>CM066997.1:1805000-2230000 GCA_033977485.1 Hydrangea macrophylla | reverse complement strand
TAAAGCATCAATTTCTTTACTCATGGCCTCCCTCTATCTGCTATCTTTAACCGCCTCCTTGTAATTAGATGGCTCTCATTCTAGTTGCAAAGCTGCAAGAAAACCTCTGTGTCGTGTAGAAAAATTATCACAATTCACAAAGTGTGCTAATGGATAGGGCATACCTGAGGAATGCCATGGTTTGGGTGAGGAATGGGATGGACTTGTTTTCTGAATGGTGTGAGTAACGTAATCTCTAAGACGAACAGATGTCTCCCGTTTTCGGTGACCTCTTCCCAAATTCAGATCATCCATGGTGACCGAAGCCGGTTCCGCATCCGGGCTGTTGTTCCCGCCCATATGCCCCTGCAATGCCCCCCCTGAACTGCTGGGAATATTAACCGGTATGGTATGGCCGTGAGAATTGGGATTGGACCAGTGTTCTTCCTCAAAGGTATCCCCCGCATCATCTTGTAGAAGAGTGGTTGGGACATTTGGATGCTCCTCATGCTCAAATGAAAGGTTTTCTGCATAAGGGAACACTCCTTCCGAAAAGACAACATCCCGAGAGACGAAAAAAACATGTGTCTCTAAATCATATAAGCGCCAACCTTTCTTCCCATAGGGATAACCAACAAACACACATCGCTTACTCCTACTAGGGAATTTGTCCTTCGTTGTCACATGCACGTAACACAGAGAACCGAAGATACGCAAGTGACTATAAGTAGGATCATGTCCAAATAAAACACTATATGGTGTTTTCCCATCTAAAATCTTTGAAGGAGTCCGATTAATCAAGTAACCCGCGGTCAATACACATTCACCCCAGAAATCAATTGGAAGTGAACCCTGAAAGCGTAGTGCTCTAGCTACATTCAAGATATGTTGATGTTTCCGTTCTACACGTCCATTTTGTTGTGGTGTTCTCATACACGAAGTTTGAAACACTATCCCATGATCCAAAAAAAATTGTTTTAGGCATGTAAATTCGGTCCCGTTATCGCTTCGCAGAATTTTGACTTGAGTGTTAAATTGTTTTTCAACCATTGCGAAAAACATTTTTAGAGTGTGAGAAACTTCAGTTTTATCCACAAGCAAATATACCCAAACAGAACGCGAAAAATCATCAACGATGGTCAAAAAATAAGAGGCACCACAAGATGAGACTGATCTATATGGACCCCATAAATCACAATGAATCATTTCAAAAACAACTGAAGCTTTTTGTTCACTAACAGGAAATTTATCCCTACTTTGCTTCGCCCGTTGACAAACATCACAAATCTTATTCAATCTACTATTATTTTCTCCAAAACATATGCCAGGAACTAATTTGGTCACTTGTAAAGAAGGATGACCTAGCCGCTTATGCCAAAGGTCAAGAGATCCCATGGATTCTGCCTTCATTGCTTTTACCATCATACCCCAAAAATAGTAAAGTCCATCCCGTCTTTCACCCGCTCCAATCAGCATCCTCGAAGTGCGGTCCTGTATAACACAAAGTTTATTAGTGAATTGGACAATACAATTATAGTAATCAATCAATTGCGACACAGAGATTAGTTTGCAAGTCAATCCTGGGACATAAAGAACATTTTTCAAGCAGAAATTTTTATCAAGGACCACTGTCCCTTCTTTCGTGGCGGTAGAATTGCTCCCATCGGGCAAACCGACAGGACAATTAGGAATATTCTCCAAATCTTGTAGATCCTCTATCATTCCCGTCATGTGGTTAGAAGCCCCCGTGTCGATAATCCACGACTCATATGTTCCATGCTTACCCGTCATCTTCTCGTTGGTTGGTTTAGAGGAATTCAGAATTTTGAGCAACTCCTGCAGTTGCTCGACACTCAGCCCGGACAACTTGTTTAGATCTGTCTCGGCTACTGCAGCTCCATCATCAGTGTTCTGGATCGTGTGTGCAGCGTTGGCACATTTGGTGCTGGATCTGCCACGTCCGTCGCCTCGGCCACTAGACTGTCCTCTTCCGCAACCTGCTTTTCTGCCTTCATTTCGTGGTCGGTCGCCCCACCACTCCGGGTAACCATTCAACTCGAAGCAGTTGATTGATTCATGGCCCTTTTTCTTGCAATGCGTGAGCATATCAGAGTGCTTTTGTCCCTCTCATCAAAACGTGGTCGAGCCGCCAGAGCCACAATTTCTCCTCGGTCTTCCTTTCCTCGGGTGATAGTTCGGACTCGCTCCTCTTGAATGAGGATTGAGTAGACTTTATTCATGTTTGGCAACGGTTCTTGTGCGAGAATATTACTTCGTACTATCCCGTACAAATTATCATCTAATCCCATAAGAAAAAGATGAACTCTTTCGTCTTCTCGATTTTTCTCCAAAATTGGCCCAAGATTACAAGTACACTTTCCACACTTGCATATGACTAATTGTTCAAAATTCCCGAGCTCATCCCAGAGTTGCTTCAAACGACCATAATAGTCAAATATGGTCATCCCCTTTTGTTTACAACCAGCCAGGTCGGATTTCAATTGTTGAATCCGCGGTCCATTAGTAATGGAAAAACGGTCTTTGATGTCGTTCCATAGGTTTTCGGCCACCTCTACGTGCGAAATAGTCGATCGCAACGTTGGTTCGATTGTCTTTCTTATCCAAGACACCAACAACGAGTTGATTGTCCACCAGTCTTCAAGATCAGTTGAGTTATCCTTAGGACGAGGAATGGTTCCGTCAATGAACCCAAACTTCTTTCGGGCCCGGAGAGCCGTTCGAAACGAACGTGCCCATTCATCATAGTTTTCGCCTTTCAATTGTACTTGGGTAATCAAAATGCCAGGATTATCAAGAGAGGTTATGTCATATGGTGAAATCGTCCTCCGGGAGTCCCTGGACGATTTGGTTTCATCTGTCATGATTTAGTGTTTAGGTTTATGAGCCAAGGCTCTGATACCATAACAAACTCAATGGAGAGGAAAAAATTTGAGATCCTTTATTTCTTCCTTGGTTACAATACTGAATGTCCTGAATATATACAAGGGAGAGGGGATATTATTCCCTAAAAAAAACAGCAACAGAATATTGACCAAATATTCTACAATAATATACAATAACAATAGAATATTGACTAAATATTCTACAATAATATACAATAATATACAGGATACTTTCCGATAGCTGTCTTAGAGGCATCTCTGCTCGGAGTCATTGGCCTTCTCGGTCGCTGCATTGATGACAACAATGTTTCAACTTTCAAGGCAGATTTAAAATTAAATAGAGGGAAGACAAATCCTATGAACTATAGTTAAGTGCAACATGATTAACGCTTACTACCTCCAACTAGAGCTAAGTCGTGCTTTTGGGGATATAGAGAAGAAAAAGAAATAAAAGAAAATGTAAAGGAAAAAATGAAAATGAGAGGATACGACTAATCTAAACCCATGGTTGACTCAAATTTTAGTATAGTTTGTTCATGTCTGATTAATCCCTGGATACAAGCAGCATCACTCACAAAAACGCATGTGAACGAGTGGGAATGGATGTGCATGTCTGTGAAAATAAAGGGTCACACTTCATCTTAATTACCATATGTGTTATTGAGGTGTCATGACGTGATGTGACGAGTTCACTAAATAAGTTCTCCAACTGCATCTACATTAGACACAAGTTAATTTGACTTCCCTTTGTAACAATAAAGAAAACAAACGTACACTTGTGTTGAATTTTTTTTCAACAAAAGAAGATTTTACAATTTCTAGATTTTAAAATGTCAACTTTCCCCTCACATTTTTTTCCTTCTTCTTTGTAGGGGGTTTTAATTTTGTTTTTAAAAATGTACAACAATTATTTTTTTGGCACCATGGAAAGAGAAAACATATATTTTAACTCCTACGGGGAAACCTAATACATGACCGGAAATATTGTACGTAATCAAGTCACAATAATGTGTATTAATTTTCCTGCTGAAAAAAACATATCCTGGTATATATATATATATATATATATATGGGGGAATTATTAGAAAATCCTAAAAGTAACTCTTATAAGTTTTAAACTCCAATTTGTTTGACCATTTGTTAAAAAGGACAAAAGGAATCTAAATCAGTGCTTATACGGTATAAATGCGCGCACCATAGAAAATCTTGTGCTTGAATTCAGCCCCCACGCGCCCGCCCACGCGCGCCCACTCGCCCATAGGCTGCTCGCACCGTGCGAGCAGCGTACTGTAGTATTTCTAATTTCAAAAAATGTTTTTAAACTTTAAACATCCATAACTTTTGACCTATAACTCCATTTTTCGCAAATTTTATACCGTTGGAATCGTGTCGACGAGAGCTACAAAACTAGTACCATTGTTGATATGTTTTGAGGAAAAAAAAATTCATGTTTTTACATACATGAATAATAAGTGAAATTTCACTTAATTCTATAGCTTTAAAAGCTCTCCTTAAAACAGCCCTAAATTCAATTTTTGCAAAGCTCATAAACTAGTTACCAAATGAATTAACATGAAATTGTGCTTTAAAAAAGAAGAAGCACCAAAATGGGGGCCAAACTAAGCCTTAATGTCATGAGTTAAGTGAAATTTCAGTAAATATTCATGTTGGCATGGTGATTTTTTTTTTAAACAATACATATTTTGTTAAAATAAGCAAATTTCATAATCAATTATAAAAGTCAAATTTTAAACCAAAACAAATACAGGAATTTTTGTTAAAAATCGTCTTTTTTAAAATTTATTGTTGATATGTTTTGAGAAAAAAGATTTTCATGTTTTTACATACATAAATAATAAGTAAAATTTCACTTGATATACATAAATATTAAGTGAAATTTCACTTGATATACATAAAATATTAAGTGAAATTTCACTCAATTCTAGAGCTTTTAAAAACTCTCCCCAAAAAAGCCCGAAGTTCCATTTTTGCAAAGCTCATAAACTAGTTACCAAATGAATTAACATGAAATTGTGCTTTAAAAAAGGAGAAGCACCAAAATAGGGCCAAACTAAGCCTTAATGAGGTAGCAATGACTTTATTGCTATTCGTCTTTTTTTAAATTTTTTTTTCTCAAAACATATAAATTTGGCATACATAATATTAAGTGAAAATTCAATGAACCCGTACATGCTTTCTTCCTGAAAAACTTGAAGTTAAACTTAACATTCGTATACTCGTTTAGTGAGATTTCACTTCGTAGGTTAAGTGAAAATTCACTAACTATCTCAAAGGTCGCTAGAAGTAACTCTCTAGAGTTTAAGGTATAATTTGATACTTTGTTAAAAAGTTCTTAAGTGTCAATTTAAGTAAAATTTCACTTAATATTCATATACAAGTTCAGTGAAATTTCACTTAATATTTTTATATGCGAAGTGAAATTTTACTTCTTTTTTTTCTCTTTCATATTAAACAATGCATATTTCCTTTATAAAAAAAAATCAAATTTCACAAATCAATTATAAAACATAGTTTTTCAATCCAGACAAATGCAAAATTCTTGTCAAAAATTCACTAAAACTCTCCTCAAGAACAAAGTGAACATTCGGTTTTTTTTTCCTCACATCATATCAACTTGGCATACGTGAATATAACGTGAAAATTTAATAACCCATACACAAATATTATGTGAAAATTTTATTAGGTTCGTTTGGAGCATAATATGTAAAAATAAGAATTTTTTTCTTTTGCTCAAAAGGTATCAACAATGGTACTAGTTTTGTAGCTCTCGTCGACACGGTTCCAACGGTATAAAATTTGTAAGAAACAGAGTTGTAGATCAAAAGTTATGGAAGTTTAAAGGTTAAAAATGCATTTTCGAAATGGATATTATATGGTACAGCCACTCACACGGTGTGAGTGGCTGAAACCATAAAAACGCGCGCGTGAGGGCTTGGGAATATGTGGGATCTCCTATAGTGCATGCACTTGTACCGTGTGAGCACTGGATTAGATTCTTTTTGTCCTTTTTAAAAAGTGGTCAAACCAATTGGAGTTTAAAACTTTTGAGAGTTAGTTGAGGGGTTTTCAACAATTATCTAAAATATATATATATATATATATAAATAAAAAAAAAAAATTCCCTTATTGGAGAATCCTGATAGCAAGGCATCAGAGGACTTTTTTCGTGGGAGAATCAATTTTAAGCTTAAGAGCCACAAAACTATACGATTCAGGATTATTTGTTGGGTCTAACTTTCATGCTAACAATGGGCCCATAAATCCTGACGGGCTAAAATCGGCCATTAGAATAAAAGCCCAATGGACTCGATCAAGCAAAACCCTAACTTTCATAGTAGTAATCGTCAATCTCATCGACGTATAAAGCTATCAGTTGAAACTTGAAAGGGAAGACAAATAATCGATCACTTGGAGGAGAGAGAAGCGAGCGGCCGGCGGCGCCAAGTGTAGAGAGAGAGAGAGAGAGAGAGAGAGAGAGAGAGAGAATGCAGATCTTCGTGAAAACCCTAACTGGGAAGACAATCACTCTCGAGGTCGAGTCGAGCGATACCATCGACAATGTCAAGGCTAAGATTCAAGACAAAGAAGGTACTAAATTATCATCTGATATGTTGATCACCAGAGTTTAGATTTTGTACTTTTCAGAGTTTTGAATCGAAAACATTTGTTAGGTATCCCACCGGACCAGCAGCGACTGATCTTCGCCGGAAAACAGCTCGAAGATGGCCGTACTCTTGCTGATTACAATATCCAAAAAGGTCTGCTTTAATCATTTACTTCAGATATGTAGTATGTGCGTTTGTTTCTGTAGTGGGTTAGAAATTGAATTGAAATTTGTGTAGAGTCGACACTGCATCTGGTTCTGAGGCTTCGTGGTGGGATTATTGAGCCGTCGTTGATGGCGCTGGCACGGAAATACAACCAGGAAAAGATGATTTGCCGCAAGTAAGCTTTAAATTTTTGTTGACTGAAAAGCATTGATGAACTAGAAGTATTAATCACATGATGTGTTCATTGTTTCAATGATAAAATTTGTAGGATACTTGTTGTTGTGTATATGATCATTCTGTGATCTGCTTGCTTTGTTTGCAGAGTTTCCAGTCAATTTGAATAGAGTCCCCGTTCTATGCAGTCTTTTGGTTCAATTAATAAATAGTAGTAGTAATTATTGGCCGACTTTACATCTTTGGGTTTTTTATTTTTATTTTTATTTTGAATGAGTTAGTCTTAGTTACTTAGAAATGTGGCTTAATATATAGTGCATACTTTATACTGTATCCTGATCATGTGCTCCTGTGGTTGATTCTTATTGGCCTTTTCAATTTCCTAATATTTAAGGTAGCTAAGCTATATTGGATTAATTCAACAAACCATTTTGAGGAGTTTTGTGGGTCAGGATGCTCATATTGAATTGGTTTATCGTATTAGTGTAATTCACAAACTTTCAGAGCGTCGAATTATGCAAACATGGATTATTATTATTATTTTTAAATGTGTGTATATATATAATCCCCCCTTTGCTGCCTTGTCCGTACAATACAACAGAAAAATTATAAATTTCAAAGAATGTTAAACCACCACCTTTGTGCCTTTAGTCTTGAATTAGGTTGGACGATGTGACCATTTGAAGGTCAGTGGGTTTAGTAGAATTTTTCCAACATCTATCTTAAGACAATAGTGCTCTATGTCCTTTAATTCACTTGGACTGACGTACCACAAACTAAATGTAGGTGATAGCGCAGTATATGTTTGTGCGTGTACATGTATTTGATTGATCTTCCTGTAGAACATAGGTTGCTAGTATAGTTTATGCTTGGAAGAATCATAGTGTGGTCAGTGCGAATTCAACTGGCAGGGTGGAGTAAGAGTTTGTGGCAGGAGGAGGGAAAAAAGGCAATGCGAAAGATGGAAACAGGGAAGGGCATTAGGCTAAGATGGTATCCCTGTTGAGGTTTGGAAAGTTTAGGGGATGATGAATCATTTGGCTCCGAAAATTATTGGTTAATTTTATTACTATGGAAAAAATGTCTGATGATGAGAGTAGAAAACATATTTGAGCACGTATGTAAAAATGGTAATGATCAAAGTTGTACTAATTGTTGTGGTCTTAAGTTAACAAGTCATTCTGTAAAAAAAATGTTCTGTATTTCTATTTGCACTTTTAGATAGATCAAAGAAAGTTATGTTATATGTAGTTCTCCAATTATATGTAGTTCTTGTCTATCTCGACGACGAATATTTTTGCTATAGCATATAGTCTAACATGGTGGTGATTTATTCGTGAGTTGTTTCCATTTGTGCTTCATATTTGATTTGATGTATTTCAGATGTTATGCTCGCCTGCATCCTCGTGCGGTTAACTGTAGGAAGAAAAAGTGTGGGCACAGCAACCAGGTGCATTTTTTATTTTTGCCTCTGGTGTTTTCTGTTTGTCATAATTGGTCCTTATTTTTAAGCCTTTTTCCTTATTTTCCCCCCATTTTTGTTTGAGGGTAACGATAATTTACGCTGATTACTTAATCTTTATTTGAATTGCAGTTGAGGCCAAAGAAGAAGGTCAAGTAGATGCGATTTCACAAGTGCTACCAGCTAATTGTAGTTGCCTCCTTTGAAATTTTGAGACTTCTGTTTTTTGCTATTTGTGGCCACTGCAGATTATCAGTGAAAATACTTCTATTTTGTCATATAACATTTGGAAATTGTGGGATTGTGATTATTTTCCAGTCTTCCTTCTGTGTGTGCTTGCGGATGGGTGGAATTATTATAATAGAGCGTGCAGGAAATGTAGGTTATGGAAGCGCATATCATACACGATTGATTTTTGCGCCTGGGCATAATATTTTCTAGATTAACAATTGATTGGCAGGTAGCAAAATTTCGACTGACATGTTACGACTTAGGAGTGCTGGTTTGTGTGAAGGTTGATAACAGCGCCGCCCAACATTATATGTCATATATGTATGTAATTGCTGATTATTGTGTTGGTCTTGGATTGGATGTTCAGATTTCTGCGAGCAATGAAGGTTCTCAAAGTTAGAATTACTTGTTGCATAATGGTGTAGGTATGCTTCTTAACAGATTGGATTTGGAACCAATCTGAATCCGACATTAATAGTTGGATTTGGGTATCAAAATCTAAATCTGAATCTGAAAAGTTATTGTTATTTAGTTAGTGGATCAGATTTGTATTTGATACATCTGATTTGATGAAAACTCGAAACTGATAATCTATATCAATTGGAGGTTTGAATGTGATGTTGAAAAGTTGTCCTAAATTCATCTATACTACGAGTAATATATAAAGGGTGAAGTAGGGGTACCCAAAAATTTGAGTTTTATCACCTATATTTACAATTTAACCATAAAATTTCAAAACATTAACGACTTCCCAAAACTGTCTCTCAAAACTGTCCAGGGGAATATAGTCTCTGACATTCAGTTTTCTTTCTTTTCATAAACTGCAATTCATGATCTGCGATCCGTTTACAGGCTATGTGGGCACATCGATGATGAAGAAACAAATTTTTTATTTTTGAATTTTTTGATGAAGAAACAATTTGATCGTGGTGTTCTTGTGACTACTTTGATATAATGATACAAAAAGGTTTTGCCGAAGACGTGCACAAGGAGAGCTGGTTGCTTTCCACTAAAAGTTATTTTTTTTTTTTTGTGTATTTCTCACATGAGAATGACGCACACCAAAGCCTAGACTATTTCAATAACAAAATAATCTATTAAAGATAAGTATAAGAAACACTTTGAAAATGTAGTTCTATTAGAGAGCTACTCAATCCTGTAAATGTACAAGGTAAAATGATAAAACTAAACCGGTAAAATGATAGGCCTTTTGCCTTCCTGGATGAGTTGTCCTGAAGAAGCTTCACAAGGAGATTCTTTCGAAAATAGTGCAACGATGAGATAACAAGGCAGAGATTACCGATTTGATACAATTCAACAAGCTTTCATCCCAAATCTATCGATTCGTTACGAGAATGCTATAAGAATGAAGGATAGACCTAACTTCGATCTACTCTCCCTAGACCACAACTAGTCTTAAGGGGGACCTATGGCGATGAGCAGTAGTTCCTTTTTGTTACTGGCACTGGTTTTGGCTAAGAAATAGGTTCAGTAAATTTAGAATGTCATTCTGTGAAATCTAAGGTATCATGTAACCCTTTACATGCTCTTAACTTGCCAGTGTATTTCTGGAGCATGATGCAATGATGTTCTTGGGTTACTGATTCAACATCAAATCTGTTAAAGAACATGAAAACAAGTATTTGCCGTAAAGAGTACCAAAAAAAAAAAAAAAAAGATTTGCAGTGATGAAGTTTTACAGAATTCCTGGATCAGGTATCCCTCAAATAAAGTCAATCTAAGACACTTAACTTCCTTGAGGATCAAGTGTATCCTAGACTTAAGAGGGTACATAATGGTAAAATTTGATGCACATATATATACTGGAGGAGTAAGAGGGTTAATTATAGATGGAATTAATTGTCCAATTCAGAAACCCTATATGTTAATTTTCTCACATGTCATGTGTTACTGTTCTATATGCTGTAAAAAAATTCGGCAGCAATCTAAGGGAACCCAAGAATCAGTCCATCAACATCGACTGGAAGGAGAAGCTTATTCCATTGACATCCTGTAGAATACAGCTCTGATGGCTGAACAATCATCACTGTATCATTATTTCTTTGCACCATTCCAATCACACAAATAGAGCTGCCTTCCTTTATGTACCTGCCCACAAAAAGAAAAAACCCCCTTGTGGTCATCAGCCATATAAATGTCCGTGTCAAAACCAGTGGTAATGTAAAATTTTTGTTGCACTTTATTATTACCCTTCTTCTAGTCGCAATAGACGAGCTTCGGCTGAGAGGTTTCTGTCTCTTAACCAATTCCTTAATGGAGCAGACAAAAGTTTGCATTTTCTTGTGGTACTGACAAGTTGGCTCTCAACGACTAAGGGAATAACTTTACAAGCAGGACCAGCTTTCACCAGAATTCTGATACCAGACTTCTGATCAGTTATGAAGAAGTCTGTGAAGCACCTCTGCCATAAATAAAGCCCTACCACATCAGTATGTAATTTCCTCGGAGAGGAAGAGTCAAAGACTGTTAATTAAAATAGTGACAAACCAAATAGTGCAAAAATGGCAGTACCCAGTGTTGCCTCTTCCTGGCACCACAATTCCTGATGCGGTGACTGAGAGACAGTGTCACATCACCCATATAAGAAACTGGTTACGTTTTTCTCTAACCATACTTATTATTAGGATCTGTGTGTTTTATATATTCTGTTTGCTTATCTAGCAGCATAGGTGGCAGATCATGTGGCATCATTCAAGGACTTGTTTGGAAAAGGACACTTGAAGGTTCAAAACAAGACAAGAGGAGAAGTTATGGTGGGGGTAGTTCCTACATCTAGGGGCCAGTATCCACAAGTTAGTAGTAGCTATAGGTAGTTAAAATGTTTGGATCTCTCCAACTTCACCACAACTAGGGGTGTAATCAGTTCGGTGTGGTCGGTTTGCACACTCAAATCCACACCACACCGAGCCAAGTTCTCGGTTTTAGACCTTGAGGGGTAGAACACCTAACCAAACAGACCGTAAAGTTATGGTTCGATTTCGGTCGGTTCCCGGTCATTCAGGATCAAAAGATTCAACACTCATTCAATGATAAAATCACGAAGATAAAAAATAAACATAGATCTAGCTATCAAAAACTATATTCACAGATCTGGGAGGAGGAAAGCGAGACAGAGAAAGGGCTTTACCTTGAATGAGGTGGCGTAGATGTTAAGTGGTGCGCCGTGTGATTGGTGTGCTGTGAATGGAGGAGGAGGTGGCGGCAGCAACGATCGTGTGGTGGTGGCTGAGGGAGGAGGTTGGACATGAGAGGCGAGGAGGTAGCGGCGGTGACAGCAGCTAGGGTTAGTCATGTTTTCCGAGAGGAGGAGAAGAGAGGGGAAACAGGCTTCAAGCGGCTAGGGTTTCTCTTGGGTTTAGAATTTGTATCATACATATATATACTATTTATACATATGTATAAATTAAAACCGGTCCATTCCGCAAGAATATTTTAAAAACGAGTAATGATTGGTGCACATAAAATGTGCACATAAAGATCTGGACCATTAATTTCGGTGGCATGGACCCCACCGAAATGAATGGTCCAGATCTTTATTTGCACACTTTATGTGCACATTTTATGTGCACATTTGCATTATCCTTTAAAAACCAGGCACCGGACGGCTAAATCAGTTTTTTAAATATGCAAGACTGTCAAAAGACTGACCCTTTGGAAAACTGACCAAATCACGCTAAATAGGTCCAGTTTGGTGAAGGCAGTTTTTTTTTTTTACACCCCTAACCACAACTATGTCAATCGTCTCTGTCTTTACTTGGAAGTAGATTAAATGAATGCACTTCAAGGGAGGTGCATCGCAACACTTTGTATCAATTTAACACGTGTGTGTGTATGTGTGTGTGTTATTATTCCTCTCTTTTTCCCCATCTTGTAATTCCTATTGTTCTCCTAATTGATCACTTGGTGGATTTAAATTCTTGTGTTGAACAGGGCAAAAAGAACCCAGGTTTCTACCAATCGAGTGGAAGATTTTGTTGGGTGGTCATGTCCTAATATGGGTGAGAAAAAGAACATAACATATGAATATGGGCATAAAGAGAGGAACCAAACTGACACTTGTACTCAACTTTAAACAATATCAACCATATACTGAAATTATTAAAGCATGGAGTAGATTCAATGAGTATGATAAGAACCCATTGGGATTAGCTTTTAAATTCATCACCATATGGAATAAGAGATCTTCTAAAAAGCTACAAATTGGAGCTTTTTGAAAAAGCTGTATTTTAATTTTAAAAATGGAATCAGATTTTTAAAAAACTGGGGAAAACTAATCCACATGGTCACAACTTTTTAAACAATCATTTCAGTGATTATTGGCCTCAAAAAAGCTATTCCAAATGGTACCACATACCTCAGAATATGCTAGTCTCCACTGCCACGGGAAACATGAGCGGTGAACATCTGCAGGCCTCAAACCAAGTTCACCAGATTCATACAATAAAGTAGACGTGTAAATACATCCAGCGGCCTTCTCATATGAAGATTCCAGAGAAGCATTCCCACACGAAACAAGCTGAAATCACCCAAAAAGAATAGTTGTTGGCTCAAATTACCTTTAAGGAAAATATTTATGTATTGACAGCACAATTCACACATTATTACATACAGGATTACAAAAAAAATGGACACAGAATTAACAAGGAAAAATGATTCTTTTATGTCTCAGAGAAATATAGGTGACTTGACTGCAGAATCAGCTAATAGTATATGTGGAACAAGTTTCTATAACAAGTATATTTTAAAGGAAGCTTAATGCTCTACTTTTTCCGAAAATGCTACGTACACAAATACATGTAAAATCAGGACTATTAAACGCAAGTCGTCAGTAGTGTAGCATAAAGTAAAATGCTCACTACTTTTGGCTCAATGGTCAACAGACAAAAGATGGAGAAAGGAGAAGTGCTTACAAGTTACTGGGACATGCCAAAACAAAGAAAATTAAAAAAAAGACAAAAAAAAAAACAGAGGGGCAATACAACGATCTCTAAAAGCATTTTCTTTTCAATTCTCATACTATCAAGAAGACAAGAAGCAAAGCTTGAGTCACTCTACTTCAAAGACAAATGGGGGGAGTTTGGAATGGCCATTTTGGAAATTACGTCTTACCCCTTATATCATTGTCCTTAGTTACAATTTCTATCTAGGATGCTCTTTAGGTTAATTATCAACAACAAACGATCAACGATCAATATTACAAAGTCGTCAATAGCAAGAATATTTACTGTTGCCAAATCATCTACAATGGCCATAACTATAACATAAAAAAGTCATTGCATATTTAGTACTAGGAATAGTTCATAAGAACATGCAACTACTTGGTCACAAATGTGTTGGACGTGTCGGATGTGTGTCCATGGCATGTCTCTCACGTATCTGATTTATTAAAAAAAAAAAAAAAAACACAACAAAACAAAACAAAAAAAAACAAATACCAAACACAATCTGGGCGTGTTGGACACGTACTCAGGCATGCCAATGTCTGACATGTGTACAGCATCCTAAACAAATTTTCCATGCTACATAGATTGGGACCATCATCAATGTAAAGGACTTGAGCATTTGATGTTAGTATGCATCATCAATGTAAGGGACTTGAGCTTTTGATGTAGTATGCCAACTTTGCATTCATGGGGCTCAAAACACTAAATCACAATTAAAAAACACCCTTCAAGCACATTGTCTAAGTCCTCACTGATGTTTTCAAAATAGTAAAAACATTGGTTAACCCGTGAAACTTATCTTTTGATATTGCTCACACATTTTTCACTAACAAAATAGAGTTCATTCACAAGGCCATTACTCTTTGCAGTTCTAAGAGCTTGAACAAAATGCATGAAAATGTGGGTTCAAGTCGAAGAGCCAATCACTTTGTGCAAGAAGAAGACCAGAATGTCAGAATGGATTCTCTGTATGTAGTCCGTTCATAGGAATGTAATAAAGTGCACTTGCAAGCACATGCTAAAAATCCACATCCTGGAAGCTATTCGTCTGACAAATTTAAATAATGTCTTGAGATTGATAAGGAGTTGGTTAATGATGCTCGAACATGTAATTCTTTTGAGCGAATGAGTGCCTATTTATTTTCTTTGGTATCTATAGATTGATCACAATTCGAAATATGGTTAGAGCCCGTATGTGTCTTGAACTTACATTGAATCATAATTGTGTAACGCTTTGATTTTTTTTTTATACTCAATTAAAAGGAACCAACTTTCACTTTTCCTTATACCTATCACGCCTTGTCCCCCGGCCAAATCCCAGTGAGCAAATCTCAGCCCCTCTTTCCGTCCAAATCCCAGTCTCACTCCAGCGTAAATCGAAGTCCCTCTCCATCAGTTAATTCTTCTTCTTCTTCCCTGAATCATTCATGTTCTTCCATTCGTCTATTTGTTTGAATCATTCATGTTCGCTGCCCATTTTGATTTGATTTCAGATTCTACTTTTGCTGTCCTTCTTGATTTGATATGCTGTATAAATAACTTCATGTATTTAGATCCTTTGCTTTTCTGGTGTTTTTAGTTTTCCTCCCCAGGTCATATTGTGCTATTGGTTTGGGTTATTGCTTGTTTTATTCTTTTTGGGTTAGCTTTTATTCATTGAGAGGCGTGTTGCAATGGCTTAGGGGGATGTAGTCTAGATGCTTGTATAAAATGCCTAGGAGAACTCGGATGTGTTATATTTAAGGCTGTGTCATGAGCTGGGTTGTAAGGAAGTTTTGTTCCAATGTATTGGTCTTGAAGGGTGGATTCAGGCTTGAATGCTTGGTTCATTTCCTTTTAATAAACATCAATAAACATTATTGTTCAAAAAAAAAATAAAAAATTTCTTCTGCGGTGAACTTTGAAGAGAGAATTGTAGTTATAGTCAGTGACAATTTGATACATAGAATTTGATGAGATAGAAACAATAGGGGCTATGTGGGTGTAATTTTCTTGTTTACAAAATTTTTGTGTTGAAAATGTATTTTCCAGAGGTATAGTTTGGAAATTAGATTTGACATTGATACCGTTACCGAATAGGTTTCATGTTGTTTTTTTTTTTCCCTAGAAATCAACCATGTAACCAAACAAGTTTTCTGTTTTCAATTTTTGAAATATATATATATATATATATAGATATATATAGAAACTAGTTTTCGCTTTATAAAAACTGAAAACAGAAAAAACATTATGATGCAGGCCCTAAAGTTTTGAATAAGTAGAGGGATTAGTTGTCATGGTTATTGAATTACTAATATCTTAGTTACTAGAGTAGATTTTATAACATCTAAAATGACCAATTTCTTGAACAAACGGAATAAATAAGTTGGCCACTTCCCCTAGAAACAATCCTGATTTAATAAGGTGGTTTCTCTCAAATCATATCATACATTACATTCTTTCCTACATATATGTATGTATGTATGTATGTATACATATATGTATGTATGTGAGTGTGATAACTGACAAGGAATTTTAAGTCCACAAATTATCACCAAAAAAATTTCATGTTTACATTACATGATGGATGACAAGTAAAAAATAAAAACCCTAGAAATAAAATTACACGGAGCAGAGAGAGAGAGAGAGAGAGAGAGAGAGAGAGAGAGAGAGAGAGAGAGATTACCCCAGTGATCTTGACGAGCTGGCCGTGGGGAGCGAGGCGAAGGTCGGTATCGGGTAAGGAGTGGAGGAAGAGGAGTAGGGGGCGGTTTCGCCTGGAGTTGAGAGTGTTCCAGAGCAGAAGTGCAGAAACGAGAGCAGAGAGGAAGAGGAGAAAGACAAAGAAAGAAGCATTGTGGACCACAACAAGAATGAGAATGGAGACTCCGAGGCCTATGAGGAAGAGAGTGACGAGAACGTATATTGCTATACTTGGGATTGGTTTGCAGCTGCAACAATGTCTGTGCTGCTGCTGCTCTATCTCTCTCTCTATATTAGGGGCATTGGATGGGTTGTTCTGGTTCATCCCTCTCTCTCTCTCTCTCTCTCTCTCTCTCTCTCTCTCTCTGCCCTTTAGTTACTTGTCAATCACTTATATTAACTATATGCATACACATTCATCATATGAGGAGGGGAGGTGTTGGGTGGGGAGGGGAGGGGAGGAGGGGGAGAAATTAAATTTGGGCATTCTGAATCTCCTGATTATTTGAAGAGAGTGAGGGAGACGCTTTTTACTTTTATTATTATTGCAGTATTTTTATCTTTTTCTTCTTTTTCTTTTCATTTAGTTTTTGAGTGAATTGGTGATAAATTAATTTTAGGTTAATTTTTAGTATTAGGTCCAACAAGAAGTAAAAAATTTTATTTAGAAGTCATCTCTCTTTACTTCACTAAATACCTTCATTATTTTGCTAAAATTGTTACACAATAGACACAACACTACCATGAATTCCGACAACCTCACCGAACCTCCAACCACCTTGCTAGACCTCCGACGACCACCACCAAGATCTCGTTTAAGCTCCGGTGACCTCGTCAAACCCTCTTAACAATTTTTCCCAAATTTTTCACACTTCAAAAATTTGTAACTTCCAATCTACATATTGTTTTTAGGTGGAAATTATATTTCTTACATTTACTTGACGAGATCTAACAAAAAAGTAGTATTGTTTGTTTGAAATTTTTTTTTTTTTTTTTGGGGGGGGGGCTGCCAAAAAAAGTAGCATTGTTTGTATGAAAATTCTGGGGTGGGGGGAAAGTTGTAAAATTTCACTAAAAAAAAGTTTGTGAAATTTTGTTGGAGTATTAATTATGTATTGTTTAGAGTATAGAAGTTGTGTGGTTGTCACACCCCCAACTCGCCTCGGGCGAGTTGGGACACGTGTAATAAGCCCACACATAAAAACACCCCTATTTTACTAAGAAAACATGGATTAGACCTCATTAAATAGCTCTGTTGAGACAAAATAGACCTAAGGGCAAAATGGTCATTAATAAATTATAGCAAATTTTATACCAAAAGATATGTCTTTGAGTCCCGGTTCCAACGCAAAAAAACAGCGCGCGAATCCGAATTTTCTAGAGAGAGTTATGCTTCTTTCCGTAAAAAGTCATCGGGCTGAACCCAGGCTAGCGGATCGATCCGCCTCAAATCCGAATAGATCTGGTTTTAGCAGAATGTTGTTTTCTGCACCTCCAGATGCCCTAGATCGATCCGCACCAGACTCGGATCGATCCGGATTCTGCAGATGCATTTTTCTACTACTAAAAACACCAGATTTCAAGTTCAAACCAACACCAAACATAACCAAACTTTGGGTAAACATCAAAGACCCTTACCAAAACATTTCCAATTACTTAAAACATTAACACAACATCTCCAAGTATATTCCAAACCAAATTAAATACCAATTCCTCTTATGAACTAAGAATTTGCATACAAATCTTATGGTTTTTCCCAATACATATACAAGGAGGAGTCAAGCTTGATTACATTAAAAAACTATATCAAAAGCATTTACAAGTCCATTCAAACACTAAAAATCCATTCAACCCAAGGTAGTAACATGAACTTGCATCTCTTTCCAACACTTCGCTAAGCATGAGCAAAATTCTGTCAAACTTGACTAAACCATATCAATCCCTTTAGATACATCCAAAACCATTTGGAAAGCACTCCCAAGTGTCTCAAAACTTTATCCAAACATCATAAGAGTTTTCCAAACCATTTCCAAACATTTGAAAAGTAGTTTAGACATACATATTTTGTAAATTCCAACTAAGAACCTTAATTTACATTCAAGTCCATTTTCTCCCATCATATGCATAGACATTAATCCATAAGGGAAAACCAAGTTAGTTTTCAAACAAAAGATACCCAACTTACTCAAGTCTCTCCCAACCACACCCAACTTGTGACTTATAAGTACAACTCTTAGTTTGGTGCATAATCCACAACATTACCCAACTTAACATATTACAAGGACTCTAAAACACAAGGTGTTATACATTGACATTACAAATACATGTTAAACATAACTAGATAGACATGTGAACGTATTCACAAGGACACAACTCCCACGCCCAACCCGTCGTGCGGATTATTCCCTCTACACGTCTCGTTTAGTACCTGCGATGGTTATTCAATAACCACAACAAAAATATCTTTTCGTTTAAGCTTTTCGCTTAGTGAGAGAACTAATCATGCTATTGGAATGCAAGATATGTAAATGCAACAATCATTATAAACGACAACAAATTGATCTCCTGAAAGTCAAGTAACTCCAGCCACCAACCACAGGTCCTTCTCACCCCGGATCTTTCTCACTTTTGGCGCATATAGCACAACACACACTCTCTTGTGACCCCAAAGGCGTCACTGACATTTCATTATGGTCGTCACCACGTCCTACTCATTGAGGACTTCCTATCCCTTACATATGGGACCTATAAATAGTGACCACTACTTGACTTCCATTTGATCCACATATGCATTTAAACAACTTAACATATAAGCATAACAAATTTACATACTTGGCATGCTTTTTATCCAAATTCATCAAAATATATATACATAAGCAAGAATTTAACAACCACTAGCAACAATTACCACATGAACATAACTAAACATCCAATTTTGGGATTAGAACACTCATCTCTTCGATTCTTAACCAATTAAGCTCCTAGAATCCAATTCCAAGATAGAATCTTGCCCAATTCTCGTTCTAGAGTTAATCCTACATGATTTTGATATGTCAATTTCTAACAATCAAGAACGATTGCCAGAAAAACGTTACCAAAACTTAAAATAAAGGACGTGCATGTGATCTTCTTACCTCCACGAGTCCCGAAATGGTCTCGGATCGCAAATCCGACGCCAGACGGCGAAGGAACGACGTCAAACGTCATCCGAGTAACCCCCGTCGCCTTTGCCGAAGCTCTCGGCTCTCTCTCTACGTGTTCTTCTAACTTCCATCTGATGTGAATGTACAAATGAGTTATCCTATGACTCACCAATTAAGATATACATCAAGTTATGCTATTTTTCATTTATACCCCTGTATTTTCTAATTATTTATTATGAAACCCCCATGTTAATTACATTAACTACCCACCTTTTCTAAATGGATTTAATCTAAGTCCCGCGTGGGTCCAAAACGTGGTCCCACATTAATTATGAGGTTACTATTAAGCCTACTAATTATCAATTATATTCATATACGCCCTCACATGGTACCCAAATTGGTCCCCTTTACCTATCATAAGACATAATAAAATCTTTAAACATTTAAACAAGTATTTATATGAACATATAACGACATCAAAATGCAATTATTTTAATTAGACCCTCATCGGGTCCCACATTTATACCAGACTTACCTTTCACCAGACTTTCATCTGTGTTCGCATTTGAACACCTTTTCCATATGTGGGTTCATATCTCCACCTTAATCCATCTTATAAATTAATTATCATTAATTAACACATACTAATATCACACTAATCTTCTTTTCTGGGTACGACTGTTACATTTCTCCCTCCCTTTTAGAAGTTTGTCCCCAAACTTTTCCCATCTTATAGTATCAATGAATATACATACTTCTCTCTCAAACTTCATATAGTTCACAAGCATTGTCCCAATTCAAATCTAACGATTACCACTGAAACATGAATGCTTAAAACACATTAAACCCCTTTGGTTACTTCTGACTGCTACCTCTATCAATAAGTCACAGGTTACCAGTTCACATTTCTTTCAATCCTTCAACTCATATTACCTACTAAAGATAACACTCTTAGGAACATTTCTTTCCCCACAATAGATACTCTTCCTTAATTTTTTTCCTGAGACTAGAACTCAATTACTTGTAGTACATTTTTCCCGCTAATCATTAGCTTGCAGTGAATCATTCTACTACGACTCAATTTCATTTCCATTGCTTCTTGCAAAACGTCAAAATTTTAATACATTCACATACGTCGTTCCGGAAATGGTAAGTATCAATGTGTACACAATCTCACAGTTTCCTTTCACATGCAATTCAATTAACCCTTGCAAATTCGTAGCTTTAACCAATAACCATTAGTTGACTCGGTCAACCTATTCATAATCACTCACATGTTGAAAACTCAATCCCGCTAACTTTAACAACCCCATCATGAAGTTTATCCCGCACATGTCCTTTTTCATTGGTCACCAATACCATTTACAATAATCCCTCGAACCCTTGACTCTTCCCTTTATTTTCTCATTATACAACACGTCACATAAAGTGCTTTACAGTTTCATATAGAACAGTCATCACTGTATATCAACTTTTAATTAATAGTACCCAGATTTCAAATCAATCTTCAAGAAGACTTGTACCACTTTTTAACCGATTATCAAGTCATTACATACAATAAAATGCAACTAGTACCATTCTATACCCAATCATTAGTGACTCATTTCCATAATCTCATTATAACTTCTATATTTCTTCTGAATTTCTTTCTTGAGCTATTTTCATTCGGAATATCTATTTAACTTCTAGATTTCAACACTTCTTTCCATAGAGTAGAGTTTGATTATTTCTTTCTCAACAACTTATTATATCTCTCTTTTACGAAACAATAAACAACACATACCCTTAAGCCAACTTCTTATAATCTGACACAAAATTGTCAGTTGAACCCAAATTACCACCGTCTTTGCTTCCCCAATTTCCAAAGTAATTTCAGCTTCTAACAATTCTAATTTTCCCAATTATTCTCGAGCAGTCAATTCATACACTATCCTTCCCTCATCAATCACTAACTAGTAGCATTAACAACCACTGGACTTTACTTGTCCAGTGTTAGGTTTTCATATCATAGCCTAGCATGAGTTCCAATTGTTTCCTCCATCACGTACTCAATTTCTGTCAAATAGACCATAGTCTGAATCCAAACAATCCTTATAAACTTCGTACTCGTAGAACATAACTGTCTATTCTAAACCTTATATCCCGTAATATACTCTTGCAATTTCAATCTTCTGTGAAGCATAAATAATCTAATCATTTTAATGCCATATAGCCCAATCTCTGACATAGTACTTTGTTATAATTAACAAATTTCCTCAAAGCTAATCAATCGATTTAAGGTCATTGTCTTCTCAAATCAATTCTTTAACTCCCAACACATTCACTCGTAACCCGACTAAATAACCAAACCTGTTATGCGATTATAAATATTATCAACCTCTCGTTTTCTATCATTTGATTTCTTTTCCATAAAGTTTCAACCATTACAAACATCGGAAATCTCATTACCACACTTTATCGGAGTATAACCTAATCTTTGCATAACCTTTCACCTTTAACAAAATACCCTGATATCAAATAGAACAGTCGATTTGCAACACCATCACAAGTTCATCTCAATGCATCTCAGATATTTAATTCATAACATCAATAGTCAATAAAGGTGCTCAGGTTAATTTAAATATCATTACAATCACTGTCAGCTCTAGTTTTCACCAATATCCTCATAATTTCCATTACCTTAATCTTTCATTAACCATTCTCAGATCTTGTCTAAAAAAAATACTAATATCTCTAAGATTAGTCAACAATTTATTCATTGGCTATTTTACATCTATTCTCAACTATAGTTTCATTTATTCCCAATTCTTAATACCCAATCTAGTTGTTCCGTTTGTCTTTTCATAGTAATGCCAATAATCCCTTCAATTCACTACCCAAAACATTGTCTAAGCCCTTTTGTAGCTCAGTTATCCTCTACCAAGCAAGTTATTCACTAAGTCTTCTCATAATACACTCAAGATTTCATCTCACAATATTCTCAAACTCAATTCGATTTCTATTCTTACTCTGATAAATACAAATTTTCTGGCATTTCTTCCTCACTATACGATAAACTTTGATGATGACATAATGCGAAATAATTACATTATACCGATTTCTCAGAAATAAAATCTTGTTCAGTTCAACGCTTATCTATTATACTTTATACTGTACTTGCAATCATATCATACCCAGTACCCTCTCAGACGTAGAGTAGATATTAACACCGTCCAATGGTTAACTATATTATATTTCCCTTATACCACATTTTCTTGATACGCATGTTTCATTTGTAAAAACTTCTAACAATCTTCCCTCAGTTAGCTGTCAGACTCCAACAGTCTCGTAATATCGAATGACAACATCATATTGACTATCTTGAAAATAAAACTCCATTTGATTTAGTGAATCATGAAACAATCAAGTCTACAATTCTGAATCTGTGACTCATTCATACCCAGTTGTGCATTTAAAGGACAACAATATAACGATGCTAACGGTCTTGTTTTACCTTTACATCATTTACCCTTGATATGCCAGAACCAATCACAGATACCCCTGATTAACATTATCACTAGCTAAGCCAACCTCTCAAGACCCGCAATAATACCCTTGATCATTCAACGATCGTTATGATACAACCAATAGATAGTTCTTTCGGAATCAGAAATACTTGCATTGATTATAGACAAATAAATAAATAATCTTACACATTACTTGATATTCATGGTGATTCAAACATAAGTTAAGAACTTCTATCTTCTTGTAGTTATCTCTTCATTGGTGATTGAATGGGTTCTGAAGTAGGCTTAGATATCAAAAATTTTGGACCCTCAAAATAGTCATATACCCAGTAGTCTCATTGATCACATTCGTAGAAATTACCCCTGAACCGTGTACCCCTATTTACATAATTCTTCATAAAGTGCCTGAGTTGTCTACAAGCATAATAGATCATGTAACACATACCCCTATATCGCTTCTTCCACATCATATAACGCATCCTCTTTACTTTCAGAATACCTCCTACCAATGAACCCCACTTCCCTACATTTGTTCGTTTACGCTTGTCTCAATTTTCACTTTGACTTTTTTCCCGATCTCTTACCCTCATGTCATTGTCAGAACTCTTTTGGAAACTCTTTTATGACCGGTAGTTCTGTTCTTTCCTTTGACTTTAGACTTTCTTGTGCTTTTCCACAACACTTTTATACATTCCACACCTGATTGTGATGTCTATATTTTCCCCGATTCCATCACTACTAGACAATTAAGCCCAACATCCTCATATTCATTTACATGCATATAACATAAATAACATGTTAAACATGCTAAACAACTTTTAAACATGCTAAATAAACGTGTATGCATGATCTACGCAATCCTTCATCTTTTATATTTATTACGCGTCGTAATCGTCACTCATCCCAAAGGCTCTAACCTATTGCTCTGATACCAATAATTATCACACCCCCAACCCGTCTCGGGCGAGTTGGGACATGTGTAATAAGCCCACACATAAAAACACCCTTAATTCACTAAGAAAACATGGATTAGACCTCATTAAACAGCTCTATTGACACAAAATAGATCCAAAGGCAAAATGATCATTAATAAAGTATAGCAAATTTTATACCAAAAGATATGTATTTGAGTCCCGGTTCCAACGCAAAAAATGGCGCACGAATTCGAATTTTCTAGAAAGAGTTATGCATATTTCTGTAAAAGCCGTCGGGCTGAACCCAGGCTAGCGGATCGATCCGCCCCAATTCGGATCGATCCGGTTTTAGCAGAATGTTGTTTTCTGTACCTCCAGATGCCCCGGATCAATCCGCACCAGACCTGGATCGATCCGAATTCTTCAGATGCATTTTTTCTACTGCTAAAAACACCAGATTTCAAGTTCAAACCAACGCCAAACATAACCAAACTTTGGGTAAACATCAAAGACCCTTACCAAAACATTTCCAATTGCTTAACAATAACACAACATCTCCAAGTATATGCCAAACCAAATTAAACACCAATTCCTCTTATGAACCAAGAATTTGCATACAAATCTTATGGTTTTTCCCAATACATATACAAGGAGGAGTCAAGCTTGGTTACATTCAAAAACTATATCAAAAGCATTTACAAGTCCATTCAAACACTAAAAATCCATTCAACCCAAGGTAGTAACATGAACTTGCATCTCTTTCCAACACTTCGCTAAGCATGAGCAAAATTCTGTCAAACTTGACTAAACCATATCAATCCCTTTAGATACATCCAAAACCATCACTACAAGGAAAAAGACTTTTTATGTCACTTAAAAAGTGACATAAATAGGTATTTATGTCACTTTTTTTTCCAGTAAAAAGTGACATAAATGGAGGTGACATAAATGTTTTAAAAGTGACATAAATGTTTTATAAAAGTGACATAAATGTTTCATAATACCAACACATATGTTAATAAAAAGTGACATAAATACTTAAAAGTGACATAAATGCCATTTTATTTATGTCACTTTTAACCTAAAGTGACATAAAAGTAGAAAAGTGACATAAATACCAAGCAAAATTATTACATCAAAGTCTAAAAAGTGACATAAATACTTAAAAGTGACATAAATACCATTTTATTTATGTCACTTGTAACCTAAAGTGACATAAAAGTAGAAAAGTGACATAAATAACAAACAAAATTGTTACATCAAAGTCTTAAAAGTGACATAAATACTTTAAAAGTGACATAAATACTTTATAAAAGTGACATAAATGTGTAATTAGTTATGTCAATTTTTTTAAGAACGATATAAATGTTTTAAATAATATTGATTCAATATGACCCTGTAAAATCAATATATACCACCCTGTACATATATATAATACCACCCTGTAAAAAATTAAATCCAACTCAATGATCAATTTCAACAAAATTAAATCCAACACAATGATCAATTAATTAGAATGAATAAAAAAAATATACAATCGATCCGAGTCAAGTGATAAACTAATGAATAACATATACATATTACATATTCATAAAAAATACTAACAAAACTATGAAAGCAACAAAAAAAATTAGCCCAACAAAAAAAGTCGTTCGCTTGTTAGAACTTTACATCAAAATGTGAAACTTTGTACCTACAAAAAAGAAAAAGTTTTCACTAATTAGTTGTATATATAAAATAATAAAAGAGTAAAACTAGATTATGATATTAGGTGTGGCAACATTACCTTCCCCTGTAATGCTTCACACGGGCCTTGAAATGCGACATTCCTGCAAACTCTGATCCACCATTGCTATTTATCTTTCGATCATTAGTGAAAATGTTTATGAATTCAAGATTATGGTGCTTTCCAATCTCAAAATCATTTGGATCATGAGCTGGTGTGATCTGCAAAAGCAAGAGAAGACTGAAGAATACCAATACAGGATCCACAATTAAGATAGATACTCAAAACACGTTTGATTTTTGCTGTTCGAATAAGAGATTCTTTCTTTATAGATTCTCGAAAAAGTAGCAAGTTGCTACTTCAAGCTGTTTTTTAGCTTTAAACTGGATTTGACTTATAAAAAAGCTCTGCAAAAAATGAATCTGTTGGGAGTGTGCGAAGGAGATGATTGCTATTTGTCTAGGGGTAGAGGCTAGTAAATGCTGGGATGTACATGGGAACATATGGGGCAACGATTTTCGTAACCTCGACGGTACAAGTAATATTTTATTAATTGGGGGAACAATAATAGCTTTCATCCGTGGTTTACTGGTTTTGGTGCTTTTGCTGATTTTTTTCGTCTGTTGTGTGCGGCTATGGGTGGTCTACTAAGGTCTTTTCTGGAGGCTTGCTGCTGATTTTATTTCTGCTATTATCGTGCTGAGTTTTGGAGTCAAGCTGGACATCTTGTTTTGTCAGCATTGAGTGCTAAGTCTGGATAAGGGTGAACTCTAATGGATGCCCTGTTCTTTGGGGCCAAGTTTTTTTTTGAAATAACTGACTTTTCATTCCAAGGATAGCTTGAGAAATACAGTGGGGTCTTTCAACATGGGATTTGTATGATCTTTGGCAATCCCATGTCTGATTGGCTGTAGCATTGGTGACTATTGGCCATTGTTTTGATACTGGTTGATCTTGGCCAATTACATGGTTGCTGTTAAAAAAAAAATGAAATGATGCTGGTTGGGACAAGTCTGCTGCAAGTCTGGCCAGTTGGGCTAGGAGATGCTATGTTGTCTCAGTTGATAGTTGATTGAGGAGTAAGGTCTGATCGGGTTTTGGAACAGTTTGTGATTCTCAAGATGGGTGTGACTTATTTGATCTTTCTGGGAGTTTCATTTTTGGCTAGGGTTGCTGTTACTTCTGTTTGCACCTAAAAATTACATTGTTTAAAAATTGGTAGAGGCCGATTGAGATATTTAATCGGACTCATGAGACCGATGGAAAAAATTAATGGCTAAGTGACCGGTTTCTTGCCATCGGGCTGATTATTATTTTATCGGGCTAATTCCATCGGGCTCATCACCATTTCATCGGGCTGCTACATAAAGTGGGCCCTGTTTCAATATGGCTGTATTGTATCGCCATTGGGCTAGCACCATTACTTCATCGGACTGACTAATACATTTTAATCGGGCTGTTATACATATTGTTTCATCGGACTGACCAATTATTGAGTTGGTTTGAGTATCTTTTGCCTCAGCTATAATTTTGGTCAATTTCATTGACCATTTTACAATTTGGCTACTTAATTCTGTCATCAGACTGCTGAACAAGTTGTATACGGGCATTGCAAGAACAATAATTTAAGTTGCTTGGTCAAAGTGGTGGGCCAACTCTTGGTCCTTGCAAGTTTAAGAGGTAATGATGTATGGTCTCCATTTAATGCCAAGATAAGCCGTGCATACTTTACAACATGATTCGGACAAGCTTAGCAGTTTTTAATCGGACTAGCTTTGGCCCAGTATACATTGAACTCGGGCTGCTTATTATCAGTATTTAATTCATGCTGCCACGTGGATAGCTGATATGGTTTGGTCAATTTGGGAAGTTTATCATCCTACGAACTCTCAAAGTGATAATATTGTGATAGGGGTCATATTTCCATATATCATCAGGAGAATATATTTTCGAGATATGGGAAGTATTATCTAATATGGGAAGCCTTATCAGCTTTAGGAAAGATATTGTAAGGTTTAATTAGGAAGATAATATAGCAAGATATTATCTGATTAGGAAGTATATATCTTTTACTTGGAGAGGAAGCAAAGTGAATCAAGCCAAAAAGCGGACCAGATACAAGATAAATATATATACATATATATATATGTATATATTTGAAGATATGGAAGGGTTTATCAGTTTATGGAAATAAACTGGTATTTTTTACCAGATTATTATTGATCAGATGTTTCCTACCTTATCTAGGAGACCTCCATGGCCGCTATAAATCAACAGGCTGGCCTAGCTATCAAGTCACTCCGCGTCATTCTTGAAACAGCATTCATACAGCACATTCGAAGCATTCAAAGCATTCAAAGCACTCCCAGTCTTTATGTTTTTTTTAGCCTTCATAGCAAATAGGTCTGTCCTTTTGTTATTTTCTGTTTGTGTTCTTTCTGGTTTGTTCTTGAGATCTGTTTTATTTTTTCCAAACACTTAATAAAATTTTCATTTTATTAAACCGTTTGTGATTTGTTTACCTGTTAAACTTTGACACTTTTTAGCTTGTGCGCTTCAGTACTGCTAGAGAATTTACAGTGAGGGTACCTTCCTACTCATTAATCACAATCACCCGTTAGAAGTCAGATCTAAAGCCTTGTGTATCACTCACACAAGCAATATAGGAAATTAGTTTGCACATACACACACACATTGAACCACTACTGGTTCTGGCACGCCTGCGCAAATTACAAGCAAACATTTTGGCACGCCCGGTGGGACAGCCGAGTGATGAATCATGTTTACCGAAGCATGGTTGCAATTCTACTACAACCAAATTGGTTGGTGTAATGAATCAATCAGCCAACTTCAACAAGAGATTAATCGTCTCAAAGACGATAAATCTGCTGCTTACAAGGCTTTATGGAGCAAGCCGTGGGATCCGCAGTACCCAAATCGGCACGCCATTGTAGCCCCATATGATTTTGCCATCCATGATCTTTACGAAAAGATCTGGTGTTTTGAGGTCGATGTTAAGTACTTCACCCAAGGTATTGGCCACCTTCAAGAGAGTGGAGCTGACTGTCCACCCCCCAATGGAAACTCTTTCATGTCTCGGGATAAGTTACTATATGGTGGTTGGAAGCAAAACCCAATCGGCTTATCAAATTTGCAGGTTGAAGAACAAGACGAATCAGTTGCTGCTCAAGGAATCCGTAATAGTGTCCTTGATGATATCGCTCTTCAACTTAAACTCCTAAAATTTCAACGGCCCAACAAGGCCGATGTTATCACTCTAAATCAAGAGACCGATGTCTCCGGTCATCTTGATTCTACGCTGTCCAAGCCGCTCGGGGGGCAAATTCAAGATGAGCCTCACAATTCTGTTGAGGCCGAGGAGGAAGAGTGTGATAGGTCGAGTGATCCTGAATCGGCCATAGAGCCTCCTAGTGATGAGGAGGACGATGACGAAGGCCCCCTTGATGATGAAGAAATCGACGATGAAGGGCTCGGGGTGCAAGCTTCGCAGAGACCGATTGAAATTAAATCGGTCCATGAAGTTTTTGAAAATATTCCTTTGAGGAAACTTAGCCTCAAGGAATTGTTCAAATATATCGGTCTCTTTGTAGTGACCGATTATTATTTTTATTTTAAGCCAATTAATTATTTGGCTTGGGTTAATTTACATCCACGTTGGCTGTGTGGATGTCACCAAAATCTAAATGTTATTTGGTGGTTATTTTTACAACAGTGGTATTATCAAAAAAGACTGAAAAGGTACTGAATGTTACCAAAATGGTGGTTAATTTACATCCACGTTGGCTGTGTGGATGTCACCAAAATCTAAATGTTATTTGGTGGTTATTTTTACAACAGTGGTATTATCAAAAAAGACTGAAAAGGTACTGAAGACCGAAGGTGAAAAAATTAATTCGGTCTAACTAACAGTGCTATTCGGACTCACAAGACCGAAAGCAAGAATAATAATAATAAATAAAGTAATGCCAGAAGGATGCTTGGGATGTTGATCGGACATAGAGGCCGATGGGGTAATTAATTTCAGAAGTGTGTGTAACAGTCAAGTGGTGGAGCCCGATTATATGAGGTAAAGTAATTACATGTCTCAGTCAAGCTACAACGTGAGGTGTCAATCGGTCTACATGATAAGACCAATGCCAGTCAAAAGGTAATCGGTCTCTAGATAAAATATGGCCATTCAAAATTTCACTTGCTTTTATTTTAAACGGCCAGAGGGGCAATTATTTGCACCTAAAAATTACATTGTTTAAAAATTGGTAGAGGCCGATTGAGATATTTAATCGGACTCATGAGACCGATGGAAAAAATTAATGGCTAAGTGACTGGTTTCTTGCCATCAGGTTAATTATTATTTTATCGGGCTAATTCTATCGGGCTCATCACCATTTCATCGGGCTGCTACACAAAGTGGGCCCTGTTTCAATATGGCTGTATTGTATCACCATCGGGCTAGCACCATTACTTCATCGGACTGACTAATACATTTTAATCGGGCTGTTATACATATTGTTTCATCGGACTGACCAATTATTGAGTTGGTTTGAGTATCTTTTGCCTCAGCTATAATTTTGGTCAATTTCATTGACCATTTTACAATTTGGCTACTTAATTCTGTCATCGGACTGCTGCAAAAGTTGTATACGGGCATTGCAAGAACAAGAATTTAAGTTGCTTGGTCAAAGTGGTGGGCCAACTCTTGGTCCTTGCAAGTTTAAGAGGTAATGATGTATGGTCTCCATTTAATGCCAAGATAAGCTGTGCATACTTTACAACATAATTCGGACAAGCTTAGCAGTTTTTAATCGAACTAGCTTTGGCCCAGTATACATTGAACTCGGGCTGCTTATTATCAGTATTTAATTCATGCTGCCACGTGGATAGCTGATATGGTTTGGTCAATTTGGGAAGTTTATCATCCTACGAACTCTCAAAGTGATAATATTGTGATAGGGGTCATATTTCCATATATCATCAGGAGAATATATTTTTGAGATATGGGAAGTATTATCTAATATGGGAAGCCTTATCAGCTTTAGGAAAGATATTGTAAGGTTTAATTGGGAAGATAATATAGCAAGATATTATTTGATTAGGAAGTATATATCTTTTACTTGGAGAGGAAGCAAAGTGAATCAAGCCAAAAAGCGGACCAGATACAAGATAAATATATATATACATATATATATGTATATATTTGAAGATATGGAAGGGTTTATCAGTTTATGGAAATAAACTGGTATTTTTTACCAGATTATTATTGATCAGATGTTTCCTACCTTATCTAGGAGACCTCCATGGCCGCTATAAATCAATAGGCTGGCCTAGCTATCAAGTCACCCCGCGTCACTTCAACAAATGCATCCAAAAAAGCATCCTTAGCACTCTTAGCATTTTTTATTTTTCTTAGGCTTTCTTAGCTTTCAATTACAGTATTGTAATTCCTTCTTATATTTTAATTAAATAAAAATCCTGCTTTTTATTTAATTTCTGCTCTTCATCACTTGCTAGACTTGTGTGCTTCAACACTGTCTAGGGACCTTAGGTGAGGGTACTTTCCTACTCACCTTTCACAATCGCCCGTTAGATGTCAGATTTTCAAACCTTGTGTATCACTCACACAAGTGCTTTTAGGAAATTTTGTGTTATTGGTTTGGGTCTACCTAACAAGGTTCTGGCACGCCCGAATAAATATTATAGCAAACAACTTCGTAACTAGTGGATCTAAGTTTCAAACTGCTAATAATGTCTTATGGGAGCAATTACAGTAGATTACAAGGCTGATTTCAAATTGGGGTGGAAGCCTGGAACAAGGTTATACATTTTTGCCATTGGTATTGTTTGCTGTCCTTTCCTAGGTTATAAGTGCACAAAGTATAATATCATTGATGGGGTTTTGGTGTAGTAATTTTTGGCTTGGTCTTGCAGATCTAGGGGCTTTGATCAATATTCGGAATTTTTAATGTTTTGATTGTGTCAAAGGTGTTGTAGCTAATTTATTGGGTTGCTTGATTTTTGGGGTTGTTTTTAGTTTGTGTTTTCTTAGGTGTTCTTGTACTAAGGGATTGGTTGTGGGGGGTTTTATTAAGCTCTTGTTTGGGTAGCTTAGTTGTTGTATCCCCTTTGGCCTATTTGGCTATTTAATAAAAATTGCTGCTGTTCAAAAAAAAAAAAAATAACCAGGATAGCAAAAAGTATCTGCAAAGAGAAAATATAACCAAAAAAATCCCAATGAAATAAAGCTTAAACCTCGATGAAGCTAGACTTGAGCCAAAGTTAGTAGTTGAGGCACAGTTTTCCCCCGGCACTTGTTCGAACCAGATCTGAAAAGCCAAGAGAGAGAGAGAGAGAGAGAGAGAGAGAGAGAGAGAGAGAGAGAGAGAGATCAGAAACTCAGATATGATAAGCCCAGAAAATACAGAGAAGAAAAATGTCCATAAACCTTGATCAAGTAGTATGTTACAAGGATCTAATTGCTCTATGCAATGTATACATCAATATTGAATACTAGCATATCAGGTTCAAACCTTTAACAGGGTTGCTACTATCTAGTTAAGCAAGAGCTAGTTGACTCTAAAATTGTTCTTTTTATTTCTTTTCACCTCTACCATAATAGCATCTAGAGAATACTAGCATATCAGGTTCAAACCAACTACATGAAACGTTTATTTGCATCAAGGATCTTTTCCCACTAGAAAATGACAACTAACAAGTGATATTTCCTCAACTTCATTGAGATACAACTAAACCAAGTCTCGCTAAAGTAAGAGTGATAGGCATGTCTACACTACTGGTCAAAGCCTCCAAAGATGCATCTGTGGGAGCACACAGCCACACAGGTACAAGCATGCATGTATATTCTACGTATTTCTGTCTTTCAAATTTGTCTAACCTCAAATATTAAACAAAAAGGTTAGCAAATCCATTAAGATTTATAATCATACGATAAGAGGTCAGAGAATAACAGTGGCACCCTCTTTCATCACATCCACTACACATAAGATAAGACCATCGTCACCTTGTGAGTACAATATCACTATATCATTTAGAACAAGCAATAAAAAGATAAAAATTCACACATTTTTCTTGGTGCTTGTGTGTGTGTGTGTGTGTGTGCGCGCGCGCGCACGCGTAAATGTGAGAGAGAGACAATAGAGAGTAAGAGTGAGAAATTGACAATCTTTTTCCATTGGCAAAAAGAAAGCAACTCTTCTTTTTATTAGTTTACCATGGATCATTACACCATTATAATAAACTTGGGATTCAAAGATTCTGGTCTTTACCACTAGCACATGCAATAAAAATATAGATTTAGACGAATTCATGAGGATCACTAGCTTCTTATTTCCATTGGCAAAAAGAAAGAAACTCCTGTTAGAAGCAAAGATATCGACTTGTCACACTGCACTACATTAACTAGAATACTGCACAAAGACACAACGTCGGGTTGCATTTGGTTTGCTGAGTAGATGAGGAACAAAAATAAGGAAGTGTTCTCCATTCTTTGTTCTCATTATTTACCAAACAAGTGAAGTGTTTTTCTTTTAGTTTTGTTTTTGTTTCCCTCACTAAATCTATGAACCAAACTAAGGCTAAAGTGTCAATTTTCCAAGTCCAAACATATGCCTGAGAATAGAACGGGAAGCGACTTTACTTCAATCATTTTCAAATTGATCCGAATAAGCTCTTTACGACTCTCAAAATTTGGAAGAGGAATATAAATCCGCTTTTCCAGCCTCCTCCTGCATGGTATGAACATAATTAGAAGGTAGGACCATTAGTTTGTGTACCCAGCTGGTCAGAGCATAGCACAAATTTTTAGAAGTTAAATTCACTTGGCAATCAAAGAAAACTCCCCCCCTTAAATCTCCTTGATTAGTCCAGCCCAAAAGAAAGGAAAAAAAAAACAAAAACAAGGCTGCCTTGGTGCAGCACAGCACATAGCAGCCAGCAAGCGCGCACATGCAGCCCAGGCAGCACACAGCAGCAAGCACAGCATGCGTGCACCAGTCAGCTCAGTGCGCACCGTGTGGATGCACAGCAGCACCAGTCTTCTGAGAGACTGAGACTGTATGGAGTAGAGCTGAACCATCTTTCTAAGCCCCAGTTCACAATTCATTATACCCCAGTAACGGCCCAGTGAATAAAGTCGTGTGTCACTAGATATCACAAAATGGATAAGTAAATTCCAAATATTTAACCGGGGACCAAGGTAAGAACCAGAATTGCATTATGAACAAGTTTGAAGGCAAGATGTAATTTAAGATCCTGAAGATTGATAAGCAAAGCTGCAAGCAGTTTGAATAACAAGGATCAAAGGTTACTACATAACACCATTTAAGTATTGATTACAAGTGAACTATGTTCCTATATAAGAATTGCCATCATTCAAAGGTTACTCGATCATTTAAAGGTCAAAGAACTCCCTATATCATAGACCAAATCAAAAGAAATGACCTAACCAAGCAAAAGAATACAAATGGTGGCAATTATATATTATTTATCATTTATTTTTTTTGGGATCGGGAGACTAAGCATAGACTACAAGTCTACAAATGAACCACCAAGATGACAAAACAACCCAAGAAACACCTGCATTTAAGGGGCTACCATAACACCATTTACAACATATTGCTCAACAGTCAAAAATATCATAGTTATGATACTATAGGAAACCATTGAGCAGGGCTGATAAACAAAAGCAACTACACCATTATCAAAATAAACCAGTAATCTATTCAAAATAACCACCATACTGTGAGTGACAATATGTTGTAATATGAAAATAAACCAGCACAAAGTCACAAACCATAAGAAAATTTGCAAATCAGCATGCATTAAGCTCTTGCAATATGGAAAAAAAAATTTCAAGTTAGCTATGGGAATTTGGAATCAGGAAACATGCTTGACATATACTAACTTGAACCTTTTCTTCTTCTTTTTTTATTTATTATCTATACTAACTTGAAATCCAAGTGGTAAGTTGATATAGGAGAAGTACATGAGAGATACAACACGATTGCAAAATTGGGACAAAGTTGTTAGGTTCAACTCAATTGGGAATTATATTTCTTCACGATACTTAAGACTAGATTAGGTGACTGTCCAGTGATTATCCTGACAATCACCTCTCTCTCAAAAAAAGAAATGCTTGAAAGTAAAATTTATAATAGCACTAATATACTGTAGAGAAGGCAAAACAAGCTTGATAATAGCGAATGACATTATTACTGCCTGAAGATCTTCAAATTTGAAAAAATTTAGTGTTCTTAGAAATGATTTGGAGGCTACCAAAAGAGGGGGAGGGGGGGCCATTTGAAATAATAATAACTATGATAAAAGTAGTGCTTAAACTCGTCAATTATATCACAATGCACACTATGGAGCCATTCAATTTCAAGAGGACATCCAGACATACCAAAGCATATTCAAATTCAGTTCTTTATTAATTAAAAATGTTATATTGGCAAAATCTTGTTTGTAGAATACACTAGATTCAATATTAACTAATGGAGCACACTTTTCAAGGAATAAGCAAATGTAAAATGCCCATAATAGTCGAATCCCTATTCCGAATAACTCTATTGAGGGGGTGGGGGAAGGCGCACGCACACAATCATAAACATGACTTTCTTAATCCCCATAGCAATGACCACATGAAATCGCATTAACAATCAATTTATAGAACATATGGTCAAGAGCAAGAAGAAACTTACAATAAGCGTAAATTCAGTTAAAAGGAACTTCCATTATCCCGGGGAATATTTGTCGTTTATTATGGTGAAGGAAAACTCGGACACTCCCGGTCTCGCTAAACTTCTTCTCAACACCCTTATTAGTATTCCCAATGGAATTGCCGGGGGAAAAAAGGACGAAGAAATCAAAAGAGTCTTGCTCTGTTCAAAATCCATCACAGCAGAAGCAAAAATACATCACAAATGGATAAGTAAGCCTAATTTTTTAATTTGCATATAGATATTAGTTCCAAGAAAGGTTAATTACGAAAAGAGCTTAACTAAGAACTGAAGTGCATAAAAGTATCAAACCAAGAAAGTATACACATACACACATAAGTTATGTATCTTGAGGGAAAAAGGTGAAGTTCTAATTTGAGTACCCTGCAAACGTCTTTTATTTTTTGTAAAATGGGTTCTTGTGATCTATACAAGAAATATGGAGTAAGCTGAAAAGTATCTTACTATTTACTGAGGCAGCAGATGAAATCAACTATCCGGTTTGCTTTTGAGGTCGAATAAAATATAGTTGATGCTCAGACGGTGCAATGGCAAATCAGCCACAGTGTTACTGGACAACAACTTTTGTAAATTAAACGAAACCCAACAATTCTAAATGGGAGAATCTGATTAGAACAAACACCATAAACTTAAACCCAATTCACCAAATTATAGTATAAACTGAATTGAAAATTGCTACACAAAGTAAACATTTCTGTAAACTACCTTTCCAATCATGTGACACCCAAGTTGTCACTACTACCACATTCTAATTCAAAAAAAAAAAGAAGTAAGACATGTCATATCAGTTTGATAAGGCAAAATAAATCTGAGACCACTGGACGAGTATAAAACATTACAAACTTCGTAATGTTATCAAAAAATTTCTTTTGTACGAAATACAAATAAAATAGAATGTCTATGTTTACTTTCTCTTCTGCTGGTGTAAAAATTAAGCAAGTAAAAATAATAGAATCAATGCATGATATTGTAATCTTCAAACTGAACTAATATGAATCAGACATTTGAAAATAAGAACCAAATCACTTCAATTCTGTGAAAAGTTTATATATATGAACCCCAAACTGCAGTTATGAATTGCTTTACAGAAATAACCAGCAAATTCGTTTGTCGTTGTAGTCGCTGAGGCCAAAGCTGTTCTATTATACAGAACAAGCAGAAACCAGTATGTTTAAACTAAACCTGGAGCCTAATATACGAAGTTCATCCTAAGATGCCTAACTGGCAAAATGCCCAATATGAGAGAGACAGAAATCGTAAAAACCCCCAAATTGAAAAAACACTAATTCAGAGATGGCCATCCTCTGTAGTGTGTAGAAAATCGAAGACGTCAAGAAGTATACCATAATATAATATATTCAGGTTATCCTAAGAAGCCTAATTGGCCGAAGCCCCAATATGAGAGAAGCCTATTTGATAAAAAAGTGCATCGACCAATAGAAAGCTTGTTAAACCGAAAAGAAGAGAAAGAAGAAAGAATCACCTGGAAAGCTGAAGCTAGAAACCCAGAATTGCAAGTACAAGAACTGAGAGTGGCATAAGCGTATTTGTAGAAGTAGCTGCAGTGTGTATCCTCTGAAGATGAACTGTGGAGCGACAGCACAGCATACGGTGTGTGAACCGCAAGCAGAATACGTGTCCCAAAGGCGGTGGAGCACATTAGGGTTTCAAAACATCACTATACACATTCCAAAAACACAAACCTGGACCTGGAGAGATCTTGGAGGAGGCGGCGACTGAGAGGTGGAGGAGGAAGAGGCGGTGGCCAGGAGGAGGAGGAAGAGGCGGTGGCCGCGGCTGAGAGAAGGAAGAGGCGGCGACGGTTGCGGCTTGGAGCAGGTGGCGGCTTGGTGGTAGAGGGAGAGGTGTGATGGAGAGATCTTTGGGAATGAAGAGGGTTGGGGGCCGGGTTTGGGAATGAAAGTCTTGGAATAATCAGAGGTTTTGGAGTGAATTTTTAAGCGCGGAGTGAATTTTTAAGCGCCAATCTTTTTTATGTCACTTTTTTAAACCATAGATAAAGCTTTGTTACAGATTATTTATGTCACTTTTCATTAAATCGACATAATAATTAAATGACTTATTTACAAAATTGCCACCGCACTTTAATTTACGTCGCTTTTAAAAAAAGTGACATAAATAATAAAGTATTTATGTCACTTTTTATAAAAGTGACATAAATACTTTACTATTTATGTCACTTTTTTTAAAAAGGTGACATAAAAACCTAAAAAGTGACATAAATACTTTATTATTTATGTCACTCAAAATAAAAGTGACATAAATGCAATTCTAAAAGTGACATAAAAAGCATTTTTCCTTGCAGTGCATTTAGAAAGCACTCCCAAGTGTCTCAAACTTTATCCAAACATCATAAGAGTTTCCAAACATTTGAAAAGTAGTTTCGACATTCATATTTCGTAAATTAATTTACATTCAAGTTCATTTTCCCCCATCATATGCATAGACATTAATCCAGAAGGGAAAACCAAGTTAGTTTTCAAACAAAAGATACCCAACTTACTCAAGTCTCTCCCAACCACACCCAACTTGTGACTTATAAGTACAACTCTTAGTTTGGTGCATAATCCACAACATTACCCAACTTAACATATTACAAGGACTCTAAAATACACGGTGTTATACATTGACAATATAAATACATGTTAAACATAACTAGATAGACATGTGAACGTATTCACAAGGACACAACTCCCACGCCCAACCCGTCGTACGGATTATTTCCTCTCCTCGTCTTGTTTGGTACCTGCGATGGTTATTTAATAACCACAACAGAAATATATTTTCGTTTAAGCTTTCGCTTAGTGAGAGAACTAATCATGCTATTGGAATGCAAGATATGTAAATGCAATAATCATTATAAACGACAACAATTTGATCTCTGAAAAGTCAAGGAACTCTAGCCACCACCCCCGGGTCCTTCTCACCCTGGATCTTTCTCACTTTTGGCGCATATAGCGCAACACACACTCTCTTGTGACCCCGAAGCCGTCACCGACATTTCATTATGGTCATCACCACGTCCTACTCATTGAGGACTTGCTATCCCTTATATATGGGACCTATAAATAGTGACCACTACTTGACTTCTCTTTGATCCACATAGGCATTTAAATAACTTAACATATAAGCATAACAAATTCACATACTTGACATGTTTTTTTACCCAAATTCATGAAATTACATATACATAAGCAAGAATTTAACAACTACTAGCAACAATTACCACATGAACATAACTAAACATCCAATTTTGGGATTAGAACACTTACCTCTTTGATTCTTAACCGATTAAGCTCCTAGAATTCAATTCCAAGCTAGAATCTTGCCCAATTCTTGTTCTAGAGTTAATCCTATATGATTTTGATATGTCAATTTCTAACAACCAAGAACAGTTGCCGAAAAAATATTACCGAAACTGAAATTAAAGGACATGCATGTGATCCTCTTACCTCCACGAGTCCAGAAATGATCTCGGATCGCAAATCCGATGCCAGACGATGAAGGAACGACGTCAAACGTCATTGGAAAAACCCCCATCGTCTTTGCCGAAGCTCTCGATTCTCTCTCTACGTGTTAACTTCCATCTGATGTGAATGTGCAAGTGTGTCATCCTATGACTCACCAATTAAGATATACATTAAGTTATGCTATTTTTCATTTACACCCCTATATTTTCTAAATGTTTATTATGAAACCCCCATGTTTATTACACTAACTGCCTACCTTTTCTAAATGGATTTAATCTAAGTCCCGCGTGGGTCCCGAACGTGGTCCCACATTAATTATGAGGTTACTATTAAGCCTTCTAATTATCAATTATATTCATATACGCCCTCACATGGTACCCAAATTGGTCCCCTTTACCAATCATAAGACATAATAAAATCTTTAAACATTTAAACAAGTATTTATATGAACATATAATGACACCAAAATGCAAATATTTTAATTAGACCCTCATCGGGTCCCACATTTATACCAGACCTGTCTTTCACCAGACTTTCATCTGTGTTCACATTTGAACACCTTTTCACATGTGGGTTCATATCCCCACCTTAAACCATCTTATGAATTAATTATCATTAATTAACACATACTAATATCACACTAATCTTCTTTTCTGGGTACGGGTGTTACAGTGGTCGAATGAGAGAGGATGAAAAAATTAGATCCAGAAAGATGAGAGAGAGAATTAAATCACAGATCTAAAGAGAGTTTCAACACTAAAAAAGTTATGAAATTTCACAACTTTTGAAATTATCAAGAAGTTTGTGGCACTCCGTGAAATTGCAGTGCTCTAACAAACAAATTTGAGAAAGATCAATAACTTTTTTTGATAAATTTCATAAAAAAAAATGTGTTTAAAATAAAAAACACCACACCATTCCGGTGAAGTAGATGGTGGCGGCAGGCTTTGGAAGGAGTGTTCTCACACTTCCACTACTTTTCGGTGGGTATGGAAGAGGCATCAAAGAATCTATGCCAAATCTATGGTGGATAGGTGCACTGGTGACCGGATCTGCGCGTCGGTGACCGAATCCGAAGGAGCGAACTGGTTCGAGCCACTACGCGATGAAGATGATGACTTGCAAGCCACTGGATCGCTGTCACCTGAACATTCTTAGAGATAATGGTGGCAGTTGGCTTCTCTGTCACATTCTAGCGGCGACGATCGATGGCGTCGGTGGCCGGATCTAGCCAGATCGCGCGGTGCCGGATCTAGGCCAGATTTGTTAATCGATGGCATGGCAGCACCGGCGTCGGAGATGAAGATGATGACGCCGATGAAGATGATGATGTTCGTATGCCTAGAGAGAGAAAGAAAGAAATGGAAGAGAGAGACTTCCTTATTGAAAAATGTGAATAAGAAAGAGAAAGGGTATAAAGATCGCAAAAACATATAGTCAATCAGTCAATGGTCCTTTCCTAATACAAATACTCCATTCAGGACTTATGACTAGCATTGTTGGCAAGGTGTCCTTTGACCACATAAATTCACAAGTGAGGGATTTAAGCCTAAATTCCTATTCTTTTTTTTTTTTCCTATTTACTTATTCATTTATTACAACGAAATGAGATTGCAGATTTGAACTTATGTGTATGTATGTAGAAATGGAAACAGGGCGGAGTTGATAAGTAATCCTCATTTACTAACTCCTACTCCATTTAATGCACTCGCACTTTGACTCCGCCCCCGTCCGCTTAAGGAGAAATACCAATTCGTACTCTTAGTCTTAGGCCTCGTTTGGAAGGACGGATAAAACTGTCGGATTGGATAGGATAAGCAGGATCGGATTAGATTAGTAATCATGTCGGATAAATTGTTATACTGTCCTGTGTTTGGAACATGCTAGGTAAAACTGTTGCATAAGCAGTTTTATCATAATCTTGTGTTTGGTCGTGCCGGAATATAAGTTCCGGATAATAACTAAATTATTGCTTTTTAACACTAAAAAAAAGATTTGAATTTTTTTTATTAAAAAAATAGAAAAAATAAAAACAATTCTAAAAAAAGTAAATAAAAAAAAATTAAATATGGAAAAAGAGATGAAAAAAGGAAGCAATTCTGGGGAAAAAAATATCTGAAAAAAAAGAAATCTGAAAAATAAAACCCAGGCACCCCTCCCCCCCTATTGGTATTGAGTTATCCCAAACTCAATGGGATAAAATGTGAGTTTGGGATAAATACTCCGTACGCGCATCAAACACTAAATTGGATAATTTTATCCAATCCAAACCACTTATCCGCGCGCCAAACATGGCCTTAATGGTTACTCCAACTCCATCCTGCCCTGCCCCGCCTCGCTGAAATGGGAAAAATAAATAAATAAATAAATAAAATTCAATCTTAATAGCCTACTATGCTACTTAAAAGAAAAACATATATGTAAACCAAAGCCATTTAACATTAATATAAAAACTTCTACTATTAAAGAGCCAACAAACATAATGTTGAATAAATATGCTAAAGAAATAAAAGTATAAGTCCTACAAATAATTTTCAAGATTAATAATAGTACCTAAGGAAGAATAAAAAAAATGAATGAAAAAGAAATACTAGAGACCAAGAGGGAATTGTGAGAGAAGCAGAAGCTGAGAAAGGAAGAGAGACCAGAGAGAGATCAAGAGAATAAAGAAACATGGAAGAGGGATTGCACACCTTTATTGTTGCAGGGAGCATGGGTGGTGGTTGAGACTAAATTCAATTGGTAGCAAGGGCGGTCAGGACGAACTACTAAAAGGGAAGTCCTTATATGGGGGTTCGGGGGCAGCGCCCCCGAGGCGTCTTTTGTGGGGTCTACTTATACATAATTAGCAATTTTTTAGGATTTACTTGTACATAATTGGAAATTTTTTTGGGGTCTACTTATACATCATTGACAATTTTTTAGCATTTACTTATACATAATTGGCGATTTTTTGTCTATTTGTGAAACTTAAACATTGTATGGTGTCTTTCAAAATTCTAAAGGGGTCGATTTCTAAAACTTAAAAAAATCTTACACTAAAAGTGCAATTTTCAAAATTCTAGGGCCTTTGCTTTTGAGTTTTATATACATGTATATCAATATAAATATGTAGTTGATGACACTAAATTGGGGCTTGGGGAGGCCTAAATGTAAAATACTAAAAATCTCAAGGTGAAAATGTAATTATGAAAATTTCATAGAGGCCCTCAAAATTTTGTGAACTTTGGTGGCCAGGGGCGGTTGCCCCTTTTGTCCCGCCCTTTGGGTCGGCCATGATTCGTAGCACTATATATAGTGGTTAATTTTGTAAATTACAAGTATGACGGGCTAGGTATGTAATTGATAGCATCTTTGTATCAAAAGAGTCATGAGGAATGCTATCTTATTTAAACAGGATTAGGGTGTGACAGGAGGACTGGTAGGGTGAAATTTTTTTCCATCCCTATGCGTGTGAAGGGAGTTGGTGTTGACCATCTCGAATAGAACTTTATTTAAAAATTATGATTTCATTGTCAAAGTTGGAAAGCTAGACTGATTTAAGGGATTGCAGAATGAATATGGGAATTTCACTCTCTAACACAATTCTCAAATGGAGCCTATTGAGAGAAACGGAGAGAAGAGAAGAGAAAGGGACCATTTTCTTTCCAGTTCTCTCGTTTGATAATTTAAGTGGGGAGAGAAGAGAAGAGAAGTGGAAAGGAAAGAGCCCACTTTTGCTTCTCTCAAAATCGGAGAGATTCCGGAGAGAAAGAAGAGAAACTTAATTAAATATTGTGTAGAAGACCAATACGCCCTAATATATTATTATTTCATTTAACATATATTCCTAATAGAGCATAAAAAATTAAATTGGTTATAAGTACTTTCTTTTCTATTCTCTTATGAAAGTTCATTAAACGAGAGAAAGTTATGTTTCTCTTCTTTCTCTTCTCTCCTCTATTGTCTATCCAAACATATTGGAGAAAACTCAACTTTCTTTTCTCTTCTCTTCTTAGGCTTAGTTTGGCCCCCATGTGGCTTTTTAAAAGGAGCTTATGAAATATATTACTAAGGCTTAGTTTGGCCCCCACATGGTGCTTCTCCTTTTTCAAAGCACAATTTAATGTTAATTCATCTGGTAACTAGTTTATGAGCTTTGTAAAAATTGAACTTAGGGATTTTTTGGAGGGAAGCTTTTAAAGCTCTAGAATGGAGCTTTTAAAAGCCCAAGGTTGTTTTTTGGTTTTATGATGTCTTTTTGAAGAGTAGTGTGTCACTTGTATAAAATTATCAAAGAACTTAGTAATGAATTTCATAAGCTCCTTTTAAAAAGCCACATGGGGGCCAAACTAAGCCTAACCAGCCTCTTTCTTGTTCATGTGCACTCGTTGAACAAGGGGCACAGAACAACCTTGTTGTATAACAGTGATCGAACCAGAGAGAAGAACAGAGAAGAACCAGAGAGAAGAAGCAGATTGTATTACTATATTCTCAAAGAGAATGACCCACGAATTTATAGCCACATTGACCCGACAGAAAATCCCTTGATTTGTATAAAACGTGTTGCTAAGAAAGGATATAAATCATTTAAACGGCTAATTAATTGCACAATTTAGGAAGGCGTAAATCTGTGAGGAAAAGAATTTAATCAGTCAAAGCAAAATTAAAAGGAAAGTTTTTGGAAAAAATAATTTGCAAAAGGATGGTCCAACCGTGTGAGCCCGTGAGGCTTGGAGGCCGGGATTTGCACCCCCCCTACGTGCGAGTAAGACGTGACACGCCCGGTTAAACGATTTCCGGATCGAAACCCAAATTTCTATTGAATTTGGGATTTGCTTGGGCTTGGCTCATGTGCGCGTGAGAGCCCACATGCTCCAATTTATTACTAAGCTCATATTGAGAAAGCTTATATTAAGCCTCTTAACTCCCTCTTCCTAAGCAATGTGGGATAAGGGTCTCAATCACACTTGTACCTAATACCATACCAACTACAGAGATGTAGAGAGAGAAAGAGTTTAGTTTTGAAAAACACCCAATTTGGACTACAAATTACAACAATCCCCACATTTTTCAAAGACAAATTTTGAGAAAACGATCGACCACTTTAGTATATTGCATCAGTGATGGTGTCTTTTGGACTATAAACCAACACTTAGGGAAATAAGAATTGATTCACAAAAATTTGGTGAAATTAGAATTTCTATGAACCTTATTTCTTTGTGTGAATCAAAGTACTTATCACCCACAATACACTTTAATAAACAAGGTTATTGACGCGGTTTGGCACATTTTTCGGCCATGCACCGTACCTGGATTTCATGAGTGCTCTAGAGAACCTGCCTAAGATCTCATAGGAAGCGGCCCCACTTCCATACTCATATAGGTGGATTCATCAAGTATGTACTACAACTATACATACCACCCAATAAGGACTATGAATTCATTTAAGAGTTAAGACTCAACCTCACACGTTGCATTCTACACTATCTGCACCATAGGGATGGACTATAATTATATGATTGATAGTGTCTCACCAAATCAACTAGTAGTTTGTTATTACCTATATGAACCTAGTTTGTGGGATCTCCACTCATATAGGTTGGGTTACCACTACTATTGACCTCTGTTATGGGCATAAGTCCTACCCCCCTCGATGTATTAGTCACTAGCTTTCTTGCTAATGGTTTGATCATAAGGTCCGCTGAATTCATCTCTGGCCTCACAAAGTCTAGGGATATAATCCCATCTTTTAACAGCTGTTTCACAATGTTATGTCTTAGGCGAATATGCCTGCTTTTCCCATTATAGGCCTTATCTCTTGCTCGGGCTATTGCAGCCTGGCAATCACAATGTAACGACACAGATGGAACTGGTCTCATCCATAAAGGGATATCTGCCAAGAGGTTTCTAAGCCACTCAGCCTCAGAACCTGCCTTCTCTAAGGCGATAAACTCGGACTCCATAGTGGACCAAGCAGTGCATGTTTGTTTGGATGATTTCCAAGAGACTGCACCTCTTGCAAGGGTAAATATATACCCACTTGTGGATTTTGTCTCATCTGAATCAGAGATCCAGTTAGCATCACTGTACCCTTCTAGTACAGTGGAAAATCCACAGTATGTCAACCAAAATCCATAGTACCTCTGAGATATTTTAGTACTCTACATATAGCAGTCCAATGTTCCTTATTAGGATTATGAGTGTATATGTTCAACCTATTAACTGCATAAGCAATGTCAGGTCTGGTACAATTCATAAGATAAGTAAGACTACCAATAATTTGAGCATATTCAAACTGTGATACACTAGTTTCATTATTTTTCTTCAATTGTATGCTCATATCATAAGGAGCAGTAATTGGTTTGGTGTCAAAGTGACCAAACTTTTTAAGGATCTTTTCTACAAAGTGTTCTTGAGACATCATAAAACCCTCATTGGTTTTTGTCAATTTTATCCCAAGTATAACATTAGCTTCACCTATGTCTTTCATATCAAAGCTGGAAGATAACAAATGTTTTGTTTCATTTATCACAATCATATTAGTGCCTAAAATAAGCATATCATCCACATATAGGCAAATGATTACACCAACATTATTATCAAATTTATGATACACACATTTATCGGCTTCATTCACAATTTATCCATTAGAGGTCATTACACTATCGAATTTCTCATGCCATTGTTTTGGTGCTTGTTTTAAACCATACAAAGATTTCACTAATTTGCAAACTTTATTTTTGTTTCTAGGAGATACAAAACCTTCAGGTTGTTCCATGTAAATTTCCTCTTCTAATTCTCCATTAAGAAACGCAGTTTTAACATCCATTTGATGAATTGTGAGTTTATGCAAGGAAGCAAGAGCTACTAGAATTCTAATAGATGATATTCTAGCCATAGGAGAATAAGTATCAAAATAATCAACATCTTTCTTTTGAGTGTATCCCTTAGCTACAAGTCTAGCTTTAAACTTATCAATAGATCCATCAGGTTTTAACTTCTTTTTGAATATCCATTTACATCCTATAGTTTTGTACCAGGAGGTAAGTCAACCAATTCCCAAGTGTGATTAGCCATGATAGATTCTATCTCACTATTAATCACTTTTCTCCAAAAGGGAGCATCAAAAGAGGAAATAGCTTCATTATAAGTCATTGGATCATTATCCATTAAAAACGTGAAAAATCCATCTCCTAGGTTTGTTTCTCTCCTATCTCGTTTGCTTCTTCTTAATTCAATTTCTACAGACTCATTTGAGTCAACATTAGGTTCAACTGTAGGTTCTAACCTTGGTCTTTCAATGGTTGTTTTCAAAGGAAATATGTTTTCAAGGTTGATTTCATGTATAAATATGAGTGAATTAAGGTGAGCAACTGTAGGTTCTAACCTCTAGATTCAGTTGATTTCATGTCTCCTAAATCTGAGTGAATTAAGGTGAGCAACTCTGTTTCTCTTTATAGTACTTGTTTGCAAGGTTTCTTAGTACCTTTTGCTTCACTACAAATTTGGCATTTCTCGTTATTAGTGATACTAACATTTTCAAGAATGCCTAATTCTTTCATTTTTCTTTATATAAGAAAAGTTCACATGTCCTAATCTAGCATGCCATAAATTATGAGAATCAATCAAGTAAGCAGAAGAAGTAGTAGCATTTCCATTCAAATTATCAAGAACATTCAAAACAAACAAACTCTGTTTCTCTTTATAGTACTTGTTTGCAAGGTTTCTTAGTACCTTTTGCTTCACTACAAATTTGGCATTTCTCGTTATTAGTGATACTAACATTTTCAAGAATGCCTAATTCTTTCATTTTCTTTATATAAGAAAAGTTCACATGTCCTAATCTAGCATGCCATAAATTATGAGAATCAATCAAGTAAGCAGAAGAAGTAGTAGCATTTCCATTCAAATTATCAAGAACATTCAAAACAAACAAACTATTGTTGTGGTACCCTTTTCCCACAAACACCCCATTTTTAGTCATTACAACTTTATCAGAATCAAAATTAACTTTCACCCCCACTCTCCCAAGCAGCGACACAGACACAAGGTTCCAACGAATATCAGGCATGTGGAGAACGTCGGTAAGAGAGAGGATCTTTCCAGAAGTTAGCTTGAGAACTACCTTCCCTTTTCCGATCACAGGTGAGGGCCTAGAGTACCCCATATACACTTGTTCCTCTCCTTTCCCTATTGGTGTGTAGGAGGTAAAAGCACTTCTGTTGCCACAGATGTGCCTGGTAGCCCCAGAGTCTACCACCCAATTTTTCTCCTCTACCACTAAGTGCACCTTAGAAATGACTGCCACAATAACATCTACCTCAACTAGATTAGCTCTAGGGACAGGTTGATCATTTTTCTTCCTGTGTCTGCATTGAGCAGCATGGTGACCCGGTTTGCCACACATAAAACATTCCCCTTTCTTTTTAGCAAACTGGTTTTGGGGTTTGAGATTTTTGTTGAAGTTGGTTTTGTTGAAATTGGGTTTGTTGTTCTGCTTTTTAAAATTTCTGTGGGTGCGATTAGGCTTTTCCTCAACGAGATTAGCCTTGGAAGCCATAGCTTTGGCTTTCTCATTCCAATCAAGTGAACGGTTCTTTTCTTCAATGCGAACATAAACAACAACTTCCTCCAGAGTCATTTCCTTCCTCTTATGTTTCATCATATTCTGATAAATTTTCCAAGACTCTGGAAGTTTTTCAATAAGTGAACCGGTTACAAACGGTTCGGGCAATTTTATTCCTTCATTACTAAGTTCCGAAACAACAAGGTAAAAATTGTGAATTTGAGTAGAAACATCTACGTCATCGGTCATTTGAAAATTGAGAAAATTTCCAATGGCATATTTTTTAATTCTAGCATCCTCAATAATATATTTAGTGACCAAAGCATCCCAAATTTTAGTTGCCGATTTGAAAGTATAGTAAATGTCAAAACGATCATTTGATAGGGCGTTCAAAATAATACTTTTGCAAATCTTATTTGCATTTTCCCAAAGAGGCAATTGGGTTTCATAATTTTCAGAACCTTCAACGGGTTTTGGTTTAGTCAAAACAAAATCGACTTTTGCAATGTCAAGAACAAGTAGCAATTCGGTTTGCTAGCGATTAAAGTTATTCCCGTTAAATGATTCAATTTTGGTGACGTCGAGAATAGCTTTAGCCGCTGTTAGCATAGCAGTATCCATGAGGAATTACTCTTAAGATTGTAAGAAAAATAATAGTGAACAGACACTGCTATGAACGAAAATACTTATCAAATGGGTCAAAGAGTCTGATTGAGTCGTGTTGGAGAACACTGTCCTTAAGAGTAATTTTCACCCCTCGGAGTTCTTGCCTTGGTACAGAAAGGTCTCAGCTATTTACCCTCTAGGATTAAGCAGCCCCTCCTTGTTCACGTGCACTAGTTGAACAAGGGGCACAGAACAGCCTTGTTGTAAAACAGTGATCGAACCAGAGAAAAGAAGCAGATTGTATTACTATATTCTCAAAGAGAATGACCCACGAATTTATAGCCACATTGACCCGATAGAAAATTCCTTGATTTATATAAAACGTGTTGCTAATAAAGGATATAAATCATTTAAACGGCTAATTAATTGCACAGTTTAGGAAGGCGTAAATATGTGAGGGAAAGAATTGTTAGGGATATATACTAAAAGACATGCTTTATGTAGTTGATTTATTATTCATTTAATAAAATCAGTTAATCCATTTTTATGAGAATCTGTGTGGGTAGTATTTGTATTATATTGTTTATTTAATATTATGTATGTGTGTCTTTCATTCTACATAGTAGGTGGTTTGGTGTGTAGAGTTTGGCTTACACACGGAAGATCAGACTATCGGATCTCGTAGAATGTAAGATTTTAGTTTACAGTCTTAGATGGATTGGACACACCATCGGTAGGACTGCAGCATGGAGTTGTAGTAGGTTTGTCTTGACTATGGGAAATGGTATAGTTTCAACTCACCATGCTGGTACACTTTGTGTATTAAACGGGACCGACTTGGGGTAATTATTTTTATACTGACTTATAAGATAATTAATACCTCATGACTATTATGAGTGCTTATGCTCTACATCCTAAGTTAATTTATAGACACGTACATTTCATATTTACACTTTGATCCCTAAAAGGGTGAAATCCTTAAATGGGTCAATATCTCATTGGATTGGGTGACAATATTAATTGTGTGGTGGATATTAATTAATGATGGAATCCATGTCTCAATTTTGGGATTGATAATATCCCCTTGAGAAAGCTTATAAGTTTTGATTATGTCAAACCCTGCAGGTTGATTTTGTATCCGACATATCAGATAAGTTAAGCAGAGGATCTCAAGGAATTTTAAGAGATTAATTAAATATGATTGTCAGTAATTATATTTAATTAATGAATATCTGTAATCTTAACATGGGGAGATAATAAGCATTTAATAACATGGACCTCGAAATATATTTTTGAGATAAGGGTAAGAGTGCAATTATAATTCTTTAGTGGTATGAATTATAATTTATAGAAATAGGAATCTGATTAAGTTCGAATAGGGTTTTCTAATTCCATAAAGAAGCCTATTCCTTATTGACTTCTTATGGTCCCTATCGTAGCCTATATATATGCTACTTTGGTTCTCTCCTCAGTTTGCGTTTTTCCATCAAGAGCATTATAACTCGGAATAGAAAAGAGAGCGTAAAAAGAGAGAGCAGAAACATAAAGGATTTTGAAGGAGCCCACACTCAATTCGATATTCTGGCAGCAAAGGAATACGGTAGAAGGTCGTGAGCTGTTATCGATCCCATGTTCTTGATTAGTCTACTACAGCAATCCGTTTTAGCAGTTTAAGGTAACCCTAGTTCTGCCCATATAGGGTTATTGTAGTTTTCACGTAAGTTTTGCAGTACCAACTTATACGCGCTGTCAACAGATTCTGGGAACGTAGTTTCCTAACAAGAATTTAATCAGTCAAAGAAAAATTAAAAGGAACGTTTTTGGAAAAAATAATTTACAAAAGGATGGTTCAACCGTGTGAGCCCGCGAGGCTTGGAGGTCGGGATTTGCACCCCCATCCTCCCTGCGCGCGAGTAAGACGTGACGCGCCCGGTTAAACGATTTCTGGATTGAAACCCAAATTTCTATTGAATTTGGGATTTGCTTGGGCTTGGCTTATGTGCGCGTGAAAGCCCACATGTTCTAACTTATTACTAAGCCCATATTGAGAAAGCTTATATTAAGCCTCTCAACTCCCTCTTCCTAAGCAATGTGGGACAAGGGTCTCAATCACACTTTTACCCAATACCACACCAACTATAGAGATGTAGAGAGAGAAAGAGTTTGGTTTTGAAAAACACCCAATTTGGACTACAAATTACAATACTTGTATATCTATATCTATGTCAGTAAATTCATGCTAGCTAGAGGGGAGGTCTGTGTAATTTTGCAATATAGAGGAGAGGTCCATGTAATTTCGCCAAACCTCGGGGGAGGTCCGTGTAATTAACCCTTTTTTTTCCCGTATGAAGAGGATAAATCCCCCAGCCTGTCCTCCGCGATTTAGGGATCATTACCTAGGTCGTTAATCGGAGTAGAACAGAAAACAAACACCGGGTACGTGCACTGATCCCACATCTCACGCACCAGGTAAAATAGGGAGGAAAGAAAGTGTTAGGATTCAAACTCACGCCTACTTTAGATTTTCCCTTCCAACTCACTTGGGGGGTTTTTGAACCCCTGATATCCCTTTGACAGACCAAGGGCCCTAACCACAAATATTATTACTTTTATACAGTATCGAACCCATAATCAAAGCAGTATATATAACACCCCTCTGTGACCATCGCCACCCACTAGACTACAATGTAGATTATTTCCACAAGCTTGTCATGGGCACAAGACAAGCACACCAACAATGGATACTCTAGAATTAGCTTCATCATTCCTAATTTGAATTCCCAAAAAAAAAAAAAAAAAAAAAAAATTGGGCTTCAAGCTCCCTCACTGCCCATCAAATAAATTCATATGTTTTTTCAAATGCGTCCATTCTTAAACAAGTGGCATACCCGTGCAATGCACGGGACCTAGCATTTAAAAAAAAATTGGTAATAATGAACGCAATCACAGACTCTCTATAAATTAAAACAATTGTGAATATATTGTATAAAAATACTAATGAACTCCTGATAAAAGGTCGAAAAAAATTAAATACACACCATAAAATTTGAGCACTACAAAAACTTGCAGAACTCTTTCAATTCACAAAAATGCATAGAAAATTAAAGAATATTGACATTGGTCAAATAAATTGAAAAAAAATGTCTAAGATATTTAATCCATACCATATATATCCTACAAAAAAGTTTTTAAAAAATGAAAAATTAATATAAAATGGCATTAATCTATATGTACATATATATATGTGTGTGTGTGTGTGTGCATTTTTTATTTAAATTTTATTAGCATTAATCTTAAATAGTTATTATCATTAATTGTAATTTGTTGAGAGAGAGAGAGAGAGAGAGAGAGCGAGAGAGAGAGAGATTTCATAAAAGCTGCCACATAGGCACTTAGGTGGTGAAATGGAATCCATTTGTTTTCATATATATATATATATATATATATACTAGTCGATAACCCGTGCTATGCATGGGTTGCATGCTATATATATATAGTATAAACTAATTGTTAAATTGGTAGTGAATACATCACTACTTGGCTTACATGCAAGAAGCCAATTTATCTCATAAAGTCACATTCGAATGGTTTGTCCTCAATAATTAAAAAAAAAATGAGTATGCTAGATTAAATATATTAGAAGAATTGAAATTCCCAATTTCTAGTAATATTAAATGCCACCATACAAGCATTTATACATTTGCTCTATTATATTAATTATTATTATTATTATTATTATATTGTATATTGGAGAAGATGGAGATACTTTGCCCCTTTAACTTTGTAGAATATGAAAATAATAATAATAATAAAATAGAGAGGGATGCCACGTAGGCAGAAAGAAAAATAGAGAGGACTACCACATGGCATAGCTTGGAGGAAAGGAAATAGTTCTGCTTTTAATTATAGTAATATATATATATATATATTAGTTCATTGGGTAAATTCACTCAACACAGTTCACTTATGAGTCTCTCTGTAGATATGTATATATATATATATATATATTATCCTTGTAAAAAATATAACGAGATTAATATATTATCCTTGTAAAAAATATAACGAGATTAATTGTATAGGTTGCAAGAAAAATTTTTGTTTTCATGTTGACCTTATTTAAATTGGGTTTCTTCTTTAGTTGCCTTGACAGAGTTTTAGATATGATTTATTGTGTTTGTTATGTTTTATTTTTTATTTAATATTTTTGGTCAAAAGTGCTTTGCTTGCCTTCAATAGATACTAATAACTATTGCATAATGATAGGCGCCAAAATCACTCCCACACCCACTAATTTAACCAAATTGTGTGTGAGTGTGAGAGAAAAAGAGAGAAGCTGCCACACAGGCGCTGATATGGCAAAAGAATTGTTTTTGTTTTCATACCTGTGCAATATAGGAATCTAACATTTTAAAAAGAATTTGTAGAATCCTTATGCTAGTTTTGCAAGTACAAACAAAGGTTAATTGGTTATATAATGAGGAAACAAAAAAGAAGAAGAGGAGGAATATCGAACCTTAAAATTGGAGCAATACAATAACATGAAGAATAAACTTTCCAAATCCTAAAAATGCATAGAAAATCAAAGAAATTGGCATTGACTAAATTGACTGGAATATAAATTGTCTAAGATATTTAATTCATACCATATCCTACAAACACATTTGAAAAAAAAAAATGAATATAAAATGGCAATAATCTATATGTACATAACATATACATGTAGATATGTGTATGTCTTTTTCAATATTTAAATTTCATTAGCATTAACCTCTAATTATTTTTAATATTAATTGCAATTTAGAGAGAGATAGAGAGAAAGAAAGGGGGAGAGGAAGAAGTGCCACGTGGTAGAGGGTTTGGCTTCTTTTTTTTATATATACTAGCATGTATCCCGCGCAATGCGCGGGTACATTGTCTTCTAATAAATCAAAAATACCGGTGATGAATATTGTTATCATCGAAAGTTCAATTAAAAGTACACACTTGTAATTGTCTTTGTATAAAGCTTCACGTAACATATACAAAATTTTACCCAGAATCGATCCATTTATACAAACTAATAGTGTTTTTCTTAAAATTGTGAGTACTTTCGGCTCATTAAACTTAGAAATCACCATATAGGTAAAAAAAAAAATGTTGTAAGCTTATACAAATCGTGGAAGAAGTAATACAAATTCATAGGATGGGCCGAAAAAAAAAGGAGGAAAAAAAAAAGAAAAGAAAAGAAAAGAAAGAACATCCTTTCAAAATGATCATAATAAAATATTGAATTGAATTGAACAATAGTAGTACACGATTTAAATGTAGGAAGAGTTCTTCATGTACCAATTAAATGGTAGTATGTTCCCATTAACTCCCACTGCTATATAAGAGTGTAAAAAAAGCCTGGCCCGAAGGACGGCCTGAAGCCCAGCTCAAAAAAATGGCCTTAAACCTGGCCCAAGCCCAGGGTGAGGCCAGCCTAGCCCTACCATCCTGCGTAGGACTGGGCCTATCTCTTGAAGCCCAAGCTCGATTCAAGGCCCGATCTAACCAAATCCCAGCCCAATTAGAAGCTTTCCAATAATAAAAGTATTGATCATTTTCAAGTAATAAAATATAAAATTTGCAAGTTGTTATATTGAAAGTTATTTCCAACCTATAAAAAAATGGTTATATATATAGTAGTATTTTTACCATTTTATGATAAATTTAAAGCGTTCACTTAAGCTCTACCTTAGGGCCTAGGGCTGAGCCTGAATTTTGAACTCTTAAGCCCGACTCGAGCACGATCCAGCCCGTAAAAAGACATGAGACTGTGGGCCAAAGCCCAAACCCGCTTAAGCCCGATCAATGTCGGGCTAGGGCCATTTTGATATCCCTACTACTCTAACAGTCCATTGGTATGGAGAGAATGATTAAGGATTGGTGAAATAGTTAAAGAGTGAACATAAATGAGCAGTGACACATGTCACTCTCAGATTATTTCAGACCTACACTCTCAACTTTTATATATAGCAACTAGCTTCTAAACCCGTTCAATGCACGGGCAAACATTTTTATATATATTTTTTTATTTTATATTTGATGGTTTAAAAAAAAGTGATTATTTTTCCGTTTCATTGGATGTAAATATTTACTTTAGGAATAAAAAAGAGGAAGAAAAAAAATATAAAAAGTTGGCTTTAGAGAATATGCTAAAACATCAATCATAAGTGAACCACGACCCATGTGGCCGAGTGGTAAGCCTTTGGATGAGGTTAAGTGTTCGAATCATGGGGGAGTGACCATTGAGGATTTACCCGGTTGTTCCTCAGTGCCTCGTGCGATTAGTTGAGGTGCGCGCAAGCTAGCCCGGACACCCAAGGTCACCAAAAAAAAAAAAAACAATCATAACGCATGATGAGTACTGTCTTCGCAAAGGAAAACTATAATACCCGATGAATAAAAGTCTCTCGTGATAGTACTCCACGAGCTACAAAATTGTACCACTGGAGAAATAGAGAAAACCGACCCCATAGGTCAAACAACTTAAGATTAACTTGAAAAAAATGCAAAGGGACTGCCAAAATAAAAAATCAAAAGAAAAAAAATTATATCACATATACTAAGATCCCTTTAGAGATCCTTATTAAGACCAAAAAAAAAAAAAGATAAAGCAAAACACACTTACATGTATATATGTTTACATATATTAGCTCATAGATGTTATACCGGGGTAGAAGATCAATCTTTGCTTATGTCCTCTATTGTGTTCTTCTCGAGAGAGAAATAGAGAGTTGGAGAGAAAGAATTGAAAAAATAGATTTGAAATAGAGAAAGACAAATAGTTTGTGCAAATTGTGGGATGTTTATGGTGAAAAATGAGACGTGAATAGAAGAAAGTATAAGAGATTAATTAATAAGTAAATTATATAATATTATTTAGTGAATTAATTGTATTTAATGGGGTTTGCACATGTGAGAGAAAAAAGTGTGTATTCCTTATTGTGTTGACATGTGGCACCAAAAGCTTCCATATTATAATAGTAGTATAAGTTTGCTGTTAGAGATACAATTTTAGTTATGACCTAATAGATTCTAGCTAGAAACCATGTCCCAAATTATGGTTCCTCACTTTTTACAAAAAACCAAACAAACTTGTAGACAACATGCATGATTTGCAAACAATTGGAATAAAAACCAAAACCATGGCCCAAAATTATGGTTCCACACTATATAAAGAACCACACTATATAAAGAAACCAAAAACTTCAGAAACAATCTTAAAGGTAAGTTGTGGTCAAAATATAATGCCTTTACGTAATCAAGTATCTACTTTGGAATCACAAATTTCGATATTATCAATATAACTACTTAGAATTTATTCAACCCATCCTCAACATATGCACACGAAATGCATTCTCTTGTAGATATCCCATTAAAGCTTCTGCGTAGAAAACAACACCAAATATTTACAAACAAATAGATCAAAATGTTGCAATTTCCTACCATAGCAATTAAAAGATGAAAGAATTGTAGTTTTTACTTACTATTTAATGCGCAAATTTTATTCATTCCTTCATATTTAGTATCTTTGCTTGGTGTGGCTGATCTGGAGTAGCTGCCTTTGTCCTGTTGTGTCAATTCTAAAGTAGCCTCTGAAGGTCCCTACTGGGTAAGGTCATGTTTTTAAAGATTAAGTTTTAGTGCATAAGGACAATTTCTTTAATATATGCACGGGTTCATCCATTTTTTCTGACCTATTGGATGATATGCAACATTCTTTGAAATTCCAAGGGATATTCTAATGGAAGAATCTGTGTTGCGGTGTAGTTTTGCCTTCCTCTTGTGGTGTTGTAAGAGTTGAGTCTTGTCAGGAATATAAATGTACTTCCAATCAGCTTTTCCAGGATTTCTACTGCTTCTTCATGACCAGTGTTCTGTGAAAAGAAATAGGTTTTTGTTTCTATTTTTTGTATGTGTATAAATTAAGTTACTTTAGGATGGACAATTTATTTCTTTACCTCTGTTGAGCCTTGAATAAGCATTTGGACCGGCTGGCCAATGATTTTCTCAGCGATCTTATCAAACATGACAACTGTTGTAGAACCACTAGGGTCTGCAACTTCCGTTTGTAGCTTATACCTGCATTTAAAATCCAAAATAAATTTAATTTTTCTTCTTGCATTTGTTTTTTCGATTTACATGACATTGAGTACCTCGATTGTGGATATTGAACCTCTCCTCCACACTGATCACACCGAAATGCTGTTTCATTTTGCATTAGTCTGTTTCGATGCTTAGGACACGATATATAGAACCAGCCAAAATTAGTTTCGATCTTCATTATTGTTGCTTTGATAGAGTACATTGATCCCTGCAATGTAATTATTAGGGTAATAACTTGCTTTCTACTAATGAGGATTGTAAGCGTTCACGTTTACCTCATTGTCATGTATAGAAGAAATTTTCAATAGTTCAGAGATGTTTAGTCTTTTTTTAAATATCAAGTCATCAATTTGGAGCTCCTTCTTCGTAGGGCTTTGTAATTCTCTAACTTGACAATCTTCTGATGTTGCACTTCATTTTTTTGGGCAAATAGAAATGTCAAAAGTTGATATGATGTTCAAGAGAATTTAATTTTTCACAAGGGAATAAATGTATACAGTATAGTATACCCACCTTTCAATTATCTCTGCGACCTCTGGAATTTGTAGATTTGTGTAGATCTTTGTAGCACTTGATGAGGATAGATATGTTTGGCCTGTATAGCTATTAAATTACAAAGTTTCTACAATAAAGATAACATGATAATTGACAGTTTTTTTTTTATCACGGTTGTATACCATTATATTGTTTGACGATGGTTGATGTGATTATCAAGACTGTAATAGATCCACAATTGAATGCTATTTCCTCATCGAATTTAAGAGCACAGCCCGCCCAAAGAGTAATTTGCATCTTGTTGTTGCTGTAATGTGGAAAATAATTTGCACATTAAAGTGAATAGTAATATGATAAGGTTTGAGTAGTTTATGAGCTCACCTTTTGTCCAGTAACTCAATATTTCTTCTCTTTAACACTGAATTTGTTGATTGAACTTCCTCTATCTTTGTTGCGGCAACAATTCTTCCAACCACATCTGTATAAAAAAAATTGTATTTATATCATAGGAGTCGTAGACTTATACGAAATAGTATTACTAAAGTTGTGGTAGTGGTTACCTATCAAGAATATGTTACTACCGTATCGCAATGGTATATCTTCAAATTTGACCAGCTCAAACTTGTGTAGTTGAATGTTGTCACGCCCCGGAACGGCATAAATAGAGAAAAATAAATTTCCTTTATGGGTCCATAAGGAATGACAGGTGAAAGTCACTAATAATCCACACCACGCAGTACTAGTCCAAAAGAAAAGCAACAGTAATCAACTGAAAATAGCACACAGTGCTAACTATTACAAAATATCAGAGTATGGTCCACAGGATCATAACAGGTCTGAAGACAACAAATGCCCAAGTACCCGTTTACAAAAGGTTTAACAGAACAACCGAAAAGAAATCTAATTATAACATCTTCAGTCTTCAACTGGCATAAGGATAATTCTCCCTGGCGTAACCGTCATCGGTGGGGCCTTCCTCTGGATAACACTCATCAGTGTACTGGTCATTACCTGCAAAATAAGGGGCAGGATGTTCTGGACGGGGAATGTCCAGGCAATAAAAGGCCGTCAGCTTACTGAGAGCTGAGTGAGCATAAACTAACGAGGTACCAGTTATCTGAAATAAACACAAGCTTATGAAAACACGAGTTAACATCTTATTATAACCATATCTTGTTCCTCTATTCATTCTTGTAAACCGACCCTTAACGTCTTGTTACTCGAATACTGAACTCAACATATTCTGATCTTTCATGAACAGACTCAATCGTTTAACTCTAGGGATACACCCTTATTCTGTCCATCGCTTTTAAGAGCAATGGTCCTGCTCACCGCATGTCATGGACTCTACGTCAGTCTGTCCCCAGCTTTTAAGAACAATGGTCCTGTTCACCGCATTTCAGGGATATAACGTTTCGAACAAGGCATATCAATCTATTGCCACGACTCAACGTCATCTACTAGTGATCCCAGCTCACCGCTTTTAAGAACCATGGTCCGGTTCACCGCTTTTAAGAGCATATCATAGATCATCCAGTCTATCTTAAGACTTCTTGGTCCAGCTCACCGCTTTTAAGAACCATGGTTCGGTTCACCGCTTTTAAGAGCATATCATGACCAATCGTCCATCCACGTACCATTCCCAGAACTTACCAAACCTACTTACGTTCCATTCTACATCGACACTTGACAAACTCCCAATGTGGCCTGACTACTCGAATTAAAAGAAATCGGATATCAAACTCATATCAGAATCAACACATCACCCATGTCTTCATATTCTTTTTATTCATTATCCATAAATCTTTGGTGTCACATTACTCCTGTCTACCCCATAGTCGCATAATGGAATTCCGAATCAGAAATCGAACAACTAAACTTCTTATATAATAACCAGGCAAAAGAAACCATGTTCTGATCATGTCAATCGATTGGAACAGAGGTTCAATCGATTGGAACAAAAGTTATATCAATCGATTGATAAACATGTCAATCGATTGGAATAATGTCAATCGATTGAAAATCCTATTCAATCGATTGGGATGCAACTGATGTCAATCGATTGAGATTATGTCAATCGATTAGTATCTGAAAAGTGTCAATCGATTGAAATTCTATTCAATCGATTGGGATACAACTGATGTCAATCGATTGAGATTATGTTAATCGATTAGCATCTGAAAAGTGTCAATCGATTGAAATTCTATTCAATCGATTGGGATACAACTGATGTCAATCGATTGAGATTATGTCAATCGATTGGTATCTGAAAAGTGTCAATCGATTGAAATTCTATTCAATCGATTGGGATACAACTGATGTCAATCGATTGAGATTATTTCAATCGATTGGTACTACGTCTTCTCCAGCAGATTGTAAAAACAGCATATATAAACGTGCACAACATGCATGTAACCCATCTAAACATCATAATAGCTTATATAAACTTCATATAAAGGGACCAAGTGAGTTAGAAACTCACCTAGGGTGCGTTTGGGTGTGTTAAGCTTGAAACCTCCAAGCTTTCTCTCTCTTCCTTCTCTTTCTCTCTTCTCTGTCTCTGTCTTCCCTCTCTGTCTCCTTCTTTCTTCTTCCTTCTCTTCTTCTCTCAGCTGCCAAGGTAGTGTGTGTGTGTATATATGTATATAGATATAGAGATATAGATAGATATATGTATGTATAACTCAAGAGTATGCCTCTCTCTCTCCCAATGGTCTGAAAACAGCCCCAAGGCCAATAAAATGAGACATATATATAGAGATATGGGAGTGCCACACGTTTAATGCTGAAGGAAAGAAGGAAACTTGTCTCAGGTTATGTCAATCGATTGAGACACCAGTCAATCGATTGGTAACAGATATTTGTAGTCAATCGATTGGAAACAATGTCAATCGATTGGAATAAATGGCAATCGATTGGGATAATGACACGTCATCACTTTTAGTCGGTTGAATGTCAATCGATTGGGAACATGTCAATCGATTGGTATCTGAAAAGTGTCAATCGATTGAGAAACTTATCAATCGATTGGTATCAAAATTTACCAAAAGGAAAAAGGAAGTTTATACGAGTATAGAAATGAAATACCAGGTCTTATTAATATACCGAAATACAGGGTATTACAAATGTTCTCACTACCTTCCTCTATCTCCTTCACTGTAGTTGCTGTAGTGAAGTTTATTTTGTAAGTTTGGTCTACCGGCCTGTAGTAACCCTTGCTCTGGACAACTTTGAAAAACGATACCAAATAAACACGTCCTTCAAGAAGAAGTGGTCTAAACTTTGGCACTAAGGTTTTCCATATTGAGGCATGAATATGTTGTCCCTGCAATGTTTTGTATAACCATATTTATTATTTTTATTTCATATATGGCAATCGTCTACGTTAAATTTAGAGTACTACTTACATGTTCATCCAAGAGGATTAGATCTAAACTAAGGAGGTCATTGTTGTTCTTCGCATTTACCGCATCCCAAATTCTTGTTACTTTTACCTTAATCTTCCAATTTTCTCTTGTTGGAGAAAGTTGTTCCACGCCATTGAAGGATTTCATCTTTGAGTTATTACACCTAAAAAAAATGTGTAGTACAAATATTATTTATTTGTGATTAAAGCTATGAGTAATAAAGTCTTGCAATAGCTTAAATCTGGATTACACTTTATTTTTTTCCTTACCTTTTGGAAGATTTTCAAATATTTCTTCGAAGACTACATTTTTTGTAGATCCTTGCATAGATCTATCAGGAACTAAAATTTTTAATCCTTCTCGAGATGTTACTCTTGATACAGCCACATAAAGCTGGCCACGACTGAAAACAGGCCTTGGCAAGTATACGCCAACAGTCTTGAATGTTTGCCCTTGACTTTTGTTAATTGTCATAGCAAAACATATTTTAATTGGTAGTTGTCGCCGTCTCAAAATAAATGGCCATTTTGATTGATTAGGAGACATAACTATTCTTGGTATGGTAACCTTTGTTCCAACGTGGCTACCAGTAATTATCTTGACCTCGATAACCCAATTTCCCAAATGTGTCACTATTAATCTTGTGCCATTACAAAGTCCAAGTGACTGGTTAATATTCCTCAAGAGTATTATCGGCACGCCTACTTTAAGCTCAAGTTCATGATTCGGTATGCCGGGGAATGAAAGTGTGTGTAGAAATTCAGGTGGATATAATATCTCTTGGTCAGCCACTGCAAATGAAGATGGACATATTGTGTCGGAGCTGCGGTACTTTTTATATTCTCCAGGAATGAGTGAAAGTATGTGAGCATTAATATCATCGGCACAATCATTTGTCGGACATAATATTGCTCTCTCTCTTAGGTACACTTCTTCCTTGTAATGATTCAATAACTCTGTGTAAGCAGCATTGATTATTTCAGTTATTGGATCATTATCACATCGAACAGTGAGATCATCGGGAATTTTAATCCAAGAAGGCTCATCTTCATCCTCGTTTGCAGTGGTAGTAAGCATTCCATCTCTGAGATCTAGTATCCATTTGCTAAATTCTGTCATTCTTTGCAAGTCTTCAGAATCTAATGAACTTGTCCTTAGTCTCATATTTCTTGTTAGAACGAACAAATGACACTTTCTCCATAGGTCTGACTTGTTTATTGAGGCTTGTACGGTATCTCCTCTGCTGCCTCTGGGGACTACTGGTAAAACCTGTCTAAAGTCACCTCCAAGCACAAATGTTTTCCCCCCAAATACTTTTGTGGATGAGTTTGGATCTTGAAAGCGCATTATATCCCTAAGTGTTAGGTCAACAGCCTCAAATGCATGGTTGTGTACCATTGGTGCTTCATCCTAAATGATCAGACTTGCTTTACAAATAAGCTCTGCCAGTTGGGTCCCTTGACTGATATCACAACATGATTTATTGTGAAGATTTAATGGTATCTTGAATCTTGAGTGCTGTTCGGCCACCTGGTAGTAGTAGTGCTGCAATTCCAGAAGAGGCTACTGCTAGTACAATTTTTCCTTCTAACCGTAATCGATATATAATTGTTTTCCACAAATATGTTTTTCCTGTTCCTCCACTACCATACACAATTTTGTTTTCCCTTCATTGCTATATACAGATTGGAGGACATATGCATAAACATCCTTTTGCTGTGAATTTAATCCTTCATATAATTCATGATGTTCATTTGAGAGTGCTTGTCTATCGTAATTCAATTCTTCAATTAGAAGCCTGTTGTTACTTTCCCTTATCAATGCTAGGTCAGGAAAAGGTAGGGATGGAAAATCCTTTAGGGTTCTATCATTCCTATTGAAGATTTGTTCGATTTCGTAAAGTGCATAATTCTGAAGCTGGGTATCATTAAGAGTGGGGGCTTTGAATCCAAACATTCTTCTTTGACGGAATAATATATCTTCCGAAAGATGTTTCCAATTTGCCTCCCAAAGATACAATGGATTTGAGACTTCACAAAATAACAGCATGGTTACAAAAAGTTCCCTTAGCTGATGGCCACTTGCCCATTGGCTTGCTTCGTCTATAGCTTCATGCCATTCATTATCACTTTCTAACAGGCCCATCGCATAGCAAGCTTCTCTAAAAGTAGGATGAATGACACCATTAACAATTCTGATTTCCTCATCAGAACGCGGTCCTCTTACTATGTTTAAAAGCATTCGAAGATAGAATATCTCACCTGAGGTGGGGTGTGCAAAGAAGATGCGTCCTATAAATTTTCCTTTTTGTCTCCTCTTCCAAACCATGTCCTTCTTTTGATGCCAAACCCATCTTGTTGGGAACTCAACGTAAGTGAGTTCACGTGCATCTTCATACAATGCATTTGTACGCATCCACTCAGTGAACATCGTTTTCGTAACGTTTGTTCTATTGGTGACATTGTCTAACTCGTCTTCATCATCAAATGTTACTGTGTGTTCATTGGGAAGGTGGAATGATAATCTCTCAACACCTATATCTCTGTATTGTATGTCGAATTGAAATATTCGCCAACTTGCCTCAGATGCTGATAAGTAACGACAATCCAAGTACATTTTAATTTCATCAATCTGTCGACCACTGGGATTTTCAGCACTCATTCCATTTGGTGGATTTTCTTCAATTAGTAATGTTGATCTATCAGGTCCTTTGTTTATATATTTGAACAAATACTTTATTGACCTTCCTTGGTTACACCACTCCACATTAATATGTGCCTCATATTTCACAACCAAATCGAGATTATGAGGTATTACATACCTATTGTCGAGTTCAACATTGTTTTTCACTGCAACATTTGTACTTGTTCGCCTTCTATAAATTGGAAATCCATCTTCTGTGACTGTTGTTTGGCTGCAATATCTTTTTGGAAAATTTTTTGAACACTTGTTCTCAATCATACAAGGTGACCTTGGATTTGATGAGCCACATGGACCATGGATCATAAACTGAACTACTGCTTCATATGCTACTTTATCGTTCTTATCAGGTAGCTCAGCTAATATTATTCTGTCAATATCATATGGAGTTGGGTACTTGTTATCAGCATGTAAGAAAAGGAGAATATGAGCATGCGGAAGGCCCCTTTTTTGAAATTCAATTGTGTAAATTGATGTGAAAGATAACGCATCATAATTAGTAAATTATTTTGATTGGTTCAAAAGCTGCATTACATTTTTGGAATTAATGTTATTTAACGTACCTGCTTTAACTCTTCCAAAGTGATTTCCTTTCCTTAAGTCTTTCATAAGCTCATCCAGTTTTATCTTAAAAGCACGTGCAACAATATCAGGCCTATCCTCCGGTTTTTGTCCAGGAATCATTCGTAGATAACTTTGTATCTCCTGCCACTTAGGGTTGCAAGTGAAGGTGATGAACAAATCTGGTGGGCCTGCCCATCTACATATAGCCATTGCATCTTGATAGTTCTGAGCCATGTATCTAGGGCTTCCTGTGAAAGTTGATGGGAGAACTACTCTCCTTCCAACTGATGCATGAGTTGTGTCTCCTCTTACGACTGCATCCCTCAGACCTTTGTAAAGTTCAGCTCTGAGTTTGGTTTGGTTGTTTCTAACCCATTGCAACCTTTCTTCTTCGATGCATGTATGTGCATCAACCAAGAACTGTTGAAATAGTCGATATCCTTGAAGTAATGTATGCCCTTCAATTCGGCGATGCTGAATTCTAAATGCGTAGTATTCTCTCATAGTGACATAAGCTCTATTAGTTTGGCGACTTGTTGGAGATGTTCGATGCATGATGTTGGTTCTATATCCATCCTCAGCATATGGGAACAATATTGGGTATTGCATAGCCATGAAGCTAGGATGTAATTCAGTGATCCTTTTCAATCCTGAAGTCCTATGCTCAATAATGACATTACGGTGCTCATCAATCTCATCAAAATCTCCAACAATTAGAGCAGTAACTTCTGAAGAATTTGGCAAATTGTACTGTCTGCCATCTTTATTTCGAGTTGCGAGAAGTCTAATTTGAACGGACGTCATATCTATCTCTTGAAAACGTTCTCTTGCCATTCTAAAGACTTTAGCAAGTACGTTATTTTCGTCAAACAACTTTATCAATCCCTCAACAATACCAGCATCCAAATTTTGATTCTCACTTCCTGAAGTAACCACTCTTATCCTATTTGATACCTCATTGTGGCTGTCATAGATATATAACTGAGCAATTCTAGGTCTTCGGCCTGTTACTGGTAGCAATGACCCAATCAATTGATGATTTTGGCCGTTTATACGAAACGGGTATGGCAGTCTACCATTGTTTATAGTGTTGTCAATGTTTTCTCCCATTGATGTGAATGCAAACATGGAATTGTATGCTCTTATGTTATCTCTAAACTTTTTTGATAGTGTGTCTTCAGAAGTCAATAGCATTTCTAAAAATTGTGGGCTTGTCTTGAGAATAGGCAACTCGACTTTTCCTTCTCCACAACATAACGAAAACTTTGGGTTAGATAGATTTTTAGACTTCACAGTTCGTTCCTCTTACCAAAGTATGGCTTCATAATGGTGACATTCTTCTTTTGGTTCTCCGAAGTTCCAAGATTCAGTGAATTTTCCTATTTTGATTAAAATGTTGACTTTAGCAATATTTATTTAATCAATCATGGAAGTTTATCGGTCGTGAAATAACATACACGTACTTGTTTGGCCATGTTGAATTCTAGCAGTTCTACTCCTTTCATTGTGTTTCTTTGTTAGTGACATATCTTCATCTTCTGTGTTGTATCCTGAGGTGTCTCTTGTTTATTAGATTCAATTTATTGTACTATATTATTACTTTGGCATTCATAGAATTAAAATACTTGAGTGAATGTAAGGGGTCCCTTCCCCATTAGGATCAAGAACTATTTCAGTATTTCGCTGACCATCAAACAACCTCCGCCTTTGTCTTACATATGAATGGTTGTTTTGTGGTTCCGTTCTTCCTATTCAATTATTGAATATGTTTAAAGGATTAGTTATATAATGATTATGTAGATTATTATGAATTACTTTAATCAAATCAAAGTCAATATACAAAACTATTCAAGTAACATATGACCTCGTCTATTATTATTCCTTAAAAGCTGCCCTACATTTGAGGAGTCCTCTCCTTCTTGAGAAATTTGCTGAGATCTTAAACCAGTGGTTGGATTGGCAATTTGAGTTCTAGTTTCTATGGTCCCATCCGCATTCACAATTGATCGTGAGTAAATAGCATTCAAGACACTCATGTTGCGACAAAATGAGAAGCCAATCTATTTTGTATTGTTTCCATCTTGTGGTGTTAGATTTCGGGTACTATTTCTGCGTTGTGCTACTATAAATCTCCTCAATTGCCTAGCTTGTCTACCATGTTCAGCAGCGTCCATGTAGATCCAACTAATGTAAGAAAATATTCATTTAGGCTATAGGTTTAACTACCATCTAAAGGACATCATCCAACGCACAAAAGTTGTATAAATTATTGATCAAGAGTCAATAAAATAAACATCATAACGTATTCAAAAGTCTATCACATTTATAATAAATTGGCAAGGCCAATATTGTTGGTTGCTAGTACATAGCATACCTTTAGTTTAACCAAGTTGGAAAGAGATGCTAAAATAGAAGTTCCTGCATTGGGAGGTACAACATTGTTATGTACCATAATAAATTTCAAATAATAGAATTAACATGAATTTAAAAACAAAAAGTTTTACTTTCATTAGAAAACCATAGCTAAATTACAAATATGGATATAATAATTTGAATTGTCTCATTCTTGTATGACAATTTTAGGGGGGTATTTTATTGTAGAAGAACTTGAAGAGGCATTTTGGTAATACAGTAATTTGCAACCTATAGCCTTGTTTTATGTTATGGAAGGGAAATTAATCCTTCAGTACTACGTTCAATGTTTAGTAGCTCAATGAATGTATGCCTAATTTAGATTAGACATGCATGCATTTCTGTAATGAAAGTCTATATATGGTATTTATTCCAAATAGAGATAAGTGATTAAGTGTATTTCATTGCCTAACTGTACTCATGCAAGAACATTATTAAGCCAAGCATGTTACATCGTGATGTAAAAATCAAAATTCATAACTTCAGTAACATTGCAATTCCAAAATCCATTACTTCAATAACATTGCAATTCCAACTTCAATAGTCATGTGTATTCGTTACACAATTATTTCATAAATTTATTCAACAATTCATAAGGAAATTATACTGTTAATTAGAGGATGATGAGCCTGTTCCTTCAATTCCCTTAAGGTTTTTCAACTCATTTTCTAGTTTTTTGTGTAATCCTTTAGAAGTTCTTCGTAGAGATGTTCTAAATCTTCAAAATTTCCTTGTGCACGTTGAAACGCTTCAAAGTTCACATCGTCAACATGAAAGTTATATAGTTTTTTCAGTTCTTGAATTGCAATTCGTGCTGCATCTTCCTCAGCCTCATTCTTCTCTTTTCGATAGCGTCCAATGTACGTGACGGTTGCGTGATGAACAATACCTTTGATATGCACGCTTGCAGAAAAAGTATTTTCACTTATTTGGCACAACGTGTACGTTGGAGGACGTATTCCTAATTGTGGGGAAATTTCAGTAAGAATGGCTTTGAATGAAATCTTGAATACTTTCCCCTTATATTCCATTTTTTCTCTACAACAAACAATTGTTTTGAAATAAACAAAAACAACAAATGAGATAAAATCCAAGGTCACCATATATATGATGGTAAAATCTTTGGCAATTTGTTACTTATTTATTCTCTATCTCTCATTGTTTTAGTTGATTAGATTTATTTCTAACTTCAATGGGATCAACTATGTAAGCCTCAAAAGAAAATAATTGAATATTAACATGCAGCTAGTCGATAACCCGTGTCATGCACGGGCTTTACGCTTACCTGAGCCCATTGCCAAATAGTATAACATCTCTTATCAACTAAACTTCGTAAAGCTAATTTTTGTGCCTCCAAAACCAAATTATATTTCTAATTATTTTTTAATTTTCAAATACCAAACTTTTTCAATCAGCTTTTCTAAACTATTGTAAAGCCAAACTATTTATCTTTTAGTGTCTAGAACAAAGCTGTTTTCAGCATTTATTTTGAAAAAAAAATAACATTTTTCTTGTAAACCAGAAGAATACAAACTATACTTTAGTAAGGTTTTCTTTTTTATAATTTCAAAACATAGCTTAAAGGATGTATTTTAAAACAAAACTGATATTTCTTGATCAACAAAATCCAATTTATGTTTATAAAAGAACATCTAAAGAATAAAGAACTGTTTATCTAGTGTTGTAGGTTCAAATAGATTGAAACTATACATGAACACAATTACCACAAATGTCAAAAGAATAAAGACTAAAGTAAATATGTAGTATCTATTTGGAAAAAAACTTCGGTTGTATTCAACCTATGAAAGAATCACTAAATGAGAAGGTATCTTATCTTTGTTGAGGATGCTCAAATCCCGAGTCCACAATAGCACGTAGAAGCTCTGGCTTCAAAAGGTAATCTCTCTGAATCCAGAACTGTGAATTCCTATATATATACCCCCTGAAAAAATAAAATGAAGGATGAACAAAAAAAAGTCTCCTCCATTCACAACTATAGTCCAATAGTTAAAAATAAACTTGTATGTTGATAACAAAAAATCAAGGAAAAAACATCTTAACACAAAAGCTGGTGCCTAGCAACAAAACCATGTCCCAAATTTTTTTTTTTCGCCATATACATGTACTAATATATATACATACACACATGAATATAAAGAAATAAGAAAATACAAACATACTACCTCATAGAAGTGCATTTTGAAACAGACCAAGAATTTTATGACAGCTAGTTAAGGATAGCAAGGTAGTATAATGGCAACCCATTAGATACATCATACATATATGTGTGTGTAAAATGTAATTGTGGGTTTATCACAGACTACACATACCCATCAGCCACTACAACAAAATGCTCATATTGGGAACTTTGATGGCTGCCTTCCATCTCAACTTTAATTTGGGAAAGCAAATAGTACAAAGTATAAAGTATACGATTGGCTTGAAGGGTGTGATAACTGATAACCCCATAAGCAGAGTACCAAAGATGCCATACCATAGATAGATGAATATTATGATTATATTTGAAACATACATGTATTTTGATACTTGATAGATCATCCTAAAAAAATTTATACACCTGATCAAATCAAAGGTCAAGCGGGAATGTTTTCTAAGATTTCTCCATAAAAGACTAAAACTCAGCAACCTGAAACTGAACAAAATTTTTGTTATCTTAGGGCTGGCTCAAAACTCCATTCTGGCACAAGTTGCTTTAGCCCAAACATGATACACAAACCGAAATATATGTTTTAATAATTTTAAGACTCGGGATTAAGAAACCACAAATTCATGTACATGGCAAGAGTACCGATATAACCCTCACAATTCCGAAACCCAAAATATATCCTCCCAAAAATTACCTTTAACTAAAGTAAAACAAAGAGAAGACATAACATCAAGACCCAATTGTGAATCTGAGATATAGACATAAATCATATATTTTTACATATATATATATATACAATTGTTGAAGGTAGGAAAAAACTTACAAAATAACTTGAGTGAACTCTGAAGGAGCAGATTGGAACAACGGTGTTGATTGAGGATGAATGAGTGACCCTTTATTGGGAATAATATGAATCATCATTACCCAATATAGATTTGTTCTTCAATGCTTGAATGCTATAATGGAGGCCTTTTCTTAGGTGTAACGTAAGAGAGAAAAGAAGAGAGAAATTGGGGCTTTTTCAATGTTTTTGCAATTAGGGCTGTCTTTTAGGGAAGAAATATTATAGAGGAAAGATTTAGGACTTTGATTGGGAGAAAGAGGAATTAATCCTTGAGAGAGATATATGGAGATATATATTGATTGATTTAATGGAGGGACTGTGTTCAAGGAAGGGAGAAAACGTAATACAACTTTGCTTGGGGAGAGAGAAAGAGGCTGCCCTCTTTGAGGCAGAGAAAGATCAATTGGGTTTTTGACCAGAGAAAGTGGCTCTTTGTACGCCACGTGTTATTTCGATTCTTCCGTATTATACTAATAGCATATAGATATATAGATATATATATATATATATATTTATTAGATGAAAAAAGAAAAGAAAAGGTCTCTAGACATCTGAAAACTTTCAAAAGGATCTAAATTTATATTACTTTAATATTTTAAGGCCACGTTTGGATTGCAGTGATCGAGAATGACATTAAATATTTCATTACTGATAGTGCGTTTCTCAGGTTTTGAATAGCACAATAATTCAATTATTGTTGTTGGACTAATGTTAATAATTGGGTCCATAATCTATCATCTTTTTTTTTTAATCAAAAATATTTAAGTCAAGTTCATTTAATACAAATTTCTAATAAATATCTATTTATTATGGTAATCCTATCATACCTAATTAATATTGTATTGTTTTTTTTTAGGATAACCAAATCATTGTGAATCAAAATACCACAATCATAGATGGTGGGAATGAGATGCCTATCCTTACTAGGATTTCGTATCCCATGGGTTTGCAAAGCCCAATCACATATTGAAGGAAAAAGGGGTTTAAAATATTTATTAAAACGCGCAGTGGAAAAACCAAAGTTTGAAAAGTTTATTGGTAGCCTGGATCTACTACTTATTAACTCTATAGATACGTACAATAGGGACAAGAGCAAAAAAAAAAAAAAAAGACAAGAGTTATACCTTTGTGTCTTGAACCCAATTCTGAATTCTTCAACTTCCTGCAGTGTCCTTTAGGTTGTCTTCACTCTTATGACTCCTATAGAAGCTTGCCAGGAAGACTAGGGTTGGTGGAAACCCTATTAGAGAGGATAGAGAAGGCTTGGATAACTCTATATAGTTTTCGAAGCTCTGGTATAGAAAATGACGATTATTAGATTCTGTATGTAGCTGCCCTATTTATAGATTTCCAAACCGACTTTAAGCCTTCGATCAATCGAACTTTCGATCGATTAAAGGTTCTTCAATCGATCGAACTTGTCTACACTTCAATCGATCGAAACACTTTCGATCAATCGAATTTCTCTTGACAAGATCCTCAAGTGCCTTTCCAAGCATCCTAGCGGAGCTAAGAGTGGGACCTCCTAGGCTCTTTATTGTTGGCTCAGATCAGTTGTTAATTCCCATGACCAAACTCTTTGATCAGCAAATTAACCAACTGATCAGTTAACGTTTACTCCACTATAAAAGGATAATTGAACTCCAATGCAAAAGAACATATCTGAAGCGATGTCTAGACTTGCATATTGTACTAATATCCCTCTACCATCAGTGTTCGTAATTACATTCAGGTAGTCGAATAAACTGTTACTGTCAACTTGAATAATGATTAACAACTGCAGTTCACCCCTCATGATTACTAATATAGTGGAGGAAACGTTAACTAATCATTATTCAAGTTGACAGTAACAGTTTATTCGACTACCTGAATATAATTACGAATACTGATGGTAGAGGGATATTAGTACACCATTCAAGTCTAGACATCGCTTCAGATATCCCTCTACCATCAGTATTCGTAATTATATTCAGGTATTCGTTGAGTCTCATTCACCCCTCATGATTACCAAACATGTTGATAACTACTTATCAACAAGACTGCAGTTCTCAGTAATCAACTTGGTGACATACTCAAGGGAATGCTTACTCTTCATTAGAGGATAGATTCTATCTTGACAATATATGTTCACAATCTTATGAATATGACATACCCAAGATACCTAGGTGTTGATCTTTAAGACCTCACTTATTGGTAAGTCAAAGCAGTCATATCCACAGTTTGTGTCTATAATCTTCTTAAGATTAAGAACACGTACCTTATACAAGTTATGAGTTCCTATCGACTATTGACAGTCTTGAGTGTCAATAGGAAAGCTCAAGTCCGTTAATGCACTATAAGCACTAACACATTAACTAAGAGTCATACTCTAGTAATTGAGACTCATCACTCCATCCAATGGTAGTTAATTATGCTATAGTATAAACCTGATGAGGTATCCAGTCTCATCATCCACTGTGACATGTTCTAAGTATCAAAGAATAGTAATTCGTATCTTACTTGTATGTATCTCATACATACACGAATTACTTACTACGATACATAAGGATAAACAATCATCTCATGAAAAACACATACATAATTAAATGTAAAGCTGATATCCATATATTAAAATGTCAATGTCTCATATATAAAGTTATGGTTTGAGGGCACAAACCCAACAAACTCCCACTTGCACTCATAACCATTCCGGACTACATCTAAGACCTAGACTATCTAGATGACAATCAAAGACCTTCTGGGGCAAGGCCTTTGTAAACGGATTCACAAGATTGTCAATAGTGCCAATCTTGGCGACAGTCACATGTCCACGTTGAACAATATCTTGAATTAGATTATATTTTCACTCTACGTGCTTTCTCTTTCCGTGGTTCCATAGCTCCTTGGACTGAGCCGCTACCCCACTATTATCACAGTATAGCGTAATTGGTGATAGCGACGCTGGTACCACCTCGAGTTTTATGAGGAACTTCTTGAGCCAAACAGCTTCCTTTGCGGCTTCACAAGCAGCCACATACTCAACTTCTGTAGTTGAGTCTGCAATGCATTTCTGCTTAATGCTCCTCCAACTAACAGCACCACCTCCCAAGGTAAAGAGATGTCCGGATGTCAACTTCCTCGAATCTTTATTTGACATAAAGTCCGAGTCAGTGTATCCCGCTATAATCAAATCATCAAGCATGTAATGTTTAGTCCTTCTCAAGTACTTAAGAATATGCTTAACGGCTATCCAGTGTTTTGGACCTGGATTCTATTGATACCTGCTAACCATGCCAACAACAAAGTAGATATCTAGTCTAGTGCATAACATTACATACATGAGACTTGCCACTGCCAAAGCATAGGGAACTCCTGCCATGCAATTCCTCTCCTCCTGCGTCTTTGGACACTGGTCCTTGGAGAATGCTAAACCATATTTGAAAGGTAATAAATCTTTCTTCGAATTGTCCATGGAAAACCTAGTTAGCACCTTATTGATATAACCAGCTTGAAATAATCCCACTATCTTTCGCTTGCGATCTCGAAAGAGCTTTATCCCAAGGATATAGCTCGCCTCTCCTAGATCCTTCATATCGAAAGTACTAGCCAGCCAAATCTTAATAGTTGACAACGTCGCTACATCATTCCCAATGAGTAGAATGTCATCAACGTAAATAACAAGAAAAGCCACCACTTTCCCTTCACACTTCTTATATATGCAAGGCTCATCCAGATTCTGTATGAAACCAAACAACTTGACCGCTTGGTCAAAATGAATGTTCCAACTTTTGGATGCTTGCTTAAACCCATAAATGGACTTTTGCAACTTGCATACCAAGTTACCTTTCCCAATAAAGTTCTAGCCATCTCTTGAAGTGATCTATTTTTCCTTTCAACAACACCATTTTGTTCGGGAGTTCTCGGTGTCGAAATATTATGTCCAAAACCATTTTCGTCACAAAATTTTGAAATATTTTTGTTATCAAATTCTCTTCCTCTATCACTTCTAATATTGTTGATGGCATACCCCTTTTCATTTTGAACTCTTTTGCAAAACTTGACAAAGTTTGAGTAAGCCTCATCTTTATGAGTAAGAAAAAATGACCCAAGTAAATCTAGAGTAGTCATCAACAATTACGAATGCATACACTTTGTCACTCATACTTGCTACACAATTAGGACCAAATAGATCCATATGAAGCAATTCTAGAGGCCTATTAGTGGAGATCTCCTTTTTCTTTTTAAAAGAACTTTTTGTTTGTTTTTTAAGTTGACAAGCATCACAAATTTTGTCCTTGACAAAATTTGTTTTCGGTAAGTCTTTGACCAAATCATTCTTTGATAAATTTGAAAGGAGGTCCAACCAGCATGTCCTAATTGTCTATGCCAAAGCCAACTAGTTTCACTCAACATGGCAAAGCATTTAATATCTTGAGATAAGATATCATCAAAATCAATAGCATAGACATTTTCATCTCGATATGCAATAAATAACACTTAATCAATTTTAGCATCCCTAATCATGCAATAGTTTGATTCAAACAAAACTTTAAAGCCTTTATCACATAATTAACTAATCCTCAATAAGTTAAGTCTAAAACCATCAATAACACTATAAGAAAAATTGCAGTTTATGTCACTTAAAAAGTGACATAAATAGGTATTTATGTCTTTTTTTTTTTGCAATAGAAAGTGACATAAATGGTAGCGACATAAATGATCATAAAAGCGACATAAATGGTTTATAAAAGTGACATAAATGTTTCATAAAATCAAAACATATGTTAATAAAAAGTGACATAAATATTTAATAATGACAGAAATACCATTTTAATTATGTCACTTTTAACTTAAAGCGACATAAAAATATTAAAGCGACATAAATACCAACAAAAATATTACATTAAAGTCATAAAAGTGTCACGACCCATCCCACTACGCATGGAAATAGGACACATAGCATGCCGCCAAGGCTCATCCAATTCATAAAATAACTCTAGCAGCGAAAAAGAAACTTAAAATGACAAATGAGTATTCAACTCTTTTAAAAATGATACCCTCCGGGTTGTAAAATCCGTATATATAGATTTAAAAACATAATTATATTTTGAAACGAATGCATTTATGTTGAAAGGGGTCCCAAAAGTACCCTAAGAACCAATCAAAATATTTAAATAATTTTCGGAAGGGGTAGAAAAAGATTTCATGTAGGGGTCATTTCGACCGGTCGAACGACCTCCTTCGACCGGTCGAACGACCTCCTTCGACCGGTCGAATGACCCCCTGGCAGAATTCCCTTTGATAGCAGAATTTTGCCAAGAGTCACCCAACCTTCCACTTTTCTAAACTTCTCAAACTCTCACACTTTCAATCCAAACTTTCCAAGTCCATCAAGGGTGTAAGAACCCATAAACGTCATACTAATCCTTGCTAAGAACGATAATTAAATGAAAGTAAGGCTTGCTTGGATTAAAACGTAAAAGTATTATTACATTCCTCGAAAATCTGAATTTGATAAGTTAAGCATTCAAAACATGATATCAAGAGTTCAAATACATTTTAAACGTAACCAAAGGTGATTTTATAACAATTCAATCCTACAAATCCATTCCACGGATTACAAGTTAAGTATAGAGTTCTAACTTCTCAATTCTCATTATTACAACATCGGAAATGAAAAAAAATAGTATAAATAAGAGCAAACCCCACATCCCGTCGGCCTCACTCTTCTCGCTTCTTCTTTCCTTTCTTCATACCTGTAATGGAGTAAATCTCCATTGCTCAGCTATATACTGAGTGTACAATTCTAAACATATGCTTATATGACAATTCGTGTTTTAAAACATCTAAACACATCAAATAGTCTTTAGGGTGAGTGGTATGTTTTCATCAGGTAAATTAAACTGATGCCGTGGAAGGCCTTCCTCTTCCACGCACCCTATACATTGGTTGGGCCTTCCTCCATACTAGGTACCGTGTCCTAGTTAGGCTTTCCTCTATACCAGACACCACAACTATCAATGTTACAATCCTCAAACTTTGAGTAGCTTGCCCCTAGATGGAATTGCACCAAAGTCCCCTTTGACCCAAGTAGACACATAGCATGCTCACATAAATATTTATACGTGCTTTTATCGCAGTTTCAAGTGCATAATTTGTAACAACCTGCATTTGCATTTAATTTTAATCTGACATTTTCATAATTAATCCGTATTTTTTGCAATTGTCATATTTAATATACATTGTTTGCTTTAATTTTTATTTTAATTTCCATGTGTTAAACTTTAGCTCTTGTTTTAATTAAAATTCTTTTGGGGTCAAACTGTAATTTATAAAACTTAGCAATACCTGTGTTGGATTTTAAATCTGTATTTCAAAATAGTGAAAATATTTTCTTTTAACTCAAAGCAGTATTTTTATAAAACCAGAAAATCAATTCTTACGTTAAAATGAATTTTCTGTATTTTTGTGGTGATCACCGCGCCACGAAAATACCAGTTTATGTTCAAAACTGTCCGCACTGTGTTAAACTTCCACAGATTTTGGAAGTGATTTAAAGTTTGATTAGACTTATGCTTTATTGCCATTTATGGAAACTAATGATTGACTTAGGCTTTGTTTGGTTGTGCATTGTGTGAGTGTTATATTTTTATGCCATAAGTTGTTTTTCCAAACACCACTTGACCCCTACACCTCTATATTTGACCCTTGCCTGAAATAAGGAGTCCATATATTATCTATATACGTATGTATGAGTGTATGTATATTATGCAATTTAATTAGATTGAAAACAACCAATTTGTTGAGTATAGGAGGTTATTCTTGGTGCCCAAGTTCTCAAAAATTGATCATCTATATAACTTACTTACACTCTCACACAACTGAGATTCTGCAAACTGAATATTCATAAAGTTTAGAGAGAGTTCAAAGAAAGGGATTTCATAATTGCTAGAGAGAGGAGGAACTTCAAACTCCATAGCCAAAGCTTGGAGTATTTCTTGTTTGATCTTATTCTTTCTCAACAAACACACAATTCTTGATCTCTGTGAGTATTTTAAACTCACTCTTAAATGTAATTCATGCTTAGTTACTGCTTGGGTGTATGTGATTGATAATCTCCATTGATGATCAAACATTTGAAGTTTCATAGCTTAAAATCAAGATTTTTTCAAACTCAACCAAAATTCGTTTTCTTAGATAATTATGAAAGATTATGGTATATATAGACTATGCCTAAAGTATTGAAGCTTAATTTGTTCATATGAAAAAGTATATTAGAAATTAATTTTTGTTAACTTTTAGTTTTTCTCAAAATTCTAGAGTTTTAGATTGATTCATATTAAATTGATTATGGAATCATAATCCTGGTGAAAAACCGAAGAAAATCATATATTATAAGGCCTAGTAACTTACAGAATTGAAAATGGGTCAAAAAGACCCTGAATTTCTGAAACAGGGCATTCTCCACGAAGAATATGAAGACTCTGCAAAAACTCGCGCGCGCAATCGCGCGAGCGACCCCTTGCACGAGCGACCCACGCGTGCGAGGTGCGTGTTTCCAGGTAGACAGAAAAATTTTATATAATAAAAATGAAAAATAGGCAGGTCGCGCGAGCGGCCCGCGCGAGTGACCTTCGCGCGAGCGGCCCGCATGCGCAACCTCTAGCAGTTTTTAGTTTATGCTTGTTTTGTGTTAAAGAACTGTTTGGGTGTTATTTTATGAACTGTTAAAGCTCTATTTGGAAAATTTACTTAATCAGAATCCTATCTGGGTATATTCGGACGATTAAAACGTTGTATTACGACTTATCAATCTCTGTATGTACGTCGTTTATATAATTCAGTGATTTACCTCATGTTTTAAAGTTTCATGCCATACATGTGGAGTCAGTTGTACATGCATGGTGAGTGTGAATGTTGGTCAGTATAGGAAAGAGTAATGGTCAGTGTAGCATAGTGAGTGCGGTTGAGATTGTGTTGTGGACACTCCCTGGTAAGTGAGTACCAAAGTGTGTTGTGATTGAGATTGCGGTGAGGGTGTCTTTGAAATATGATGGTGGCAAAACTAGACACTCCCTGACGACCATGGTAGCGTCAAAGTGTGTAAAGCCGAACTTGGACATTCCCTGGCACCCATGGTAGTGCTAAAGTGTGGCATACGGACACTCCCTGATACCCGAGTCTGGATACTGCGTGAGGGTTCCTCCGGTATTTGCATGGCGGATTAGGTAGTCAAAGTGTGAGGCAATGGACACTCCCTGGTACCCCGGACTAAAGTGTGAGGCAAACTGGACATTCCCTGGCACCCCTATGCTAAAGTGTGGCTATCGGAGTATTTCAAATATACTGGTGTGTGATAGTGGATTATTGGGTTTTGTCGAGAGAGAAGAGTCGGTAAGATACGATGGTGCATTGTTCTCATACACGATCACATATATGTGGATTATATCTTTTAAATAATATTGTGCTTGGTTCCTAAAATGACCTCCATGCTTTAATGTAAACTTATTGGATTAAATAAGAATTGGAAAATGGTAAATGAGTATGTGTTACATTCAAAGTTATGTTTTTAATACTCACCAGCTTCTTGAAGCTGACGACGTTGATGCGTCCTGGACATTCGTGCTCAGGTTTTTCAGGTTATGATCAGGCTGAACATTATGATTATGCTAATTGAGAATGACTGCTTGGAAGAAAGACTGTTATCTATACTCCATGTTTTAAGTTATAAATTGTTTTGTAATAAGGATGACTGTAATAGATATTAAGTTATTGTTTTGATTTAAGGCGGTTTGTGCCTTTAGAGACCCCGTGCTGTAATATGTAATAAGTTAGAAAAATATTTGTAAGCTTTGATTGCTCTACTCTGATTATTGTTGTTCGACGTTTGGGACGGAATCGATCCTTCAAACTGTCGCGACCTACGGGTCCATAAAGGAAATTAAATGCTTTCCTTATTTATACTACGTCGGGGCGTGACATAATTAATGGGCCTAATTAACACATGAATTTTGCTCGGATCCAAAATATCACATCAGATACCTAAAATATGTAATTTTCTATAATTCATAGGCTTAGAATTCATACCTCGTGCAAACGTCCTATAACTTTGAAGGATTAACTAGAGGCCCGATTAAATGTCGGATCTCCGATTAGAAGTGATTCCTACAAGTATTTTCATGTTGTTCCCAAATTTTCATAAATTAGATTTTATAAAAACTAAACCAAACAGGGCCTAAAACAATCCAAACAAAGCCCTTACCTTGAGGAGTTCAAATATGAAATTTCGTTAAAAACAAACGGGCAGAAGTCCGCCGATCCGTGCCTTGGAGCTCTAAGCAAAATCTCCCTCCTGATTTTAGGTTTAAGGAAAAGTTATCAAATGAAAATATCTTGGGCTTGCTATATATAGACATCAGTCTCAAAAATTATGTTTACCTCCCCACGAGTTGTCAAAACTTTTAATTATCCCTCAAAACGTCTTACGCGTCCAATTTATTACTTCATGAATGAAAACTATAATTTATAAAAGTTTTCGTCTAAGTTCCGTTTGTCGCTGTAATTACATTCTGCAAACTAATTTTATGGAATTTCTAGATAACCTACCTTTTATCCAATGTATCACATTGGTTATCTCTAATTTGTTCTAATTGATCTTTATCAAAATCACAACTATCAGAAATTATATTACACATGCATATTTACTATTCATATATACCAGATTATATCATCAACTAACATTTAATCACATAAATGTCATTTAAGTCATGTCAATGCCTCATCGAATGTTAGATTGTTGTGTCTTTACTTGACACATTCCATTAACTACAGTCAACCACTTTCACAATTATCAAATAACATTGATAATTCTCAAAAAGTGGTTTTGCATTTTAAAACATTTTCATTTTCTGGGACGGGTGTGATCTTGTCAAAATCAAGATATAAGAGTATGCTTATTTGTGCTTTACTTTCAAAAAATTTGCAGTGTGGAAGTAAAGGTCGAACCCACAGAGATTGATTAACTACCACGCTTTAATTTTAAAACCTAAATTTAGCTAATTTAAAAAAAAACAGATTTTGATTTTAATTAAACTAATAATAATAAAAGTAAATCTAAATTATGAAAGCAATTAAATAGTAATTTTTATAATAAGTTTAAGAAACCTAGGATTGCAAATCCACCACTAGCTTCATAATAAGGGTATTTACGAATTACTTTAGCTTATTAAGTTGGATGATAATGGGGAATTGTAGCTACAAGCCCAATTCTTCCATCAAGAAAATAAATATGGTTCAAGCACCAACATAATCCATCTTCGGTTAGCACGAATTATCCCACACTAAACTAGGGTTGTGGTATAATCCATCTAATCTAGGCATGGACTATTCGGATACTTGATAGCACAATTCGATTTAAGCACCATTACATGTAAATAATCTAAACAAGCACAGCAAGCATAGATCATTGAGCACACTACCATCAAAATAGATCTAAGACAAGAGTAAACTTTGAAAGTAACGATTTAATCAATAAAAGCACGATTTATTTATAAAAATCCTCGGAACATGTAACTGTCATCCATACATAATAAAAATAAAATAAAAACATAAAATACACCCTATTACTTGGCTAGGGTTTTATTAAAACCCTAAATCTTGAGTTTATTTGGCCATAGAATTGATGAACAGCAAGAGGTTGATGGAGGAGGCCATGGAAATCCTTGGTCTTCTTCTTTTTCTCCTTGCTTTCCCCTCTTCAATGGCTGAAATTTTAGTTGTATATTGTGTATCTAATGTTGTGTAATGATGTGTAACCACAAAATTGATTTAGAATAGGATTTATATAGAGTTTGGAAGGATTTAGGAAGCTTTCCTAAGTCAAATCGTACTAAAACTGCTATATTTACGTTTCTGGATGTCATATGCACAAACCACCTTCGTTGGGCACTTTAATTTAACAAATACGCGTTTTTGGTTTTTTCACAGGTCGCTCGCGCAGCCCGCTCGCGCGTGGTCCTTTTTGCTACACTGCGCGACTTTCGTAGAATTGTGATAACGTTTTGCTCGGAACTCGGATTGATTCGTCATTTGCGGCCACGCGTCCGTAACTCGAAGATCTACATTTTATATCTCCGGAGAAATTTCTCAAATCCAAAGTATTCCTTGCCAAAAATGCGATTTACCAAGGCTGCTACTGCATTCTGCTTTCATCGGAATCACCGTTTGAGCCCAGAATGACTTCCAAAGCCACTAATCATTGGATTTTTGTGCATTTTCAAGTTAAAGCTCCAAATCCTACAAAATTTAGAATACTTATTAAAAAATAACTAATACCTACATAAAATGGGCTAACAAAGCGTATTTTTAGAACTATAAACGGCAACTATTCGTCGCCGATCACACCCCCAAACCTACACTTTGCTAGTCCTCGAGCAAAAAGAAAATAAAAATAAAACTACAAAAAAAAATCTATTCCATTTTCGCATGGATCACGATTTCATTTAGCTTATGCAACAAGCCTTTTAAACCTCTAGGTGTCCCTAGTCGGACGAGTAAAGTCTCGTAAGGGTTCTCGTCAACAAGTCACCCACAACCATCTTTATTAACTTATCAATTTAAAAACTTTTATTAAAAACAAAGAACATAATATTCAATACTCCTTCATCATATAACAAAGATTTGAAATAGAATAACGAACATAAAGAAACATAATGAAACATCCACCTAAATCATGAAAAACAATCCCAAGCACATGCATCGTATAAATCAATAGAGTTCCTCATACAATTGCACGTGTGTGATATGGTAGTCAAATAAACACGCGCATGTCATGAACTTGGATTGTACTTCGGATAACCAATTAACTATGTCTCGACTACGAATCTCACAATGTTAACTACACTCTAAAATGAAAAACTCAGAAACAGGTGTAATTTTTCTAAAATATGTGAGTACAGGAAATATGTTTTCAAAACGAGAAATGCTCACATATGACTCGAAAAGGATGCATGACACGAAAGAACAGTAGTCTCATGCATAGGATGCCAACAATCAAGAAAAATTACTCATTATCATGTTTTAATTCCTCTCCCATCGTTTTCATATCCAAACCAAGTTTCCTAGGATCAAATAGGACTTTTCAAAGGTTGTAATGTGGCTCAGGTAATGAAAAAGGATAGAAAGGATTCATTAGGTAGCTAATCTCAGAATGGCATTGTAAGGCATGTTTGATTTCTTTCATTCGTCTCTTCTACCAACTTTCATCTTTTCATTCTCCTCCTTTTCATATTTCTTTTTAATTTTTTCTCTTTCTGTTTCTTTTTCTTTTCTTTTTTTTTTCAACCTTATTCTTTTTTTTTCTTTTTCTTTTCTTTTTCTCTATTCTTTTCCTCTTCGTTGCTTTTGAAACGAATATTCAATAAATAACAAGGCAACCACCCCAAACATCATTTTATTTTCTTTTTCTTCTTCTTCTCAATCACACATCTCCTTAACACCACTAAAAGTTGATCAATCTTTCAGGGGTGAACTCCAAGTTGGCCAAATTGGAGCAAAAACAGGATAATGGTAGTAATTAAAGAAAAAAAAATGGCATTTTAATGGCTCAAAGGGCGAACTAAGGACATTTATCATTTATAGGTCGACAGTCAACAAAGAGGGCCTACCATCATTTCCTATGGTCATATGGTTCTTTAATGTTTACGACGGAAGATAATTTAGCATGGTAGCAAATATTTTAACTTGACTATCAACCAAAACAAGAATAATGAGACTAAACAACAAGTAGATGCGCTATTTCAATGAAATTCGACAAACACAATGTATTTATAACCCTCTAAAAAAGAAAAGATAGGCTCAAAATCTCACCGGGTCTAGTCTCCACCTTGTGTTATCTAGAAATCTGAATCATATTATAGTTCACATCAAACAAGAATTCAAGCGACTACGTGCAGTGCATAGGTTTGTGTGCAAATCTATGATATAAAATTTTGGTATATATAATAATGTGCATGTGAGTGCATACCCCCAAACCTAAACCTTTCATTGTCCCCAATGAAACAATAAAATGAAAGAAAGGAATGATAATACCTCGATCTCAGCACTCACAAACAGGTGAACGTATAATAATATGGAATCAAAGTTCAATTACTCCAAACGGAGTACTATTTCACCTGTTAATACTTAACAAAAGAAAATTAAACAAACAAATAACTAATAAAAGCTAATATATAATACATATGTTTTTTTTTTTTTTTTTAACATTAGAAACCAAACTATAAGTAAAAGAACGTAATGAAAAGAAAACAAACAGAAACAAAACTATCTAAACAAAGACAAACTCGATCATAAAAAACTACCAGAAAAGAAAAATAACTAAACAGGTGTGGGAAACAGAAGGTAAAAGAACAAAGAGAAAAATCAGAAAACCCTACCTCGCGCAAGCAGGCTGCACGAGCGAGCTTCGCGCGCACGAATCCCTCCGCGAGTTTAAGCAGAAGCTTGTTTTACATTTTATAAAAGAAAGATTTCTAAGTCCCCAGATTGCGCGATCGGGCCGCTCGAGCGACCTCCTTGCGCGCACAAATTCTGGCGCGAGGTGATACTGAGGCTATATATTACATAAGGTTTTAAAAAAAAAAAATCACTAAGGGGCAAGCTCGCGCGAGAGGGCCGTGCGCGCAAGTTTCCATTTTTCCTCTTTTTCTTTATTTTAATGTATATAAGCTGAAAATAAGTTTACTCCGACCCCCAAACCTGTTCAGAATGACCAAAACTGACTCAAAAAGACCCAAAAATGACCAAAAATAATAGAAACAGACGAACTAAAGCTTGGGTTGCCTCCCAAGAAGCGCTATCTTTTACGTCTTTAGTAGACCGTTCTAGCTCAAGACTCAAGGAGGTCGTAAATCAGAATTTGTACCCTTTAGGATATCAGGAAGAGCCCGATGATATGCAGAAATAATGTTGTTTTGAGTTAATTCGACCGACGGTTCTCCTGAATTATGTTCAAATCGATTTCTTACCTTCAGAGTGAATTCATCATTATGGTCCAGATTATTCAAATTCGTCTGCTCATCACTAACCATATTATTTTTCTCACACGTATTTATTTGTCACGCCCCGGAAGCCGAAGCGCAAGGAAAGAGAAAAGATAGAGAGAAAAGAATTAAAATACAATCACAAAATGCGGAAGCGACATTAGGATCCCACGGGGATTCCTACAAGGATGACTTACAAACACATAAGCCCAAATGGACTTACATATCAACGAGTCAAATAAAGGTAAAAGCATTTGAAATATTAATAAAAAGGCTATCCGAACAAGCACTAGTTCAAGGAATACAAAAAATTGATAAAGGACCATTTTTGGATAATTGCTGAATTTTAAAACATCTGTAAGTGACTATGTCTTTAAAATTTTTACATTCTGTCCGCGCTGGTCCATGTAAAATTCAATTCTGCACAACTTTCGTCTAATAACATTTTTTCCAAATCTTCACCGTTTGGGCAGAAAACAAAAAAAACAGTAGCAGTTTTTTTTTTTACAGCAGCTTTTGACAGCATTGTGACAGCTTTTTGAAACCTTCCCAACTTTGCTAAATTCTCGATTTTAAACCTCAATACATGACTAAACAAGTCCTAAATGACATATAACACATGCCTAGACCAAACGGAACTTCATATACTCGAAATTTTTTGAAAACGAGAAGTGAAAGAGATAAGGAGAGGAAGAATGGGAGGGAGAGAGATATAGGGAGAGATAGGAAGAGAGATAGAGGGAAGGTATTCTAAACACACACACACGTATATTTTCACATTCGGAAACATTTTAAGAATAAATATAATTCCAACATAAGCAAAAGAAAAGAAAGTTTGAGAAATGGAAAGAGATCAAAGAGAGGGGAAAGAGAAAGAGAATGGGAGAGATTGGGAGAGAGAGAGATTTTGAAACATTTCATTTGAAAGCAAAAATGTAAATCCGGCAAGGATTCCATTGACATGCGAAGAGTCCGGCAAGGACAAAATAAACATAACCGAATCCGTCAAGGATTCAAAATGAAAGAACAATGAGTCCGGCAAGGACAAACCAAACACAACCAAATCCGGCAAGGATTCAACTTAACACACAAACATAAAACCTTAGAAGGAAAACTACAGTCTCGGAAACATAATTACATACTATAAATAAGTTGAACAAGTATAAAAAATATGAGTACTAACACTTGTCCATCAAAATTACAACACGGCTTCCCGATGACAAAATATGGAGGTCTATGCCCAAGAAGTTTCGAACAAGAATAATACACAATTTTCTTGAAGAGCTCTAACTATTACAAACTTCTCAAAAGACTAAAATTTACATGGAAACTATCCATTTACATATGTAGACACGAGTCCTCAAAATAGAACAAAATACACCAACGTCTATGCGTTGGTCACATGTGCCCTTTTTGCCCTTATCACGTTCACCTGAAAAATGTTTTGTCGTTTTTATGAGAACGACGGCTCGTAGACAACATTGTAACAAATCTACATGCTATCCATGACTAAAATGAAATGAGGTGCAATGAATCGCCACCATGGCTACCATGAAATGTTTAAAGCCGCAAGGCTATGCGTGACAAATGCACATCTCTCTCGTTACCGGACCATGAGCCACCCACGCATGGAGTGTAGCATACCAACTTCCGGGAGCTACCCGAATATAGTTTGGAGTTTGAATGTTTCTAAGGGTCATTCTCCCTGTCTCACATCACAACCCACGTCCGGATTTCTTAAATCAAATTCCCACACATGGGGCTTTTCTCTCTTTTCCAAATAAAACTTTTATGTCGTGATACATGAGTGCTTGCCGATTAGGCCTCAATGCATATGATGTTAACAATGACATTAAAGATGATCCACTACGATAGACTAAGCAATAATTTATTCCATTAGACATGATATCAAGAACTTCAAAGAATGTAATTAAATTTCATAATTTAACGTTCCTAACAAGGGTTTCTATACTAACGTCCTAGCATGCTTTTACACATAAAGGGAGCATCCTAGGCACGTCTAGCATCACATAATCAATTATACGACAACCAAAACATGTAAATTCACAATTAGGCATATAACCCTAAATTTACAACTTTGGGGAAAACCTAATGCATGCGTCTAAATTATTCTCATAACTTCATTTTAATTACATTTAACACCCCAAACTTTCAACTAGTACAACCAAGGCATATAATTCCACAATTTGGCATACAACACTTACATTACTACTTTGGGAAATACCCATTGCATGTGTCTAAATTATCTCCTAGCACATATATATGAACTCAAAACACCTTAGGCAAGTATAACATATATAATTGCACAATGTAAATCTACCTCAAAGCTTAGCTTCCAAACAAGGAAATATTCAAGAGAGCTAGAAAAGGAAAACCTAAGTAGCTCCAAAGCTTGCCAAATTTTGAAGGATGCTTCAAGAAGACTACACTAAGCAATAACAACCCAAGGTTAGGATAGAAACATAAAGCTAGTAAACCCTAGGTTGCTAGAGATTGGGAAAACTTACCCACACTAGAAATCCTCCATAGAAATGGTTAGGATGTGAAAGAGATACTCTATATACTCCAAGGAAGCTATAAAAGAGAAGAGAAGTTCAATCAAAACCTAAAATTTCGAAATCTAGTGAAACCCTAGAATTTGGGGGTTTTCTAGAAAGCTTACCAAATGATGCTTCCATGCTCTAGGATGGTTAGAGATGCTAGATAATGGTCATCTTGAGCTTCTCTTGAAATCTTGTAGAAGGAACCCCAAGGAAGAAGGAGAACTTTGAATTTTCATGGCTCTTGAAGTGTATAGAGGAGAAGAGATGAAGAGGAATGCTTCTAATCCTAAAACTAACGTGAAAATGAAATGGGGAGGAGGGGGTGGCCGGCTATAGTGGTGTGGGGTGGGACCCACATCACTTATTTGGCCAATATTGAATGTCTTGATACCCAACGGACAGTCTGACCCAACGGTGTAACCCCAAAATTAAATAAACACATCCACGGGTACAGAATTTAATTTCTAAAGCATATGAACGACAAAATAAAATATTTTAATCATGCTCTGAAAAATTTAAATACAGTAAATTAAAATACCAGTCCACACAGAACATGCGAAATTACCCAATTACCCTTATTAAAATTCTGAAACATTACATTATTCCTATATTAGGTTCAATATTCCGTCTTACCTCACTTTTCGCCTCACATAGGTAATCGTCGTCTTTGAGAGGTTGATCAATAGCGTTGAAAACATTCAATTTCAAATTCATATTCCCAAACGACACTTTCATTACCCCCGTCCTACAATTAACACGCGCGTTAGCGGTTGCTAAAAACGGGCGACCTAGAATGACAGGAGTGTGCTTCCTAGTATCGAGTACGGGTTCAGTGTCAAGAACCATAAAATCGACAGGATAATAACATTTATCAACTTTTACTAAGATGTCCTCGACGATTCCTCTAGGGATTTTAATAGAATGATCCGCTAATTGTATTGTAGTAGCCGTAGGCTTAAGTTCACCTAGTCCTAGTTGTTTATAGACGTGATAAGGTAAGAGATTAACACTAGCTCCTAAGTCAAGGAGAGCCAGATGAATGATAATGTCACCTATGACACATGAAATCGTAGGCGTACCTGGATCCTTATACTTTGGAGTAGCGTGTTGAAAAATTGAGCTTACTTTTTCCGTGAGAAAGACCTTTTTAGGAGTATGACTGCGCAACTTGCGCTTGTGAGTACAAAGGTCTTTTAAACATTTAGCGTAAGCGGGAATTTATTTTATCGCATCGAGGAATGGAATATTAATTTTTACTTATTTAAATACCTCGAGTATATCTTCAGTTTTTGAATTTTTCTTTGATAAATTAGACGGTTCCTCAATGTTGGTGGAAAAGGCATTTTCAGAATATAATTAGTTGAGACCGATTCTTTTTCTTTCCTAACTCTATCCACATCCTCACCCTTTTCTTTATTCAAATTTATATTTTTTTTTTCTCACCCTCATCCAGAATTACAACAATTTCCTCATCTCGAATAGTCGTCCTAGTCGAAACGGCATTCACTTGCTCACTCCCCCCATTCTTGTATTGTCCCTTAGGATTTTGAATAGTTTGCGCAGGCAACTTTTCCTCATTTCTACGACTCACCGCAGTAGCTATTTGTCCCATTTGGGATTCAAGCTTCGCAATGGATTGTGTATGAGAGTGCACTATTTGTGCTTGTGCTCGGACTTGCGTTTCTATGTTTTTAAGGGAAGACAACACCTTTTCCTCGAAAGCGTTAACCCGTGGAGGGTTAGGATTAGGAGGGGATTGTTGGTATTGACTTTGTTGATATTGGGGTCGATAAGTATTATAAAAATTGTTCGACATAGGATTATAGTTATTTCGTGGGAATTATTGCATAGAATTAACGTGTTGCTCAACAAATTTGGGATACTGAGATGCAGAAGGACATACAAAGATATTATGAGATAGTTTAGAACATAATGCACATACTTCTAAAGAAGGTGGAGTGGACCTAATTCCCATCCTCATAAGTTGGTCAAGTTTTCTATTTAATTCTTGAAATTCAATTGAATGACTTGACTCGAACTTTACCACTCGCTTAGGTTGAAGGTATCCCTCAGAACGTACCGACATAGCCTGATGCATCGAATTCTCGCTCAAAGTTTCAAATATTTTCCAGGCCTCGTCAACGCTTTTGTGTAGGAAAGTACCCGCACAAACGGCATCGACGGTATTACGCATAGAGGAAATAAGTCCCTCGTAAAAGACCTGTACCAACTGCCACTTAGGAACTTGATGATGTGGGAAAGAGCGTAGTAATTCTTTAAATTTCTCCCATGTGTCATAATGTGTTTCCCCATCTTGCATCACAAAATTAGTTATAGATTTCCTTATCTGATTTGTTCTTGTGATTGGAAAAAACTTTTGTAAAAATGCAGTATGTAATGCTTCCTATGTTTTTATAGTGTTTGGCTCAAGTGATTGAAGCCAATACTTCACTTTATCCCTTAAAGAGAATGGAAAGAGACGCAGTTTTAATTCATCATCAGTGAAATTTTGGATTTTTAACGTAGAGCATATATCTTAGAAATCCCCTAAGTGCTGATAAGGGTCTTCATTTAAACGGCATTGGAAAGAAGGAAGTAGCGAGATGGTAGATGACTTTATCTCAAAGTAAGATGATGTCGCCTCTGGTAATTCGATACCAGTTTGAGGCATGTAAGTTGTAGGAATAAAATAATCTTTAAGTGGAGGAGGTGGAGGTATATTAGGATTATTTTCGTTATTTATGTTATTTTCGCCGTCGGCCATTAGAATAGGTTTTATGTTAATATATCGAGTTTTCCTTAACCTTTTAAGGGTACTTTGAATTTCGGCCTGAAATAACGTGAAGGTTTCGGAGTCCGACTGATTCTAAGGGTGCGTTTAAGTTCAGGATCGATAGAAAATAATTCAGGTTTACTTCAACGCGTACCAAACATAAACTACAAAGAAAAGAAATTAAAATAAGGACTGACTCAACAAATACAAAAATAATCACGCAAATCAGACCAACAGGTAAGCACACAGTACTACTATGATGCATGTAATAATCCTTATGCAGTGATTCGCGTCAAAGCCCAGCGCCCCGGGTTTCCTAGCTAATGCAGTGCTCACTCCACAACTAACCTAATGCAAGTAATTGCGTCTCAGCGCCCTGACTTACAGTGATTTGATGCGAAGTTTAAACGAAAGCGATTTACTTGAATTTTATTTATTTATTTTTTTTCACGTAAGCTCCTTTGACGTGCACAGCTGCTCCACTCTGAAATGCTAGAATTTTGAGTACCTAAGAAATTACAAAAATAAAAAGAAAAGCTAATAACTTAAAATAAAAACGAAAAATAAGAAAAGGAAAAACCTAATCTAATATTTACGAATTAACTAAACTAAGATTCTAAAACTAAAGGTAGTAATGCAATCCTCGGCAATGGCGCCAAAAATTGATCTTGTAAAAATCAAGATATAAAAGTATGCTTATTTGTGCTTTACTTTCAAAAAATTTGCAGTGTGGAAGTAAAGGTCGAACCCACAGAGATTGATTAACTACCGCGCTTTCATTTTAAAACCTAAATTTAGCTAATTTAAAAAAAACAGATTTTGATTATAATTAAACTAATAACAATAAAAGTAAATCTCAATTATGAAAGCAATTAAATAGTTGTTTTTATAATAAGTTTAAGAAACCTAGGATTGCAAATCCACCACTAGCTTCATAATAAGGGTATTTACGAATTACTTTAGCTTATTAAGTTGGATGATAATGGGGAATTGTAGCTACAAGCCCAATTCTTCCGTCAAGAAAATAACTATGGTTCAAGCACCAATATAATCCATCTTCGGTTAGCACGAATTATCCCACACTAAACTAGGGTTGTGGTATAATCCATCTAATCTAGGCATGGACTATTCGGATACTTGAAAGCACAATTCGATTTAAGCACCATTACATGTAAATAATCTAAACAAGCACAACAAGCATAGATCATTGAGCACACTACCATCAAAATAGATCTAAGACAAGAGTAAAATTTGAAAGTAACGATTTAATCAATAAAAGCATGATTTATTTATAAAAATCCTCGGAACATGCAACTGTCATCCATACATAATAAAACTAAAATAAAAACATAAAATACACCCTATTACTTGGCTAGGGTTTTATTGAAACCCTAGATCTTGAGTTTAGTTGGCCATAGAATTGATAAACAGCAAGAGGTTGATGGAGGAGGCCAGGAAAATCCTTGGTCTTCTTTTTCTTCTCCTTGCTTTCCCCTCTTCAATGGCTGAAATTTTAGTTGTATATTGTGTATCTAATGTTGTGTAATGATGTGTAACCACAAAATTGATTTAGAATAGGTTTTATATAGAGTTTGGAAGGATTTAGGAAGCTTTCCTAAGTCAAATCGTACTAAAACTGCTATATTTTGCGTTTCTGGACGTCATATGCACAAACCACCTTCGTTGGGCACTTTAATTTAACAAAATACGCGTTTTTGGTTTTTTCACAGGTCGCTCGCGCAGCCCGCTCGCGCGTGGTCCTTTTTGCTACACTGCGCGACTTTCGTAGAATTGCGATAACGTTTTGCTTGGAACTCGGATTGATTCGTCATTTGCGGCCACGCGTCCGTAACTCGAAGATCTACATTTTATATCTCCGGAGAAATTTCTCAAATCCAAAGTATTCCTTGCCAAAAATGCGATTTACCAAGGCTGCTACTGCATTCTGCTTTCATCGGAATCACCGTTTGAGCCCAGAATGACTTCCAAAGCCACTAATCATTGGATTTTAGTGCATTTTCAAGTTAAAGCTCCAAATCCTACAAAATTTAGAATGCTTATTAAAAAAATAACTAGTAACTACATGAAATGGGCTAACAAAGCGTATTTTTAAAACTATAAACGGCAACTATTCGTCGCCGATCAGGGTGTTACAACTCTCTCCTCCAAAAAGGAAGTTTGTCCCCAAACTTATACCATCTCACCAAATCACAATGACTTCTCATAAGCACTTCCAATGTTTGTCTCATTACCAACTACACATCTCTATTGAGGTATTACAATTTCTCGAGGAAAATAAATCCTCAAGCTTTAAAGAAAAATAAATTCTCAGAGCCCCCGTCTCAATCCGATTGAAGATTTACATTAAACACCAACCATGCATAGAAACATTTCGATAAGTAAGAACATCAATGCCTGAGTAGAATATACTCAATAGTCAAACTTGACATTAAATCACATCACAACGTCACATGTCAACCCACATATACTTTCGTTGTACTTGTCACATATCTTTTCCAAAACTTATAAGTTTCGTCAAAATCCCCAAAACAAAGGAAATAACTCATCTCACTTTCACTCATCTTTCTTTTCGACTAAAAGTCGTTCCAACATGCCTGAACTGGTTAACCATACACGATTCTTCATCTCGAAGTGAACTAAAACTGAGTACTATCATACATGCACACCCCATCAGTAAGCCAATGCTTCAACCATCTGCTTCGTATACTGTGGATTCAACCACTTATCTTGCTAATCGTGAAATAGATGTAGAATGATAACACGTTTTAAACAACTTTCAAATTTTTTTTTTTATCAAATTACAATCTTTCTTTCCCAAGGGATCCATATAACTATTAGGGATATATACTAAAAGCCATGCTTTTATGTAGTTGATTTATTATTCATTTAATAAAATCAGTTAATCCATTTTTTTATGAGAATCTGTGTGTGCAATGTTTGTATTATATTATTTATTTAATATTATGAATGTGTGTCTCTCATTCTATATAGTAGGTGGTTTGGTGTGTAGAGTTCGGCTTACACACGGAAGATCATGCCATCAGATATTATAGAATGTAAGATTTTGGTTTACAGTCTTAGATGGGATTGGACACACCATCGGTAGGACTGCAGCATGGTGTTGTAGTATGTTTGTCTTGACTATGGAAAACGGTATAGTTTCAACTCACTATGCTGGTACACTTTGTGTATTAAACGGGACTGACTTGGGGTAATTATCTTTATACTGACTTATAAGTTAATTAATACCTCATGGCTATTATGAGTGCTTATGCTCTAAATCCTAAGTTAATTTGTAGACACGTACATTTGATATTTACACTTTGATCCCTAAAATGGTGAGATTCTTAAATGGGTCAATATCTCATTGGATTGGGTGACAATATTAATTGTGTGGTGGATATTAATTAATGATGGAATCCATGTCTCAATTTTGAGATTGATGATATCCCCTTGAGAAAGCTTATAAATTTTGATTATGTCAAACCCTGCAGGTGGATTTTGTATCCGACATATCAGATAAGTTAAGCAGAGGATCTCAAGGAATTTTAAGAAATTAATTAAATATGATTGTCAGTAATTATATTTTATTAATGGATATCTGTAATCTTAACATGGGGAGATAATAAGCATTTAATATCATGGAGCTCGAAATACATTTTTGAGATAAGGGTAGGAGTGCAATTATAATTCTTTAGTGGTATGAATTATAATTTATGGAAATAGGAATCTGAATCAGCTCGAATTAGGGTTTTCTAATTCCACAAGGAAGCCTATTCCTTATTGACTTCTTATGGTCCCTATCGTAGCCTATATATATATATATGCTGCTTTGGCTCTCTCCTCAGTTAGCATTTTTCTATATAGAGAATTGTAACTCGAAATAGAAAAGAGAGCGTAAAAGAGGGAGAGCAGAAAATAGAAAGGATTTCGAAAGAGCCCACACTCAGTTCGATATTCTGGCAGCAAAGGAATACGGTAGAAGAGTGTGAGCTGTTATCGAGCCTGCGTTCTCAATTCGTCTACTACAGCAATCCGTTTTAGCAGTTTAAGGTAACCTTAGTTCCGTCCTTGTAGGGTTATTGTAGTTTTCACGTAATTTTTTTGCAGTACCAACTTATACACGCTGTCAATGGATTCTGGTAACACAGTTACCTAACAATAACGTCAATGCTATTTCAAATGATCATCACTGAGTCGGTAGTGCATCGTACCAGAACCCTTCCTCTGTCTCTAATAATTCTTATCATTCCATTTCAGTTTAACCAACCTCGTACTATACTTCTAATCATACTTAATTCGTAAGACACCATTCAGATCTCAATTGAAAGGTTCACACCATTCTACTCGTTCGAGATTACCTACTGTCCCGAATAGTTAAACACACTTGCTACTTTATCTCTCAAACTTTGTACTCGAACTACCGTCGACGATTAAGGTAGAAGATTTCACTTTACACTTCCAATTTAAAACTTTTAACAAAGTCAAATACCTATTCCCCTTTTTTTTAAACAAATTATTTTAAAATTTTGCATAATGCTTTCATAACATAATTACCCCAATATCCATCGCAACAAATAACGTTGCTAACCCAAGTTGACTTAGTCAATCATACACGTACCTCAGAATTCATCACAACGAGCCCCTACGTTCAACACATACATTGTCACTTGTTTATCCCTCGACCATTTATAGTCCATCCCATTTACATAATGTACACATACCCTGAGTCAATTACATTTTTGTCGGAGATCTCAATTGCAATGTAATACATTCTCGTCTCATACCCTACAGCCTCGTTTGGTTGCCGGATTGGATAAAGGGGATAGTATAAAAGTGTAGTTAGTTATACTGGGATAACTAACCACAAGATAAAACAGTGCAGTATTGCTTTTATACTGTGTTTGGTTTGTGCCAGATTAAACTGGGGATAAAATGCAATTAGTCCAATACTATGTTTAGATGACCATGGCATGAGCCTGGATTAATCTGTAACTTTCCATAAATGCCACCTTTGCTAACAAATTACCAAATTGCTATAAATATATCAAAACACCTTCACAATAAAGCATTTTTTCATAATATTAACTACAAAATACACATGTCCCACACTTTTTTGAGCCAAAAAAATAAATAAATAAAAGCTAAAAAATACATAATAACAAATTCAATATTATATCCTAACATACACCTTAGATTACCAAAAAAGAAAAAAAAAATAATGTCCTAACATAGCATATTTTTACGAACTAGTTCAAAACAACATAGCTACTTCAAGAAGTTTGCATCTTACAACAATTTAAATTGGAACAAAATAACTAACCAAGATCCAACTTTCCTGAACATTGATACAAGTTGATATCAAACTACATAATGCATTGAGGACTGCCTAAAATGTATACTGGCAACTTTACCCCATTTAAAATATTTACAATACAGGAGCTACAGGTCAACAGATCAACATCTTGCAAATATGCAGGATCGTGGCAGCAATGGAGATTTTAAGAGCTGCAATTTGAGACAGTTGTTACTAAGGTTTCCTTGGAGTTGATGAACGACTCTCCAATGACTACAATATTTGTTTGAGATGGAAAACTTCAACCTGCAAGTTTATTACATGTAATTTTAGCATGAGAAAAACTTTTGATCTTTTAATGCCAAGAACTTTAAACAACCTTAGAAGATCCATAGTGGAAAATATTATAATTATCATAGGAGCAGATATATGCTGCTACAAATCATGGCCTTAGTATAAAGGGAGTTGTACAATTCGCCAAATAGTGTCCAAGCACCAGTTAGGATACTTATGAAAGTGATTCACAGATATTATTGTTAACCACCACCCAAACAGTAAAAATCCAATATAATCTAGTTGGTTTGAAAAAATTTCTCCAACCCTTTCTCACTTAAGAAAACTACACAAGAAACTTCAGCCAAGTTTCAACATGCTTCAAGTTTTAGAATAATAGCACAACTAGAACAGTAAACAAAAGTCAGCTTCTTGGTCATATCCTCAAATTTGTAGACCATCATATTTCCTTAGTTTTTCATGAAAAATCTTTACATGTAGTTGGAATGCTCTTGCCCTTTTTCCAGCAAGGACTCTCTCTAGTTAAATGCAACTCCTACAATCAACATATAATATGCAGACAATTCAACTCGATGACTCCTCCAGTTGACTGCAACTACTCAACATAACATGGAGACAATTTTAAATCCTTTTTAGGATACTACATTTAGATGTAAAAGGCCATTGAGAAGTGCTAGTCTGTTTACATAGAGGAATTTGAAGAAGATACATAGCAATATCAATTAGGGAAGTTACCCAATTACAAGATCAAGTTTGCTCAAAATCAATGACATACCCAAATAACACAAGTTTAGATTAACAAGCTACTAAAATAAAAAAATACCCATCAATGACATACCCAGTTAACACCGGTTCAAATTAGCAAGCTACTAAAATAAAAAAATACCCTTTTTGTAAAAAAAAAAAAATTTATATTAAATTGCAATGAAGACCCCAAAATACCTTCAGCTAAGCAATCTCATGAATGCAAAAACAACCAAAAATCAACAGCAGCTCAAATTCAACAATATATATATATATATATACACGCAATATTTGAAGTAAATGACCACAATACATATATATATATATATATCAGTGAATCAAGCAATTACAGACATTCTTCTCCTATGTCTCTATAATGGCCTAATCCACAAAAACCAAACAAATTGTCCTATCACTAAAGAAACCTATGTTAAGAAAAGGGTCTCTAAAATTTTCAGTTTTGTTTAAGTTTAATAATGGACAAGTATTTGCAATTACCTAGTAGCAATTGGACACAAGAGATTCCCTTGCTTGTTAATCTTTTCAACACGAATTGAAACAAGAGACACAAGCACCTGGCAACATACCAACTTCGGATAGCTCAAAGTGTTGTTAAACCAGCATGAAAAATGTATTAGTCGAATAACTCACAACATAATAAGGATTAATAAAAAAGATTTAGCTCAGGCAATCTCTAAAATAGAATACATACGAAATTAAGTGAAATAAGAAATCATTGACAACAAGGTCAACACAAGTCAAGGCATTCGTCTAATTATATTGTTCCGGGTACAAGAAAACTTTAGTGAAGTTTACTTCTATGTCCCAATTTGCAGCTAACATGTGAAAAATCTCCAAAAGAGAAATCAAATGACCACAAAATTTGTAGCAAACATTATATAACCTCAAACGAAAAAAAAAAAAACACAAATGGGTCGATTAAAAAAAAAGATTGTGAATATGGAATCTGAGATGAGCAAACGAAAAAAGAAAAAAAGAAAAAATAGATCTACGAAAACTTTCTGAGCAATTAAACAACTAGGATGGTATAAGATAGTAGATCTACAAAATAGAAGTGTAGATTTAACATAATATTAGCAGAAGAACATAGATCTACCATTGTATGAAGCATTTAAGCAAACCCTAGTACGAAAATTGGGAAGAAAAAAAAAAGACGAACCTGGTGTCTGTCTCCACGTCGCCAACGTCTCCTAGTGGTAGGGATACCTCTCGCCGGAGTCGTCCTCTACCGCCGGTCGCGATTTTGTTGGCATCTCCTCAGTCTTCACTAGCGTCACTTCTGTCGCCTACTCTTTTGCTCTGCTGCTTGTGCACGAAAAACGAACGTGCTGAAGAGATACAAGGAGGAAGGGGTATACATATGTTGAGGGTAATTTGGTCTTTTCGCCCAATAATCGCACTAAATCTTTTTCCATGCATTTTTTTATACTATCCCACCCCAGATAGTGTTTTATCCCCCGTAGGGGGCATTTTTTTAACCACAGCCCTCAATCCCTTGAGTTAAATAATCCCTTAAAGTGCCCAACCAAAACACAGTATAAACTAGGATTGAACTATTTTAGTCCAATCCCCCTATCTTATCCGCCAAACAAATGAGCCCTACTTGTCCACAGATCCACAACCATCACGTAGTTATACGATTCCATAAATCTCTGGTGTTTCATTTTTACCTTTACACAAGCCCATACCAATCATACTCCTATATCTTCACCCTTACTGAGTTTCTGACAACCCTTTACACTAAACATATACTCTTTGTATAACATCTTTAGGCTTTATACCTTATTCAATGATTTTAGATTTCATAACTTTAGTCAATCAGACTTAACTCCAATTCAGACTCTCTTATCCTTTATTCTTGCTATTCGAATCTTAAATCTGTTGTTCTCGAATAATCCATTGCTCAAGCATTCGTACTAGTCTCGTAAGCCATCTGAGGATAATGTGGCAATTTAATCTTCCCATAAGGTACTATAGTCTTACTGTGTTTGATAAATTCCTTATCAACTTCCCATTTCACATACCTTTCTCGACCATATCCCAAGGTTACCCTATTTTTACCCCAGTCACCGATGCCAACTGATTCCTAACTGTTGTCTTTCAAGTGCTTCATATCTTACAGATCTCATCAAGTTCCTGATTCTTCAAATCTTCAAATTACTCATAATCTCAGGTTATTCCAATACTTATACCAGATTCAAGTTCCCTTTGGAACGATACTCACGACAGCTTCCGTAATGTCATACTTTCAAACTTACCAAATTCAGGTGCATGAAACCTTACCACCTCCTTACTTTAGAACTGTCTTACTTTAGAATGTCTAAGTCCACAATCTGCTCACGTAAAACTCATTCATTCAGCAAGCACCATTGCATCCCAAGCACTAAGCATACCATATTCTTCTACGATACCTAACTTCCCAAGTCTACTTAATACCTTATTTCAAGTATTCACTACCACTTTTCTCATTTAAACAATAGTTAAGTTTTAAAATATTTTAAACATTTCAAAATTTTCTTAGGGAATGAAATCTGACATTCTCAAAATCCTCTACCTTGTTGGAATCCAGGATAACTACGATAGATTTCCATTGTATCCACCATTGTCTTTTAACCGCTTTACCTTCTACGATCATATCCGATAATGTACTCCACGTATTACCAAGTCTTCATCACACTCTTATCATTCTTGCTCACTTACTCCTCGAAGCTTCATGTTCCCAATTTATATTTTCACCCTCTAACTTGACTTACCCAAAGTCTCTCTTTACTCCTCTATCCTTTCCACAAATGCTTTTGTTTAGTATCGTAATACTTATGGTACTCCAACTTCCCGTTGACAATCACTCGCTTCAAACACTCAATGATGTTTTAAAAGCACTAAAAGATTCTCATTTTATTTGAAATACACTAATTAGCAAGGAAAGTAGGGATTAGATATCTTAAAAGAACTTTACTTTGACAAAATAGCCCAAGGGCAAAATGGTCATTTAGAAAATATGATTAAATTTTATATCAAAAGATAGCTCTTTAAATCCCAGTTCTAACACAAAAAAACAGTGCACGAATTCAAATCGTCTACAAAGAGTTATGCCCATTTTCGTAAAAGCTGATAGACGAAAAACCAAAAATTGAAGGATCTGGCAGAGGGTGTTCGACCAGTCGAACTTCCCCCTTCGACCGGTCGAAAGGGACTAGAACAACATTTCCTTTGTACAAAACTCAGATTTTTCTAGTCCCCTATCAACCCGCTCAAATCGGCAACTCTCCAAACCATTTCAAAAGGTTTAAAAAGTATTTTAAAGACGTGTAAAATAGATGTATATTCCATTTACACAACATAGCCTCGTCCCACGGATTACAAGTACACGAATGGTACAAGTCTTATAACATGAACTCGAGAGTTCAGATTCGTTTCAAACCGAATCCAAAGGTTTTCAAAAGACTATACATCAAACTAACAACGTTCCAGCTTCTAAGATTCAATTACCAGAGTTCACACTTCCAAATCTCTCTGATTTTGACACTTACAGTTCGAATTACAAAGTTCTATGAATTCTCATACCAAAAATATTACATTATACTATACAAGTGATTGCCCATGACGATCTCCCGAATGACCCCAACATTCCACTTGTATACTATCAACCGGTAGCCTCCGCTACTAATCCTCCTATCAAATTTAGATCCACGATGGCACCACGACCACCTGAAGCCAGGTTTAGTTGAGAGATTCCTCAACAACCATGATACTCGCCACCCGTTGAGATATTCCCCAACCCCCAATACATACCGTAAGTTAGGTTGAAAGATTCCTCAACCATCTAATACATACCATAAGATAGGTTGAGAGATTCAAACTCAAAGTCATATCTGCCATGACACTTTTGATCTCTTGATGGAATCAGTTATAGCTAAAGTAAAAGTCCATGGATTAGGGAGCACTTAGAAGATCCTCAAGACCACAGATACCATCATCTAAATTCAATGCCACTTCCTGTTTTAGTACTAGAGCTGTGTCAAAAATGAAGGCTTCTACTCAAGATTCTACCTCCTTCAATGCTACTGTTAGTTCTTTGAAGGAGGGTGAACCTATTATTGCTGCTTGTTTTGAAGATCCACGGGAAGTTAATGTTGTCTATAATATGGAGGCTATTGATTTTGGACATATAACTACATCTATACCCAAAGCTTTTAATATGCTTTCTTCTCATTCTACTACTTCACCTACTTGTAAGGTCCAACCTGCTATTTCAAATTCAGTCCCCATCAATGCTACTAAGAGTGCATTGAAGGTGGGTGAATCTAACAATACTCAAGTCAATCTTGAAGAAGCTGATTCAAATATTGCTGGAGGGTTCATCATTTCAAATCCTTCTGGTACTATTGTTAGTAAAATAACTGCTGAGGGTATTTTTGAAGTCAAATCAAGTGGTGCAAATGTGGAGTTGATTCTTGATCCCACTGCCAAGAATGCTGGTACTGTTGATTAGAGGTGAAAAATGCATATTCATAGCGTATTTCATAGTCTTTTATGCATACTTTTATCCCCAAGTCCCTATATTTAGATGCATATCAATGATTAAGTGTTTTCTATGATGTTGAGACTCAAACATGTGTTTTTACACTATTTTACAGGTCATGGAAAGCAAACATTGCATAGAAAGTGATTCTGGTGAAGAGACCAACAGAAGCAGCTGGGAAAATGCCAATTTTGACAATGATGACTTCAGATTTGGAAGATTTTCCCAGAGACATGAAATGTAGATCTTTGAGTTACGGTCGCGTGGCCGCAAACGGGAGGTCAATCCGAGGTCCGAGTAAAAAGTTATGGCCATTCTCCCATCGATGCGCAGAGCTGTCAAAATCAGAAGAGTTCAAGCGATTGAAGAAGGGTTCAATCGATCGAACCTTCGATCGATCGAACAGAGTTCGATCGATCGAACTCTTTAATCATCCAAAAGTTGCGTAAACTCTGCAGGAACCCTATATATACGTCGTTTTGACGCCAGACGAAGGGAGGACGCTCCAGAACGCAGAAAACAGCAGTTTAGGGTAGTTTTAGGGTTAGATTAGGAGTAGTTTAGGTTAGATTCATGTTCTTTCTCCTTGTTTTCATTGATTTACTGAAAATTATTGAAGATTAAAGTTGCTTGCATGTTTATTACAAGTTATTTTCAGATTATTTACAGGTTTTTCTTCTCCTTTCCCTCTATTTGATTGTTTATTAGTTTAGATGCTTTGATTACTTTAGTTTTCTTTTCCTGCATTAGTTTTATTATGTTTTCGTAGTTTAGATGTTGGGAATATGTGATGAAACATTGAATCCCAGCCTCTGCCATGCAATCTTTAGAAACCTTGGGTTCGATCGATCGAAGGTATTTCGATCGATCGAACCAGAGATAGTCAAGCGATCGAAGATAGTTCGATCGATTGAAGGATGATGCTGTCCGATCGATCGAGAGCGCTTCGATCGATCGAACTTGCAGAATCTTGAGATGATTCTTTGAAGTATTCCATGACTTTCTGTTTTAGAAATCTGTCATCAAATTGTCCCTATAAGCTCAGTTTGTCACAACAGTTTTTAGAACTTAAATCCTTAAGGCCTTTTCTTCAATGACTTTTGAAAACCACTTTGAATGCTAACACCATTTAGAGTGCAAGTAATTACCATTGTTTTAAACCGTCTTCTAAGTATTTAAATCACTTGTGATGATGTAGTCCCGGTCATGAAAGGGCTATTGATTCTTTATCTTTAGAAAAATACGGAATACTGAAGAGGAATGAACTCCATAGAACATTAATGAGTATGCATGGTAGATGGTTAGGATCAATGTGGATTCTCGTATTTCCAACACCTTTAGTTTATTTATTTCATCAGTTATGTTTCTATATGCTTAGTTTATTATTTAGTTTAATTTAATTAATTAGGATTAGTTAGAACCTTCTCTTCTACATTCATCTTTTCTATTTCTTTAGGTTATAACTTAGTAGACATTCTTCCTTTTCCTTCCCTGTGGGATCGACCTGGACTTCCAGTACTATATTACTTGCACGATCACCTACACTTGGGTGTTGCACAAGAGCGCACAACTATTTAGTCGTGTCAAGTTTTTGGCGCCGTTGCCGGGGAAGGCAACTAGGTTAGGATTTTACTAAGTTATTTCCATTTTTTTTCTTTTTCTTAAAAAAAAAATAAAAAAAAAATAAAAAAAAAAATCATTGGACTTTTTTCTCTCACAAGAAAAAAAAATTCTTTTGTTTAAATATTTTGGGTAAACATGTCTTATCCATATTACCCTCCATACAACACAAATACCACGAATGGGTACACATTAGGTAATGAGAACTATACCCCGAGTTGGCAAGCACCCACATATGATGCACATTATCAACCTGAGTGATACCAATCCCCACAATGGGAAAACCATCGTGTTAGTCCCCCATGTTATCAAACGTATCAAGAACCTCCACCTGGAGAGTTCTATCAATCGCAATGGGGATATAACCAAAATGATAGTGTAGGATATAGTAGTAGTTCCCACGATTACCAAATGCACCAAGACTTTCCTTCTGGGGAGTCTTGCACACAAACACAATGGGAAGGGGACTATTACCAACAACAATGGGGTGAAACTTCATATAGTTATAATGAGGAGAATAACCAAGTTGAGGATAATGGTATGTTAGAATTGCTGCTTAGTGAAATGAAAAGGCTAGAGAGTGCAATTGATAAATTAGGAGCTAGATATCAACAAGCATTTGATAGCCAACCTTTAGAAGACTATACCAGTCCTTCAATGCTACAACCTGAATTTCAAGACACTAACAATGGAATGGAATTAGAGGACAATGATGGGTTCATACCGAGTGAGGTTAACAACTCATTTGAGAAAGTGATAACCCAACAAGAACTCCAAAACCAAACCATTGAGCATGAAGTTGTAGAACCATCTTCTCCTCAACATATAACCCCAAACATCAACTCCTTCAATGCCTGGATAAAACTGCACAATCTCTTTGTCCAGAGCACCTCAATAGATGACATATATAGTGAGGAGAGTTACAAGGATGAGAATGAGGTTTTAAAAGATGACGAGAGTTTAGGTGATTGCACGCAATTAGGAAAGGAAGAGTCCCTTGTTGACTCAACCCTAACCTTTGATAGTGACCCTAGGGAGGACGTAATTGAAAAATCTAAATCCTGTTTAGATTCATGCGATATTCATGAACCCTCACCTCTTTCGACCGAAGAGGTGGTGTCACCAAGTTGCCCATCACCTATCCTTGCTCTCAATCAAAGCTCTCGTCCTGAGCTTGAATGTTATGTGTACCCCATTCGTGAACAAACAGAATGTGTTGTGGAAGAGGATGGTAAGGATACTAGCACATGTTCTTCACAAAATTTTAACTTTCAAAATTCTTTGAGAGAAGACTTGGAAAATATTGGGCCCACTTTAGATGATCTTAAAATTGAACAAGAAGCTAGCAATCTTCTAGACTGCTTGACCTTCTTGAGTGATTATGACATTGAGGCCCAAATAGATAGCTTTATCCAAGTCCAGTCCAAAACCATGTGCATAGAACAGAAATTCAATTCCTATGATTATATCTCCATAGATTCTGTTCTAGGACAAGCGGAGGGTGGTGAAGCTTCATTAGAACATCACATCGACCCTGCCCCTTTTATTGAACCATGGCCTCCCCCTGTTTTTAGTATTAAAATAGAGGCTGTTATAGGAAATACCAACACCAAAGATCGTTTCTTGCATATAATTCCTAAAAAGTGTGGTATTCCTTTTATAACTATGCCCAACAAATTTGGAAGCCAGTGGTTTTGCATCATCTCCTCTGACCTTGAGCCTGACATTAGTTGGGGGGAGTTGCATTTTTATGAGGATCTCAAAAGTCTTGTCATTGTTAAATTATTTCACTGGGAAGATCCTCAAAAATTTCGGTTGTTACTTTATGATAAGTATCTTGATTAACCGAATTTATTAACTGAGTTGTTATATTATGTTCTCTATTTTTTCTTGTTGCTATTAATGATTTTGCAGGTAACTTGAAAAAAAATTGGATATTAATGCTTCGAGGTAAAATCCTTCCTTCTCTCGCTTTACTTTACATGTCCATGTGCTTAGTTTAGAACATTGAGGACAATGTCTAGTTTTAGTTGGGGGGAGTGAGTCATTGCATGCCTCATATCTTTTTGTTGTACTTTAGTGTCATATACCTGCTTAGCAACATGTAACTCAGTAAATTAAAATTGTTAAAAATTTTAAAATTTTTTATTTTATTTTTAAATATAATAAAATGGTTCTTGTATTTCTCTCATAGTTAATGTAGTTAGTTATGATGCATTAGTGTTACTTTCTATATGTTATTAGTATGTGAAATACTATGATAGTTTGTTTACTATCTTAGTTATAGTATGTTCTATGCTTTTTAATCTTCAAACAACTTTGAGCACGTTGTGACAACCTTGTACATAGCTAAAATGGATTAGTAAGCATAGTTTAAGTGTCTTGAAAGACTGTAGTGGAGACTAATAACCCAAGTGAGCTTTTGTACCATTCTTTTGTTTTTGAGGGTTTTATAAAATTACTCTTACTTTTTGAAAAGCGTATTAATTCGTTGAAAGTCTCATTTTTCTTCTTCATTTTGGCTGATCACTAGAAGAGAACGTTCAGGATTTACCAAACTTTAGAGCTCTTGAATTTACTGAAATGAATTATCCTATTAACTTAGAAGATGATTTAGGCCATCTTTTGACCATACATGGATAATACAGCCTTGGCCTACCTCTATGCTATTCCTTTACTTCACCTCTTGAGCTTATCATAATCGCCTTGTTTACACAATCCTAAAGTCAATACCTAACTCCAAATTAGGAGTTCAAGCCTCAGTTCTTTATCTAGGAATGATTGGGATGTGTTATCTTAACAAGAAGTTTGGTTCTGTGAATAAGGGAAAGTTGGCAAAGAAAAAAAAATGAAAAAAAAAAAAGAAAAGAAAAAGAAAAGAAAATAAAAGAAAAAAAAAAGCATGAAAAGAAAAAAAAATACCAATGGTTGTGACAAAAGAAAAAAAGGAATGAAAAGAAGAGTGTGAAAAAAATAAATAAAAGAAAAGAAGAAGAGAGAGATTGGAGATGTGGGAAGTTTGAAAAGTTATAGTAGACATTCCAATCACATCCTTTGACCCAATTGAATATCACGAGCCTCTTTCTTCTTAATCTAACACCTCTTTTTCAAAGTCCTGATGATTTTAAGTAAATTGGATTTGAAGTTAAGGTAATGAGAGAGTTATCCACGGTATCTCGCTCTTCTAGTGAAAAGTATCATTTCATGAGACTTTATGCACTAAAATGTCCGCTTTTCTATTTAGATATGAGAAGCATTAGATTCCATTTACAATTACTCTTTATAGCTTCCATATCATGAGTGATAATTATTACACCTAATTCAGAGTGATTTCATCTTGAGAGTGTAATCCCAGTGAGAGTTGAGTCAAAATGAACGTCTTGATAGTGTCTTAGGTTATGCAAGCTTTGAAATTAAAGTTTTGTATTTTGGTTGTCCATTCACACACACACTTGAAGATTAATAGGTATGGAATATTCTAATGACTTTGATAGTAGATTAACTATAATGTGTGTTGCATGGCTATGGCATACTAGAGAGTTTCATAAGACTGTTGAGCTTAACCACATTGTTAATGAGAGGAAAATTCTTTGAAAACATTTAAATGAGAACCATTGCCTTAAACATGAATTTTGTGGGTAGATTCACTGCAAACCCTCACGAGACAACACTCGTCCACTAGGGGGAACCTAGAGGTTTAAAGGCTTGTTGCATATGCTAAATGCAATCGCGATTCCTGCGAAAGTGAGTTAGGATTTTTACTTTATTTTATTTTATTTTCAATTTTTAGAGTTAAATAAACACTGTTGTAGTTCGCTTCATTGCTAGGGACTAGCAACGAGCTAGTTGGGGGGTGTGATTAGAGGTGAAAAATGCATATTCATAGCGTATTTCATAGTCTTTTATGCATACTTTTATCCCCAAGTCCCTATATTTAGATGCATATCAATGATTAAGTGTTTTCTATGATGTTGAGACTCAAACATGTGTTTTTACACTATTTTACAGGTCATGGAAAGCAAACATTGCATAGAAAGTGATTCTGGTGAAGAGACCAACAGAAGCAGCTGGGAAAATGCCAATTTTGACAATGATGACTTCAGATTTGGAAGATTTTCCCAGAGACATAAAATGTAGATCTTTGAGTTACGGTCGCGTGGCCGCAAACGGGAGGTCAATTCGAGGTCCGAGTAAAAAGTTATGGCCATTCTCCCATCGGTGCGCAGAGTTGTCAAAATCAGAAGAGTTCAAGCGATTGAAGAAGGGTTCAATCGATCGAACCTTCGATCGATCGAACAGAGTTCGATCGATCGAACTCTTTAATCATCCAAAAGTTGCGTAAACTCTGCAGGAACCCTATATATACGTCGTTTTGACGCCAGACGAAGGGAGGACGCTCCAGAACGCAGAAAACAGCAGTTTAGGGTAGTTTTAGGGTTAGATTAGGAGTAGTTTAGGTTAGATTCATGTTCTTTCTCCTTGTTTTCATTGATTTACTGAAGATTATTGAAGATTAAAGTTGCTTTCATGTTTATTACAAGTTATTTTTAGATTATTTACAGGTTTTTCTTCTCCTTTCCCTCTATTTGATTGTTTATTAGTTTAGATGCTTTGATTACTTTAGTTTTCTTTTCCTGGATTAGTTTTAATATGTTTTCGTAGTTTAGACGTTGGGAATATGTGATGAAACATTGAATCCCAGCCTCTGCCATGCAATCTTTAGAAACCTTGGGTTCGATCGATCGAAGGTATTTCGATCGATCGAACCAGAGATAGTCAAGCGATCGAAGATAGTTCGATCGATTGAAGGATGATGCTGTCCGATCGATCGAGAGCGCTTCGATCGATCAAACTTGCAGAATCTTGAGATGATTCTTTGAAGTATTCCATGACTTTCTGTTTTAGAAATCTGTCATCAAATTGTCCCTATAAGCTCAGTTTGTCACAACAGTTTTTAGAACTTAAAGCCTTAAGGCCTTTTCTTCAATGACTTTTGAAAACCACTTTGAATGCTAACACCATTTAGAGTGCAAGTAATTACCATTGTTTTAAACCGTCTTCTAAGTATTTAAATCACTTGTGATGATGTAGTCCCGGTCATGAAAGGGCTATTGATTCTTTATCTTTAGAAAAATACGGAATACTGAAGAGGAATGAACTCCATAGAACATTAATGAGTATGCATGGTAGATGGTTAGGATCAATGTGGATTCTCGTATTTCCAACACCTTTAGTTTATTTATTTCATCAGTTATGTTTCTATATGCTTAGTTTATTATTTAGTTTAATTTAATTAATTAGGATTAGTTAGAACCTTCTCTTCTACATTCATCTTTTCTATTTCTTTAGGTTATAACTTAGTAGACATTCTTCCTTTTCCTTCCCTGTGGGATCGACCTGGACTTCCAGTACTATATTACTTGCACGATCACCTACACTTGGGTGTTGCACAAGAGCGCACAACTATTTAGTCGTGTCAACTGTAACTCAGAATCCTATAATACAGCCTGAGTTTAATGTTAATGATGATGATGATGATGTGAGCTTTGATCACCCCTTAAGGTTGGTTATGAAGCCTCAATTAGAGTCAATTCTAGACTTGTGGAGGAAAATACCCAACTTAGATCTCAGCTGGCCAAGCTCAAGGAAAGTTAGGTTTCCACACCTCTTCTTGATCCATCCACTAAGGTTAACACGTCTCCCAATGTGTTTGTGGCTAGTGAGATAAACATTAAACATAACGGTAACATTGGAAAAATTCAAACGCCATTATCCTCAGCTGTTAGTATGCACATGGGGTCAAAAACTTTAACTGCAAATTTGGGTAATGTGTCAGATGGATTTCCTCTTTCTGTCCACGCTGTTAGATGCGTGGACTCTATTTCTCCACTGCTACAAGATAACTCCACCTCACCTGCTACATTTAATGATCACATGTGCTCCTGTTTAAATCATGGTCGGGTTTTGGATGGAATTACCAAAGCTGCCATTACTTCAAGAGAAGTGGAGCAAATTACTCCTAATATATCTAATCTTCCTAGTTTAGCTGGAAATCAGGTGGGCCCTAATGCTATTAAATCTTGGGCATCCCTAGTTACACAAAAGAGCACCTTGGGATTAAAGCTTAATTTTATTAAACCCCGGGAAGGTTCTGATAGACATCATCTAAATATCCCAAAAGAAGTTTTTGTAGAGGGAAGCCCTGCTTGGCATAACACTTTGGTTGGCTATTTCATAGGTAAGAAATTTCCATTTTCGTTTGTCAAGAATGCTACTAACAGATTGTGGGGGAAACAAGGATTGCATGATATGGTGGCCACAGACTCAGGCTTTTTCTTTTTTAAATTTAATAGTGAGGAGGAGAGTATGGCAATTCTTGAAGGTGGTCTATGGCATGTTAGTGGGCAGCCAATTATCTTGAGGAAATGGCAATCTAGGCTCACATTATCCAGAGAATTTATCTCCACAGTCCCAGTTTGGGTACATATATCTAATATTCCTCTGGAATTATGGAATCTACTGGGATTAAGTCATATAGCAAGTGCCATCAAGAATTAAGTCTAAAGTTACTGCCGAAGGGAGAAGAATCTCGTATGCCCGAATCTGTATTGAATTGAATGCCAACCGAGAATTCCTCAAAGAGCTTGTGATTGACTTTGAAGATCCAATTGCGGGAGAGATTGAGCCTATTTATCTTCCAATTGAGTACTAGTGGACACCTATTCGGTGTGCAAAGTGTAAAAAATTTGGGCATGGTTGTGCTAAACTTCCTAAGGCAACTACTCATGTCCAAATTACTCCTACTGATACCCATAACAATAAGGAGGGTACATGGAAAACCAAGGATAAAGGAAAATTCATCAACTCTGTATTTAATGATAACAACGCTAGTTCCTCCAAATTGGAGGATACTACAGCTGATCCTACAAAAGGAAACTCTTCTGGGCTAAACTTAGATATATCCCATAATTCTCTAGAAAGTCCTAAGGCAGCGAGTCTTGATAGCAATATGTTTTCAACATTAGTAGCTCCTACAATGAAAGAAATAGATCCTACAGCTCATCCCACACCTCTAGAGGATGGTGGTATATGTCAAGAAGAAGTTTATTCAGTTCGAGAGTCCACCTCAGAGGTATTGCAGCATCTCAACAAAAGTCCTATTCATAGTAAGAGGGAGGTTTGGATACTGCTATTGGCCAGGAAGAGACACACATATCAGTTTCACCAGTCCAGCAATCCAAGGAGGAGTCAAAAGTTCCTATGGACAAAGAGTTAAGCAAGAATGTCAAGAGCTCAGAATCCTATCCACCCATTAATCTCTTATCCAGCTCTGGTAAGGGAACTGCAACTCTGGACCCAGGTCAAATTTCTTCCACCAATTTCAATTCTCCTAAAGGTAAGAATACTTCAATTCATATTAAGAATAATAGCAATAGTAACTCCTCAAGAAGGAGGAAAAAAACCCATAAGCGTTAATGATTATTTGTTGCTGAAATATAAGGGGTCTCAACCAACCCTTTAGACAATCTGAGGTTGCAAAATTTATTTATGAAAGTAACTTAGATGTGATAGGTATTGTTGAAACTAAACATAGATAATCAAATGAAGATTTGATTAAAAAGAATATTTTTAAAGATTGGAACCTTGTTACCAACAACACTCCAAATTCTGTTGGGAGAATTTGGGTCGGTTGGAACCCTGATAAAGTTCATCTTTCTATTTTGAATTGCTCCCCCCAACTCATTCACACTCTCATTGAAAGTGATGACAGGGTTACTTCTTTTGAGGCCTCGTTTGTCTATGGTTCTAACTTTGGCCTTGAGAGAATGGACCTCTGAAATTCTTTAAAGTCTATAATTGTTGGTCCTAATTCTCCTAATCACATTATATTAGGGGACTTTAATGTTGTTTTACAAACTGCTAAAATTTCTGATCTGAATGCTTGTTTGAACTCTGAGATCTCTGATTTTAAAAATATGGTGAACCAACTAAGTCTCTCTGACCTTAGATATTCTGGTGAGTATTTTACTTGGTGTAACAGGAGGTTTGGGAGACCTGATTTCACTCAAAGAAATTTAGATAGGGCTCTAGTGAACCAAATATGGCTGGATAATTTTTCTGATTCCTACACTCATTTCCACAAACCAGGTATCTCTGACCACTCTCCTCTTATTACTTTTGTGGATAAAATTGATAGAAGAAAAGGTAGGTCTTTTAAATTCTTTAACTTTTGGACCCAAATTGATCAATACCCTGAAACTGTTACCCTTGCTTGGAGTACTAGTGTGAGAGGCACTCTTCAATTTCAAATTTGTCAAAAACTTAGACTTGTCAAACATGAGTTAAAGAGGTTTAGTAGACTTTTCACTAGGAAAGAAAAAATAAATGCCGACAAAGCTAGGGAAGATCTGGAAAATGTCCATTCCGAACTTCTTCATTGCCCCCATAACACTAATCTCATTTCTAAACAAAAAGTGTGCATGGAAAACTTTCTTTAATCTGTTTGGAAACCCTTAAACAAAAATCCAGATTGCAATGGCTAGAATGTGGATATAAGAATTCCAGATATTTCTTTCAATCAATCAAAGAAAGGAGAAATAGAAAAAGAATCTTCAAGTTGGAAAAACCTAATGGCCAATTTACTTGTACTATTGATGAAGCTAAAAGCAAAGCTATTAGACATTTCCAGGATCTTCTTGGCTCTTCGGCTAGGAATAACTACCCAGGGATGGATTTTTTAAGGACCTTTACTCACAAAAGGATCCCTGAAACTCTGTTACAAAGTCTTGATAGAGTTCCTACTCCATTAGAGATAAAAGAAACTTTTTTCTCCTTGCATGATAACAAAGCCCCGGGTCTTGATGGGTTTAATGCCCATTTTTTAAAACATTCTTGGACTATTTTTGGCTCTGAAGTCACTAATTCCATCACTGAATTCTTTAATACTGGTGAACTTCTTAAGGAATCTAATGCTACTATTATAGCTTTGATGCCCAAAGTCCCCAATCCTACTAAGATGGGGGATTGTAGGCCTATCTCTTGCTATAATACTATCTACAAGTGTATCTCCAAAATCTTAGCGAACAGAATCCATATGGTTCTCCCTTCTATTATTGATCAAGAACAATCTGCTTTTGTTAAAGGTAGGAAGATAAGTGACAATGTCTTGCTAAGGGATTATCATAAGGTTGGTGGTAAACCAAGAACTGCAACTAAAGTTGATCTTATGAAAGCCTATCACAGTGTTAGTTGGACTTTCCTTTTTGATCTCCTTGACATTTTGGGTTTTTTCCCTAAGATGAGGAAATGGATCCATGCTTGCATTTCTACTCCTAGGTACTCCATTAACTTTAATGGTGAATCTGTTGGGTATTTTTAGGGAGCTAAGGGGCTTAGACAGGGTGATCCCATATCCCCTTATTTATTTGTTATCATGATGGATGCATTTAGCCAATTACTATAATGTAATATTCAAAATGGCCCTTTATCTTATCACTGGAAATGTGACAAGTTGAAAATCTCTCATCTTTGCTTTGCGGATGATTTAATTATACTTTTAAATGGTGATTTGGAATCTGCAAAACTTATTAGATATACACTGAATCAATTTTATGACTTATCTGGCCTCCAAGATAATAATTCTAAAAGTTGCCTTTTCTTTTCTGGTGTGGATGATAATTTGGCATTTGATTTACTTAGTGAACTCCAATTTACCAAGGAAAGCCTTCCCTTAAAGTATTTGGGTGTTCCTTTAATAACTACTAAGTTAAAAAAGAACCACTATGAAGAACTTGTCACCAAAATTTGCTCCAGGATTAGCTCTTGGAAGTCCAAATCCCTATCCTTTGCTGGTAGGACCCAACTTATCCACTCTGTCTTGTCTGGTATTCAACTTTATTGGTCTGGTATGTTTATTCTTCCTAAAAGTGTTCTTAAGCAGGTGGAACAAGCTTTGAGAAGATTTCTTTGGAGTGGCACATCAGAGAAAGTTCACGGAGCCAAAATGGCTTGGGCTAATGTTTGCCGCCATAAAAAAGAGGGAGGCCTCGGGTTTAAGGATATTTTTCTCACTAATACCATGCTTAACCTTAAGCATCTTGGAAACTTGCTTGATCCAGCAAATAATTCCCTTTGGAAGCATTGGGTCCATATGTACATGATCAAAACCAAAAGCATTTGAGAGGTAAAGGCCCCCGGACAATGCTCTTGGTATTGGAGAAAACTCTTGAAGCTTAGAAATATAGCTAGACCTTTACTCAGGCATAAGATTGGTAATGGCTTACATACCTCCCTTTGGTATGACAATTGGTAGCAGAATTGCCTATGATGCTGCTATAGCCCCTACCACTAAAGTGGCAACAATTATCTCTCACCTTGATTGGAACTAGCTTGCTTCTAATTTGTTTGGCCTTAATGAGGTCCGTACCCTCTTGGATAACTTTTACAAGCCTTCTGGAATGAATGATATAATTGAATGGACAACTTCTCCTAATTGAAAGTTTAAATTCTCCCATGTTTGGAACCACCTCAGACCATCTTATCCTGTGGTTCCCTAGTACCCTTTCACATGGTATTTTGGATGTAATCCTAGATAGAACTTTATTTTATGGTTTGCCATCTAGTACAGGCTTGCAATACAAGATAGAATCTACAATTTTACCCCTGGTCCTCTTGCATGTTCTTTATGTCTTAGGCACATGGATTCTTGTAACCATCTTTTCTTTGCTTGTGATTACTCTAATTTCATTTGGCAGGAATTGATGACTAGATGTGACCTAGTTTAGAATGGCACCCCTTGGAAAAATACTCTTAATTGGATGATCCAGCACTGGAAAGGAAAGACTCCCCAACATATGATCCCTAGAATCTGCTTGGGAGTTACCATCTATGGTCTGTGGAGGGAGAGGAACAACAGAATTTTCAAGAACTCTGCCATACCTAAAGAGCAACTATTGAAGACTTTTGTCTCGCAAGTTAATATTCAAATCCAAACCAAATGGAAAAATCATAATTTTCTTAATGCCTTGTTGGCTAAATGGCATTAAAGTGGCACTTGAGTTTTAGTTTTGTCATTGTCGTTCTCTTTGGTGTTTGATCTGTTAGGTTGATGCTTGGCAGGTTTTTTCTGTATTTTCGGTTTTGTGAGTTGTTTTGCCTGACTTGGCATTTCCAGTGGTAAACAACCAATGGTTTGTTTGCCACTTGTCCTTATGCTTTGTGCCTTTTGTTTATCCTGGGGTATGCCCCTTGTACATATGTACATCTCTTTTTGGAATGTTTACCATTTTTCAAAAAAAAAAAAAAAGGTTGAGAGATTCCTCAACCATTCAATCATCTTAATACCGTACAATAAGTTGAAAGATTCTTCAACTACCCAACATACATCGTATATACCGTAAGGTAACCCCATAAGAAAACCCCGTACGATCACACCGTAGGTAAACACCGTAAGATAAGGTGAGATATTCCTCACCTATTCCATACATGAGCAATTCATGCCGCTGAACTATCTTTTTGTCATAACACCCAACTGCACACCCCTATTCTCTCCCGTCAAGACGTTTAACCAGGTCTGAACCAGAACTCTTATCAATCAATCCCAATCCCAATCCCAAGGTCAACTACAAACATTTCACTTTGCTCTCTTTGTGAACTGCCAGGAAATCTCCTCTAATGCTCACTCAAACTCCGTTCTCGATTTACGCCTTTAAAGGATCCTTGCACTATTGTATAAAACATCTACCGGTACGATCCAAAAAGAAGTCATTTTATTTTCGTTTCAAAAATCTCAGTGTTTATCATACAGCTCTACACCCGTATGATTCTACCGATTCACGAATGCATAAATACTATGCATGAATGAAAATAAATATGCTCATGTATGTAAGACAACATACCATATGCATCAAACATCTCTACCATGTGTGAATGCGTTCTAAAATATATGTTAATTCACTCAACACTCCACTCGACACCGAGCATTCCAAAAGTTTTGTTACCTACTGCTCTAATACCAATAAATGTCACGACCCATCCCACTACGTGTGAAAATAGGACACGTGGCACGTCATCAAGGCTCATCTATTTCAAAAATAACTCTAGCAGCAGAAAATAAACTTAAAACGACAAATGAGTATTTAACTCCTTTGAAAATGATACCCTCCGGGTTATAAAATCCGTACAGATTTGAAAACGTAATTATATTTTGAAACGAATGCATTTATGTTGAAAGGGGTCCCAAAGGTACCCTAAGAACCAATCAAAACATTAAATAATTTCCAAAAGGGGTAGAAAAAGGTTTCATGGAGGGGTCATTTCGACCAGTTGAATGACCCCCTTCGACCGATCGAATAAACCTCTGGCAGAATTTCTTTTGACAACAAAATTTTGCCAAGAGTAACCCAACCTTCCACATTTCTAAACTTCTCAAACCCTCACACTTTCATTCCAAACTTTCCAAGTCCATCAAGGTTGTAAGAACCCATAAGCATCATACTAATCCATGCTAAGAATGATAATGAAACGAAAGTAAGGCTTGTTTGGATTAAAACGTAAAAATATTATTACATTCCTCCAAAATTTGAATTTGACAAGTTAAGCATTCAAAACATGATATCAAGAGTTCAAATACGTTTTAAACGTAACCAAAGGTGATTTTATAACAATTCAATCCTACAAATCCATTCCGCGGATTACAAGTTAAGTATAGAGTTCTAACTTCTCAATTCTCATTATTACAAAATTAGAAAGGAAAACAACAGTATAAATAAGAGCAAACCCCGCATCGTGTCAGCCTCACTCTTCTCGCTTCTTTTTTTCTTTCTTCATACCTGCAATGGAGTAAATCTCTATTGCTCAGCTACATGCTGAGTGTACAATTCTAAACATATGCTTGTATGACAATTCATGTTTTAAAACATCTAAACACATCAAATTGTCTCTAGGGTGAGTGGTACGTTTCCATCCGGTAAATGAAATTGATGCCGTGGAAGGCCCTCCTCTTTCACGCACCCCGTACACTGGTTGGGCCTTCCTCCATACTAGGAGCTTCCACGATACCAGACACCACAATTATCAATGTTACAATCCTCAAACTTCGAGGAGCTTACCCCTGGATGGAACTGCACCAAACTCCCTTGGGACCCAAGTAGACACATAGCATGCTCACATAAACATTTACACATGCTTTTATCGCAGTTTCACGTGCATAATTAATGGGCCTAAGTAAAATATGAATTTTACCCAGATCCAAAATATCACATCGAATATCTAAAACATGTAATTTCCTATAATTCATACCTCGTGCAAACGCCTATAACTTTGAAGGATTAACTAGAGGCCCGATTAAACGTCGGATCTCCGATTAGAAGTGATTCCTACAAGTATTTACATGTTTTTCCCAAATTTTCATAAATTTGATTTTATAAAAACTAAGCCAAACAGGGCCTAATAACAATCAAAATGAAGCCCTTACCTTGAGGAGTTCAAATATGAAATTTGGTTAAAAATAAACAGGCAGAAGTCTGTCAATCTGTGCCTTAAAGCTCTAAGCAAAATCTCTCTCTTGATTTTAGGTTTTAGGAAATGTTATCAAATGAAAATATCTTGGGCTTGTTATATATAGACATAAGTCTCAAAAATTACGTTTACCTCCCCACGAGTTTTCAAAACTCCTAATTATCCATCTAAACGTCTTACGAGTCCAATTTATTACTTCACGAGTGAAAACTATCATTTATAAAAAATTTCGTCTAAGTTCTGTTTGTCGCCGTAATTACATTCCGCAAACTAATTTTGTGGAATTTCTAAATAACCTACCTTTTATGCAATGTATCACATTGGTTATCTCTAATTCGTTCTAACTGATCTTTATCAAGATCACAGCTACCAAAAATTACACTACACAAGCATAATTACTATTCACATATACCAGATTACGTCAAATAAGATTTAATCGCATAAATGTCATTTAAGTCATGTCAATGCCTCATCGAATGTTAGATTGTCGTGTCCTCACTTGACAACTTCCATTGACTACAGTCAACCACTTTCACAATTATCAAATAACATTGATAATTCTCAAAAACTAATTTTGCATTTTAAAACATTTTGATTTTCCGGGACGGGTGTGATAAAAAGTGACATAAATAACTTAAAAGCGACATAAATACTTTATAAAAGTGACATAAATGTGTATTTAGTTATGTCAGTTTTCTTTAAAATGACATAAATGTTTAAAATAATTTTGTAAAAAAAATGGTGATTGCACCAATATATCACCACCCTGTACAAAACTATATATAATCATATCTACCAATTAATCAATTCCACTCCATATATTTATCTCAATACCAACCAATTGGAATCAACAAAAAAAATCTAATCGATTAATGTTCACTACAAGTACTTAAGAAACCAAATACACATTGTAAATCTCAGGTTCAAAAACCATTAAGAAGGCTAATCCTCCATAACATACACATTATTCGACTACAAGTACTCAATAAACCAATTACTAAATTAGAAAATCTAAGATACATGTACTATCCACTTACTGTCAAGGGAACCAAAGGCTGAACAAAAGCAACACCAGTACTCTCTTCTACCTCTCTTCGAGTCCCTGTTCAAATTGAAGCAACATGCTACAAAAACAACATCAAATCCATGTTGATTCTAAGCTTGTCTTGTTGCACAAGATCCTTCTCTTCTGTATGACTCACCCATTTATGCTGCACAAGATTATGTGATAACCAATTTTTGATTAAGTTTAGTCAATCGCCTTCAATAAATCTCTTCTAAGTTGAAATGAACGACAATGATTCTCGATGCTCCAGCAATTCTAGCCCCTTCAGCGATCTAATCAAGAAAATCCACTACAATTCAATTTTTATTGGTAGCATAATTAGTAAATTAATACTCAAACTACTAACTATATTTAATAAAGAGAAACTCACAGCAAGGACAACTGCTCCCAATCCAAAAATTGCCACTGTCGAACCCTTCTTCGATTTGCAACATTCAAGGTGACACCAAGACCCTCATGACGAAACCAAGTTCTCATTAATACAAATGACACTAATTCATATAAGTGTATAGGAACCAAATTAATAGCTTTTTCCCCTAGGAATTCCACAGCTAAGAACACAAACTTTATCTAAAGGAGCAGAAGGGTTGATCTTGGAAACACAACCAACTTGAACTAGTGTATTCGCTAAAGGTAGAAGTTTTGACAAAATGATAAATGGGTTTTCTATTAATTGAGAATCTTGACTTTCCCTCATTGACCATCACACCACAGTCGGTGTTAGTCCTGAGGAGGTCACACATGTTACCCTCCTATGACTTACAAAGCTGACACCCTTTGCATTCTCTGGTAAATACACGAAACACATGGTCCCCTGGTTTGAGATCTGTCACACTGTAATGCCCCGAAAACTAAAGACATGAGGGCAAGGTCAAAGAGTCAAATCAAAGTAAAGGTCTCATGTGCACCAGTCAAACAAAGAGAAAGCAATAAGGAATCCTACGTGGATTCTGAATAAGACAAAAGTGGTCAACGGACCCAAGGGGTCAAGAGGATCAATAGGCACCATTTTGATTTTCAAAATATTAAAAATGTTTTAAGTACAAACCCATTTCAGAAATAACAACATGAACATGAACTACGAGAGTCTTAAAGGCAATCCACATAGCGGAGTACATAAACCTCTTCAAAGGGAATTTAAGAGTCCCAGATACATGCCTTTATAAAGGGGGCTAAACAATTGCCCTAAACATCTAAATTCTGTCATATTAGAGTTACACAATTTCAATTTACTAGAATAGAATAAACATGTATTCAAAATTTGAGGTAGTCAACCTAAAGCTCAAGCTCCTTAAACTTCGCATTCTATTATATAGTAAATCCTGCAAAAATTGGGTTATTACACACACCCTCCCCGACGCTCTCCACAATCCTAAGGCAACACACAATCAGACAGAAGCAAGTAAGAACATAGATATAGAAATTACTATAGTAATCAAAAGTCAATGGTAATTTAATGAGATTTATTCTCTCCTTGGTTCACAGATTTAGAGAAGAAAAGAAATGGGAAGCAAAAACGAGAAAAAACCATTTCCACAGTGTTTTCCTTCACACTTGAATAGTAGTAGAATTTAAAATTTTTCAAATATTGTAGGAATTTAACAAAAGAGAATGAGAAAGTGACAGGTGATATTTATAGTTTTGATTTAATTTTCCTAATTCTATCCTTCACAATTTTTCTCAAGTTTTTATGATTTGGTATGGAACTGATACCTAGTTCTAAATCCACATGGCTTGGCACATTAATGCATGACCCAAAAATTGAAGATTATTGCATAAGTACACCTATTATTGAAGATTCAAAAACGCATGCCAAGAGTGTCCAATTGAAAGCATGTATACAATTGAAAGTGCAGGGGGGAATTAGTGAAAGGAGAATAAGCCACGTAGATAGTTTTTTTGAAAGGAGAATAAGCCACGTAGGCACCACGTGGAACAATATTGAAAGGCTTTTTGCCTTGATTTATATATAGATATATCTATATAATAAGATAGAGCGGTGTGGGTCCCTTCCAAATTAGCAACTTTTAATCCGAGTCATTGAGACAAGTTTAGATATTTTCAACCCTTGGATCGTTTGTCCACCAAATCTCACCCAATGTCTAAAAATCTCATTCTCACTATAGTCCCTCTCACCTAACTCAATCTCATTTGAAATTTGCTAATTTCTCTCAAGTGTTATTTTCAATTTGGAAGGATTTAGTCACTTTCAATTAAAAAAAAAATCCATTAATTTGTTAGACTAACAGATACGTATATATCTAAACAACTAATGTAAACAATGCTAGAAATACTACTGGAAATTCTTCATGCTGGAAATACATATATAGATACGTATATATTGATACGTATGTATCTAATTGCCTTTTTTTTTTTTTATGGTAACACCCCAAATCACTAAATAGAATTGAAGAGTATAATGACAACCTCATATGACAGTTGCCATATCACTAGATACATATTTTCAATTTGGAAGGATTTAGTCACTTTCAATTAAAAAAAATCCATTAATTTGTTAGACTAACAGATACGTATATATCTAAACAACTAATGTAAACAATGCTAGAAAAACTACTGGAAATTCTTCATGCTAAAAATACATATATAGATACGTATATATAGATACGTATGTATCTAATAATTGCCTCTTTTTTTTTTGGGTAACACCCCAAATCACTATATAGAATTGAAGAGTATAATGACAACCCCATATGACAGTTGCCATATCACTAGATACATATTGTCATTTTAAAATAAAAAATCATTAATTGCTTCTTTTTTTGGTTAGAAAAACAAAAACTCTCTCTCTCTCTCTCTCTCTCTCTCTCTCTCTCTCTCTCTCTCTCTTATATTGGGCAAAGGTGTGGGTTCCAAAAAAATTTTATCTAAGGGTCAAAAGTTCTCCATGTACTCAACTTTGGATCTTGGCCCTTATCCACACCATATCTACTTTCCATCCTTGGATCAACTTAATCCAACAGCTCACAAAAAATGCACTAATACACCTCACATACCATATAAAAATAAATAAAAAATCAAGCATATGCTTTCCTTTTCTGTCTCTTTCCAATAGCTTAGAAAAAGCACTTTATTTATTTATTTATTAAAACTGGGTCTTTCTTTCATACAAATTACAAACAAAGAGAATTGAAATCAGGATACTTCCCATGTGTGTATTTCGTTACTGGCATATAGTAAAAGAAAATACTTTACTCACCCAAAAAATGGTTCACCAATGCTCACCCAAGCATCCCATTGGCCAATGTAGTAGGACCCAAGATTAAACATTGTTTAATCTTGGGCTCCACTGCATTGGCCAATGGGATGCTTGAATGATCATTGGTGAACCATTTTTTGGGTGAGCAAAAATGCTCTCATAATAAAATAATAGAATCAACAATTAATGTAAGATAAATCTATGGTCCACTTAATATACACATTATATTTCTCAGATTATATTTCAAAGTACGAGTATAATATTATTGTTTAATCCTGGGTCCCACTGCATTGGCCAATGGGATGCTTGAATGATCATTGGTGAACCATTTTTTGGGTGAGCAAAAATGCTCTCATAATAAAATAATCGAATCAACAATCAATGTAAGATAAATATATGGTCCACTTAATATACACATTATATTTCTCAGATTATATTTCAAAGTACGAGTATAATATTTCATACTCACCATAATATTATTTCCTTATCTTCACAATTTAAATTGGTAGTTTTCAAATAAGGGGATGAAAGGAAATTAAAGGCATATATCACGTCGTCTAATTTTGATAGGTAGTTCTCAATTCTATATATATCACGTCCATATTCCTAAGTCTCTCTCTCTCTCTCTCTCTCTCTCTCTCTCTCTCTCTAACTTCCTACCTATCATTAATCATCTAATCTCCTCTCATTACTCACGTAATTGCTCACCTATCCATCTCTCTCTCTCTCACCTATTCAGAATCTCTCTCTCCTCCTCAAGCACGTATTCCAAATTCAAAGAAAGGGTGAAATTCATCACACGGTTCACAATAGTTCGCACACTCTCTCTCCTCTCCCCAACACGTCTATCTCTCTCTCTCATCACGGCACACTCGGTTCCTATCTGCACTGCTACCATCGTCATTGCCGTCTTCTTCGGCTTCTTCATTGCCTTGCTCTGTCTCTCCACTTCCTCGGTAATCTCACCCTCAATCTCTCTCTCTCTCTCTCCCACTCTCACACACTCAGAGAGCCTAACACACACACACACACCCCTATGTATGTTTTGATTATCGAAGTTCTGTACACGCACGCCTCAGTGCATGTATGTTTTGATTTTCCTGAAGATAAACGTAAGGGTTTGACTCTTTTGAACGTGAAATTATTCTGCTGGGTTTTGGATGGATTTTCGGCTTTGAAAATATTAAATGTGAAAATATTAAATGAGATCTATAGACCCTTTTCTCAAAAAGTTTTTAGCTTTAAATATTTAACAAAGGTTCTTATGAGGCACATTTTGTATTGTTCTTCACTTCATTTTTATGTAATTTTTCTATAGTCTTTGAATTGTTTGAGATTACTATTTTTTTTTTTTTTTGAATTTTCAATTCTTATATTTGCTTTTCTTTTTTCTTTTTTATTTTTATGTGGCTTTGAGAATTGAACAGAGAAAGTTAAAAGGTAATTCTCAAATGGACTTCTCATGGGTAAGCTATAGAAAGCCATATATGCAAGTTTAATGTGGATAGTTTGTGTTTTTTGGCTATTGAATGAACTCATATTGTATTCAATAATTTTTCTTTTGTGGGATTGTGCATTATATTTATTCCCATTTGTCCATAGAGTCTGGCAATTTCTGCTTTGATTGATTGTTAGGAGAATATTGTATTAGTACTTTGTGATAGAATTATGTGTCATGCTAGCTTGAAGTAAACTAATTTTTGTTTCCTTCTGATCCATTTCTTATCTTCTTCAGTTTTAATATTTTGCAAGTAGGATTGAGAAGGTAAACCATTTATCTACTACGTAGTATGCGCAGACTAATATGGTTTCAATATACCCGTTTATGATGGTGTGATCACTTTTTCGTCCGCAGGTGATGTTCATTTTTTCCCCTTAATAGGATTATTTGAGCTGATTTTTCTGTAGCATTGTAGTTATCTAAGAAATTGCATAAGCAATCTTTAGAAGCTCACAGGCGTCTAGCCTTTCAAAAGAGGTAGAGTCCACATATGTGTGAACCAGCTCTCCGATTTATAAAGAGTGATGAAGTTCCAAAATTGATGAAGTTCAGTTGATTTATAATTTAACCAATTTGTAGTAATCTTTAACCAATTTGATTGCCATTCAAGCTCAAATAGAATAAGTTTATTTATATTGAGTTTAGATCGGCTATCAAGCCAGGATCGAGTCCCGCTCAAGCACTGAACAAACTGATGCTTAATTTTCAACTTCAATGTATCTGGGAGGAAATCTATTTAACAACTATGCATATGTAGATATTTATCTGCTTTCATACAAGTTAAAGAGTGAGAGACATTTCTGAAAATGGTGAATACAATCCGAAAACTAAGCCACAAGTGTATTTTCTTTCCTTTTGTCATTGGTTTATATGCTTGCCGACAAAGTTGGGGGAAAAAAATGTAACTTGGAATTCAAAAGAATTGTTGTACTTAAGATAAGTTTTCTTTTTATTTTATTTTTTCCTTTTCTAATCAAGACTATAATATTGTTTCTATCTGGGAAATTTGTCTTTCATCCTTTATTGCATTTGAATGAAGAGTAATGCTATGCTTACCAAACCCAAATCCCAAATTCACATCCGAAATTAATAAAAATTTTAGAAAAATAATTGTTTTTCGTAGGAGATATTTTATTCATTTTCTACTATTTTTTCCTTTAGTTCCTTCATTGGTGCTTTTAGGTTCTGGCATCGAAAAATGCCATTGTTCTTGGAACTACTGGGTATTTGTTTTTTGTACAGAGAAACAAGAGGTAGTTGTGTTTATATTCTGACTCGATGGAGATCGAAATCAAAGCTTGGTTTAGACAATAGAGGCACAAGGTCAATCTGTTCGGTTACACTGGCATGGTTTGTTTGTATTATGTTTATGACTTTATTTTGTCAAAATCATTCGTTACGTATTATTATTGACTAATATAATTTAGATCATAGAGTAGCATTTTGGTATAATCAAATTCTTTGTTTTCTTCTCCAACTGTCTTCAAGCATGTGGTGGGTAATGCCATATTACACTAACTCTACACTAACTGTACAAGTATTTACAACCCATTCAATAATCCAGGTTCACTTAAAATAAAAATAAAAAGAGCAATTCATGGTTTGTGTTTAGGAATTCAATAGCTTCAAAGTCGACACTGAATCTTTGTTATTGTTTTGCATCATTAGCTTTAAAATCAAGCATAGTTGGTCTTTGTTTCTCACATTAGTCATGGTATTTTACTTTGTATGATTAGAAAATACTTTAATCATTTGGGTGTTGGTGTCATGAATCAAAACTGCCACCAAAATCGGAACCGCATACCATCTATCTCTCGGTACTCTCTCACTTCGAAAATTCTTCCCCCTTTTAAACCAACCACCACCAGTTTATTAATTAAAGGGTTTGGTAATACTTTTATTTGCTTAGCCTTATTGGCAACATTTCTTTGATCTTGCTTTTAGCGTTGAGCTCTATACATGAATTCCATAGTTTATATTCCAACCAGATTTGGTGCTTTTGATATTGGTTATTGTAAAAAGTATAAAAATGTGTTGGGCTACGAGCCATTGGGACAATAGAAATTTGACTTAAAGAAATGGTTACATGATCATGTAGGAGCTTTAGACTGATCAACCATTAAAATGGTTAAAGATTATAGATTGATATGGCTTTCATTCCTTTGGATAAGCTTCCAAATTCAAATCCTAAATTTTGTTCCCATGTATCTTAATAGTTGCACCAATTGTTGTGTCAGTCAGTGACTCGATGCTAGCTACCACGTGCCAATGCATGTAGTACAACTGTCAAAGTATTTGGGAAACAAATGTTTGGATTTCTAATTTGGGAAGCAAAGCATTATTATTTATATATAGACTCAAAGAAGGATACACGTAAACATCTAATAGTACAATTCCCTTCATTGACGGATAAATGTGTCCTATGTATTTGGATTAGTAACTAAGGATTTTTTTTTGGGTAAATTACACGGACCTCCCCTAAGGTTAGGTCAAATTACATGGACCTCCCTCGTGGTATGCAAAATTACACTGACCTCCCTTGAGGTTTGTAGTTGAGTAACACTGACCCCCCTTCCGTTACACTAACCTCCCTTGTGGTACGCAAAATTACACTGACCTCCCATGAGGTTTGACAAAATTACACGGACCTCCCCTCTAGTTTGAATAATTGAACTCCGAATTGGGTTTTGGGTTTTCATTGTCTGTTGTAATTAGTGGGCTATTTGATTCTTGCAGTTTGGAGATTTTATAGAATAAACATTTGGAGTGCAGTTTTGCTCATCCCAAAATTGCTTATCCAATTCTCCCATTGGTTAATAAAAAGTCATAGGTCCCACCACATTAACCAAAGGAAGAATTGGATGAGCAATAGGTGAACAATTTTGGGGTGAGCAAAAATGTTTTGATCAACCAAATTCATTAATTAACAAAAACAATTTTGTAGTTGCATGGATTTTGCACAATTTTGAAAATTGTGCCCTTGGTTTTTTTGTAGTTGGGTGGATTTTGCACAATTTTCAAACTGCAGAGTGTAAATTGCCAAAATTGAGACCACAAGGACCAAATTGTCACAACCCTCAAACTATAGGGGTGTAATTTGCAATTTATCCTTTTTTTTTAAGATGTTTTCTCGATGTCCATATTGGTTTATTTCTTGAAGATTTGTTTTTTTCTCAATAGTTGTTTTTGTTAATTAATGAATTTGGTTGATCAAAACATTTTTGCTCACCCCAAAATTGTTCACTCATTGCTCATCCAATTCTTCCTTTGGTTAATGTAGTGGGACTTATGACTTTTTATTAACCAATGGGAGAGTTGGATAAGCAATTTTAGGGTGAGCAAAACTGCACTCCAAATGTTTATTCTATAAAATCTCCAAACTGCAAGAATTAAATAGCCCACTAATTACAATAGACAATGAAAATCCAAAACCCAATTCAGAGTTCAATTAAACTAGAGGGGAGGTCCGTGTAATTTTGTTAAACCTCAAGGGAGGTCAATGTAATTTTGTCTACCACAAGGGAGGTCAGTGTAACGGAAGGGGGGTCAGTGTTACCCAACTACAAACCTCAAGGGAGGTCAGTGTAATTTTGCATACCACGAGGGAGGTCCCTGTAATTTGACCTAACCTCAGGGGAGGTCCGTGTAATTTACCCTTTTTTTTTTTGTCTAAACTAAGGGATTATTTTCAGCTCCTAATTTGGATTGTTCTTAAATGACATAGGTAGTTAAGTTCAAATTATTTTTTTTCGGTCATTCGAAAGACATGGATTACTTTACGTAAAGGATTATATATATAGCTTCATTATTTTTTATTTTTTATTTTTTCTTTTTGTTTTTTTTTTTTTTTTTTTGCACCGTGTCCGCGGACATGGGTAAGTACTAGTATATATATATATTCTTAGGCTCTACTTAGCTATTCCTTAATACCTCCACCATTTACGCATTTAAAATCGATCAATCCAAACAATCCCAAGAGCTAGAACCGTGGACCATCATAGGCTTAAAGGCCATCCATTTTCATAAATATCCATCAGCCTGTACTATAAACATAACATATTATTATTACTTATATTAGGTTAATGTAATTACATGGAACAAAGTCCAAACCAATAACCCATACACTGTCTCAGGTCCAATCCATTATAAAACCTAATCAACTAAGTTAGAATCAATCCCATATATACTTGAATAGGGTAATGCTTGAGATACAAAAGGATTACAAAGAGATGCTCAGAAAATAATATGGCATTCCATGTGGTAGTAAGACCCACCACACAATACTCAATTTATGAGATACCACATGAGATGTCACATCCTTATATGAGCATCTCTTTGTGACCTCTTTACATGTGTCCCAAACATTATTCACTTGAATAAAAGAATACTCAAAATAAACACAATTCATGGTTACTAAATTAATTCTAACCCATGAAACTAAAGTCAAACCAACCCAAGTCATTAATAAAACTAACCCATTAACTTTGGAAAGAAAGCTAGTTCATACCATTCCATTATCTTTAGCAACATGTCCAAAAACCTCTTAAGACAGTTACATTAATTTTTTAGAGCATTTTTGTTCACCCAAAATTTGGTACATCAATGCTCACTCAAGCATCCCATTGGCCAATGCAGTGCGACCCAGGATTAAACAAATGTTGTTTAATATTGTTTAATCCTGGGCCCCACTGCATTGGCCAATGGGATGCTTGGGTGAGCATTGGTGTACCAAATTTTGGGTGAGCAAAAGTATTTTCTTAATTTTTTAGATTACTAAAATTAATCAATTCGTATTCTATAATCTAGGTCTGAATCTGTAACACCCGTACCCGGAGAACGGGTTAATTATTGTGTTGATATGCATTAATTAGTATAATTAGTGTATAAACAGATTAAGAGGAGGCTTGGACTCGCCCATGTAAAAAGTGTTCAGAGAGTGACACTAGTTGGAAAAGTCCCCAGTGAAGTGGTACAGGTATTGAAATGGAACCCAACAAAGGGTAAATTGGTAATTTTCATTTTAACTTATTAAATGCATTTTATGTTATTACATGAATATTTGCTTACATGCTTTCATATTACATGTTGATATATGTGTAGCATTTGGTGTTATAAGGGTATAAATGAAATGGATTTAAAATTTGTAGGTGCGATAGCAATTTCACAAAATATATGGGACCCACGTTGGGACCCATACGGAACTTAGACAAACACTCATTAAATAATTGGGTAGTTAATAAAATATTTGGGGGATTTCATAATAAGAACTTAAGAAGTTTCAGGGGTGTAAACGGAAATAATGGGAATTGAGGTGATGACACCTCACATACATGCAAGTATGTGTCAAGAGACCATGGAGTCTCTCATTTGCACATAAATTAAAAAAAAAGAAAGAAAAGAGATCACCGAGAGAGAAGACGAGCTCGAGACGTCGACGTCAAAATCTTGTCGTTCCGTCACCGCCATTCGTCGGATTCACGAATCGAATCCATTTTCGGACTCGTGGAGGTGAGACGAACGTTTCTATACCCTTAATTTACGTTTAAATTGCTGGATTTTGGTAGCTCATACTTAACGGTGAGACGTCGTCTACCGAATTCTTGTAGGATTCTTGTTGGAGTAGAAATTGAGGTTCAATTTGGTGAAATTCAGCATTTTCCTAGCTTGAATTTGGGTAAAATCTATGAATAAGGTGAGTTTTCTATACAAACCAAATGATCGTGTTTAATGGGTTCAAGGCTTTGATGATGTTAGGAATAACTACTCATGCTAGAGGCTATTTTGTTGTTAAGTTATGAATTCCATGTCAATTCTATGAAAAGTATATGTTGATACATGAATATGTGTTTATGTGTTTATATGTCTATGTGGTAGTCAATAAGCACCAGGAAAATGGTTCATTGTTGGGAGTAATAAGGGTGATACGTCCGAAAATATTCTGCTAAAGTCAAAGCGCCACGTCAGCCGCGAAGGACCTGGACTATCCGGAATGAGAGCTTGTGGCCCACCAATCCCGAGGTCTTTCGACTGCTACCGCTCAGGGTGCTCGCACAGCCCGGGCATGCAGTGCAGCAGCTCTCCACGAGTTGCAATTTGACAATCAAGCCGATCAACAGTTTCCTAAATCACTCAGAAGACTAATGGAAAGTGTAAATAGTTTTCTAAGCCACTTAGGAAACCTCCCATGATTTATGCTCATTAAATTGTAATTAGATGAGGCTTCCTTATCTAATCAGTTGTCTTGTGCGGGTGGTCTCTTGCACCTATAAAAGGCGCCACTCACCCCCATGGGGGATCGCATTCTTAACCTAGAGAATAGCTGTTTATACTAATTTCGTACGCATACACCCGGCCGGTCTTACTGGTAGTGCCGCCCAACTGTTGGCTCACCAGGCCAGTCGGTGATCTGCTAGTGAAGTGTACTGACGCACCCGTAGACGTAGGTCATATCATTAATGGGGCCGAGCCACATATAATTGATTGTGTCACAATATCTCTCTTTTTAATCTCTCTTAGTAATTTTTGGCATCATCAGTTTGGCGCCGTCTGTTAGAAAATGGAAAATTTTTCACCAACAAATTCCTTGACTGTAACATCCGTACCCGGAGAATGGGTTACTTACTATATTAATATGCATTAATTAATATAATTAGTGTATAAAATGGATTAAGGGGAGGCTTGGACTCGCCCGTGGAAAAGGTGTTCAAAAAAGGACACCAATTGAAAAAGTCCCCAGTGAGGAGGGACAGGTTTGGGAGTGGGACCCAGTGAAGGGCCCGAATAAAAATATATGCATTTTATGTGATTAAATGCATTTATATGATTACATGATTATTTGTTTAAATGCTTTCATATTATATGATGATATATGTTTAGCATTTGGTATTAGTTTGGACACCCAAATAAGGGTATAATTGAAAATAATTTATAATTGATAGGTGCGATAGCAACTTCACAAAATATATGGGACCCACGTTGGGACCCATGCGGAACTTAGACAAATCCTCATTGGATAATTGGATAGTTAATGGAATGTGTGGGGGATTTCATAATAAGAACTTAGAAAGTTCCGGGGGTACAATTGGAAGAAATACCAAAACTTGATGACAACTCAATGCATGAGTTGCTATGTGTCATAGGGAGGAGCTTTGTCTCCAAAAATTCACAGAAATTAAAACAAAAATAGAGAGAGAGCTCACCGGGAGAGAAGACGGAATCGTCGCCGACACCATTTTCTTGTCGTTCCATCGCCGTAGTTTGCAGGATTTATGATCCGAGACCATTTTTAGACTCGTGGAGATAAGAGGATCACATGCACGTAATTTGTTTTCATTTTCGGCAACGTTTTTCCGGAACCGTTCTTGATAAATGATATTTGTTGAACCAAAACTATGTAGGATTTACTTTGGGTAAGAATTGAGCAAGATTTGTGAAGGAATTCTTCATTTCTAGCTTGAATTTGGGTAGATCTTGCTAAGGTGAGTTTTCTAGCCTAAAGAATGGTTGTGTTAAACTATGTTCAAGGCATCAATGATGTAGAGATGTAGAGAATGATCTTATTGTGTTGATTATTCATGTTTAGAAAGCATGTAGTTATTACATTCTGAATTGCATGTTAGCTATATGAAGATTATATGTGCCTACATGTTTATGTGCTTATATGTTTATGTGGTATTCAATGAGCACCGGAAAAATGATTCATTAGTTGGGAGTAATAAGGGTGGTGAAGAGGAAGAATCAGAGAAATACGGAAGTCCAAAGAATAGAAGTGGCCATGGGACCAAGGGAGGTCCCGGGTCTGAATGAATCATTGAACCGGTGACTCGGCGATTACAAAGATATGATTTATGTGTTTATTGTTGCATTGCACATGTTTAAACATTCAGCCATGTTTAGAATTCTCACTAAGCGTAATGCTTAAGAAAACCGTTTTCTGTTTTTGTTGTGGTAAATAACAACCACCGCAGGTACAGAGCAATACCCGGAGAGGAAGTGACATGCTCGGGATTGGGGAAGAGATTTGGGTCTTGTAAATATGTTTATCACATGTAATATAGTATAACTTGTGGATTAATATCTTTAACTTGTGGCTTAAAGCCTTGACTCGTAGTTGTAGAGCTGGAGAGATTGAGAAGTAGTTGGGATTCTATAGCTTATGTGTTTAATGTAAATTTGTAGAAACTTGTGTTATCCTCTATGTTAATAGTTAGTTTTGGTAAGAATTTGGAGGATTTGATGTTTACCTTGTAAATTCTATGTATGTCCTTAAGTCTTAACTACGGATATGTGTGAGATGGTTAAGATTGGACCTTTCCGGCAAGTTCGGTTAGTGTCACAATCATTTTGGATAACGGTTGCTTGCAAGCAAGAGGGTTGTAAAGTTCTTGACTCTTTGGTTCTAGTGATTTTCATTCCTTATGTTAGTTTTACCAAGTATAGGGTTTCCAGAACTCAATTTGTTCAAATGAAGTTTGAGTCATATCTTGATTGTGTGAAGGGATTTAAATATGTTTATGGTCATGGTTATGAAGTTTTTCAAGACTTTGGAATGCTTATAAAATGATTTTAGAAGTGTCCTTGGGGATTGGTTTACTTGAGTTCATTCCTAACAAGTTCATGTTTAAGAGTTTGATTTTAAGGAAACTTGTTGGATTAAATTCAGGTTTTGAGTTCATTCCTAACAAGTTCATGTTTAAGAGTTTGATTTTAAGGAAACTTGTTGGATTAAATTCAGGTTATATTCATGAATCTATGTTTGAAGAGTTTGAATTTGTGTTTGGGAATGTTTGAGTATGTTTAAAATGGATTGGAGTGGATTCTTAAAGTTTCATGTGGGTTGGTTTGAATTTGGTGAAGTTTGGGACTTTTAAAACAAGGGAAATCTGCTAAAAATGGGGTTCTGCAGGAACCGGATCGATCCGGGTCTTGAGCGGATCGATCCGGGTCTTGAGCGGATCGATCCGGAGCAGCTGGATAGTGCAGAAATGGCATTCTGCTAAATTCGGATCGATCCGGTGATCGATCCGGTTTTGGGGCGGATCGATCCGCAGGCCATTTTGCTGCACTGTCGACTTTTACAGAAACGGGCATAACTCAATCTAGAAAACTCGGATTCGTGCGCCATTTTTTGCGTTGGAACCGGGACTCAAAGACCTATCTTTTGGTATAAAATTTTCTATATCTTACTAATTACCATTTTACCCTTGGGGGCTATTTTGTAACAATAGAGTTGTTTAATGTTGCTAAACACATGCGATTCTTAGTAATTCGAATGTTTCTTTGCAAATTAATGTACGTGGACTCTTATAGCATTGTTACACGTGTCCTAATCTGCACGAGGCGTGTTGGGGTGTGACATTGACTGATCAATATGCCACCGAAGACGGGTAAGAAAAATACTGCTCTCGTCGGTCAGGAGAACTTGCAGCTCGAGCAACAGACCGCCTCCATGACCTCCGAACAGGTGACAGCGGCGCTCGCACAGCTTTTGGAAGGCCAACGGCAAACCCAGCAGCAAATCGAAGCACTGTTGGCCTTGCAGGAGAAGCGCCCTCAATCAGATAACCAGATCGGGAAGAGTGCCCCTGACCGTGAGCCCCTAAGAGTCCGGAACCACTCTGACCTGGTATCCCCGTCAAATTGGGAACACGCCCTGGATGGTGGCCGTAGCAGAGCACCCAGGCACACCAGGAGGCAAGCTCGGACCAATCCTCATTGGGTGGAAGATGCCAGAGACATCATCAACAGGCGACACGCCACCAGGAGGGAGGGATCAGGGCCAAAGCCCCGGGAATCAGCCAAAGACCCTCTGGCCCAGAGTCGGGGAGATCTTAGGCATACGATTACCTGGAGCCGGAGCTAGATTCTATCCCTGAGGTCAACACACTTTGAAGAAGAAGCCTCGTCATCTGATCCGACTTACCGCTCGGACATTGAAAGGAAGACCGAGCAGGAAGACGTGAATGCTCAAATACAGGGCTTGAAGAAACAAATCGAACAACAGAGCCACAAGCAGCGTCACGACCATACCAACATGGAGACCGAGTCACCCTATACCGCTCAGATCATCGGATTCCCCATCCCGCGAAAGTTTAAGCCACCGCATCTCAGTTCTTATGATGGGAAAAGGAGCCCAGTGGATCATGTTCGTACCTATAGGGCCTAGATGGTGTTGGTCACCACTGTCGATGAATTACTATGCTTGGCTTTCCCCAACACTCTCAAGGGGCCAGCTGTGCAGTGGTTCCACGCCCTCAAGCCCCGAATGGTTGACGACTTCAAGATACTAAGCAAGCATTTCATTAGCCAGTTTGTAGGGATACTCGACGAGTCGCAATCGGACACTCAGCTATTGACTGTCAAGCAGCGCAAGGGCGAATCCCTAAGGGAGTACGTCGACCATTTCAATCAGCAGCGGCTCCAGATCCATAACCTGAACAAAATAGCGGCCATCATGGCCTTCTGCTCGGGAGTTCAACACACCAAGGTTGCTACGTCGTTCCATCGAGACCGACCAGCAACCCTGGTAGAGCTCTCGGAGAGGGTCGAAAAGTATATAGACACAGAAGAATTTTTAAAGTCCAAATGCACCAGCTTTGCGGGAGATGAGTCCCCGAAAGCCAAGCGGAGGCGTGAGGGCTCTGAGAAGGGCCCGGTAAAAATGCCCAGGCAAGACCAGCAGAAAGGAGGTCAGGATCAGTCCCAGATCGCTTTCACGCCTCTGTCTTGACCAATCCACGAAGTCATGGCCACCGCCGAGGCGCAGAGGTTGCTTCAACAACCGAAAAAACTCAAAGCCCCGGCCGAAAAAAGGATTCGGGTTAAGTTTTACCGCTTCCATAGAGACCATAGTCACGACACAGAGGATTGCTTCAAGTTAAAGATAGCCATAAAAAAACTGATCGAGCAGGGTCATCTTGCAGAATACGTCACGACAGATTGACGGCCTATGCAGGGAGCCCGAGCTCTCGGTCAAATACTACCTCTTGGTCAAATCAACGTGATCTCCAGAGGAACGTCGGGCGACAGGGACTCATAGTCGGTAAGGAAGAGGCATGCTTGGGCATCCCGGGCAGATGTCTGGTAAGTCCAATCCACCGGCTCCCCGCCAGCTGACGTATTGACATTTACCTCCGACGATGCGCAAGGCATCCACTGCCTCCATGACGAACCATTAGTTGTGACGCTCTCCATAGCTAATTACGTGGTCAAAAGGGTGCTGGTGGACACAGGCAGCTCGACCAATATCATGTTCATGTCGGCGTTCGATCAGCTCGAGATGTCCAGGGATTGGCTCCGTCCAGTAGCTACTCCCCTAGTGGGTTTTAACGGATCCAGTACCCAGTCGCTCGGTACCATGGAGCTCCCCGTGCCTATGGGAACTTACCCTCAGCAGATCTCCCTACTGGCAAACTTTGTAATCGTGGAGGCCCCATCTGCCTACAATGTCATTCTCGGGAGGCCTACACTCAACAAAGCCAAGGTCGTCGTCTCTACTCATAGCCTGACAGTTAAGTTCCCGACCCCTCATGGACCCGGGAGCCTGCGTGGAGATCAGGCGACCGCCCGGAGTTGCTATGTTAGTTCCCTTCGCCGGGAAGTCATCACACAAACACTAAACGTCTAGGAGATGGACCCGAGGGATCAGAATGATAGAGTGGGCCCGATCGAAGAACTGGAACAAGTGGCATTGAACCCATAACTCCCAGACCAAACGGTCAGCATCGGCACTCTATTGGAGCCCCGCCTTAGGGAGAAGCTGATTCAATTCCTACAATAGAGTCAGGATGTGTTCGCATGGTGTCATGAAGATATGCTCGGGATTGACCCCTAGGTAATGTCTCATCGACTTAATGTCAACATAGACTCCCGGTCGGTGAAGCAGAAAAGATGGGGGATGGCCCCCGAGAGGTAAAAGGCAGTGTGCGAGGAGGTCGAGAAGCTCCTCAAAGCCCAATCTATCTTAGAGGTCTACTATCCCGACTGGCTAGCAAATGTAGTACTTGTCAAGAAAAGCAACAGAAAGTGGAGGATGTGCGTGAACTTCACCGACCTGAACAAAGCCTGCCCCAAGGACTGGTATCCACTGCCCAGGATAGATCTCTTTGTGGATTCCACGGCCGGCCATTCGCTCCTTTCGTTCATGGACGCCTACTCCCGGTATAATCAGATCAGCATATACCCCGGGGACGAAGAAAAGACCTCATTCATCACAGATCAGGGGACCTATTGCTACAAAGTCATGCCCTTCGGCCTCAAAAATGCCGCGACAACTTATCAACGCCTGGTCAATCACATGTTCAAAGACTTGATTAGGAAATCAATGGAGGTATATGTTGACGATCTGCTGGTCAAAAGCCATGATGAGTCTGACCATCTGGAACATTTAGCCGGGGCCTTCAACATTTTGAGGAAGTTCGAGATGAGGTTGAACCCGGCCAAGTGCACATTTGGCGTCTCATTCGGAAAGTATTAGGGTACCTGGTCAGCAGGCGGGGGATCAAAGCAAACACCAAGAAAACCAGGTCGTCATCAACATGCGGTCGCCAAGGTCAACCAAAGAAGTACAGAGTCTGGCCGGACGGGTTACCGCGTTGAACAGGTTCATGTCTCGAGCAACCGATCGGTGTTTACCATTTTTAAGATCCTCTACAAGGCTTTGTAGTGGTCAAAAGAATGTGAGGAGTTGTTCTGGGAGCTCAAGAAGTACTTGGCGTCACCCTCTCTACTCTCAACGCCCTTGCCAAGCGAGGAGCTATTCTTGTACTTAGCGGTGTCACCCTCGGCAGTCAGCTCAGCACTCATTCGAGAAGAGCATGGGATACAGTTCCCGGTCTACTATACAAGCTGAGTGCTTCAGGGTGCAGAAAGTAGATACTCCCGCATTGAAAAGCTCGCCTTCGCCCTCATCACTTCAGCTTGGAGACTGCGCCCTTATTTCGAGGCCCATATTATCATGGTCCGTACGGATCAGCCCCTCCGTAAGATCTTGAGCAGGCCCAAAACGTCCGGAAGGCTCGTCAAGTGGGCCTTGGAATTAGAAGAATTCGAAGTGGTCTAGAAACTCCGCACAGCAATCAAGGGACAGGCAATAGTGGATTTCCTTGTTGAATTCACATACCAAGAGGACCCGGTTGAAGAGCTCGACCCATCGGTCCTACTGCCCGATTTGCAATCAGGCGTCCCAACCTGGGTACTATATGTAGATGGATCATCCAACAAATAGGGAAGTGGAGCAGTGATCATCCTAACCACGCCCGACGGGATCCAGCTCGAGTATGCGCTTAGGTTCAAATTCAAAGCCTCCAATAATGAGGCCGGGTATGAAGCCCTCTTGGCCGGATTACAGCTGGCCGCTTCAATGGGTGCATCGCAGGTCCAGGGGTATAGTGACTCTCAGCTCGTAGTAAATCAAGTCAACCAAGAGTATGAAGCTCGGGAAGATAACATGATAGCTTATCTAGCCCTTGTCCGAGCAGTTTTAAAGCAGCTTCAGGGGTTCTCCGTCACACAGATACCGAGGGAGAAGAACACTAGAGCTGACCAGTTAGCCCGCCTCGCCTCATCCTCTGAGTCAGACTTGCTCGGGATAAGGATAGAGTACCTACCCGAGCCAAGTGTGATCAACTCAGAGTGCATGGAGGTAGAACTGGCCGCCCCAGGACCTAGCTGGATGGACCCGATCATCGCATTTTTGGTAACAGGCGTGTTACTAGAAGGTAAGGAGGAAACCCGTCGGATTAAATACTGAGCGGCAAGATACCACATTGTTGATGGAATCCTCTACAAAAGAGGATTCTCTATACCGTATCTCTGATGTGTCCATCCTACACAGGTCCAAGGGGTGTTGCACGAAATCCATGAAGGGGTGTGCAGGAACCACATCGGAGGTCGGGCACTCTCACAAAAAGCCCTGCTATAAGGATACTACTAACCGACCATGGCCAGAGATTCTCAAGAATATGTCAAGTGGTGTGATACCTGCCAAAGGTTCCGTCCGGAAGAACTTCAGACGCCAATCTTTAGCCCCTGGCCGTTCACTCAGTGGGGCATTGACATTGTCGGTCCCCTACCAACGGGAAAGGGACAAGTCAAGTTCACTGTCATTGACGTGGATTACTTCACCAAATGGGCAGAAGCCGAGCCCTTGGCAACAATCACCGAGAGGAAGATGGAAAACTTCGTGGAGAGGAACATCCTCAACAGGTTTGGCGTCCCTCGGGTCCTGGTTAGTGATAATGGTAGGCAATTTGACACCACAGTATTCAGGTAGTTCTGCTCGGGCTATGGGATAACCAATCACTACTCATCCCCCAAGCACCCCCAGGACAATGGCCTAGCCGAGGTGATAAACTGGACTATTCTTCAGTCAATCAAGACAAGGCTCGAAGGCGCTAAAGGGCTATAGGCAGAAGAGCTACCGACCCTCCTGTGGGCCTACCGCACTACACCCCGAGCGACCATAGGCAAGACGCTGTTCTCCCGAACCTACGACTTCGAGGCAGTGGTCCCCACTGAGATCGGGTTACCTACCTACCGGGTGGCAAACTATAGTGAGATAGACAATGAAAACGCCCTCAGGACAGAGCTCGACCTAGCAGAGGAGAAAAGAGACCGGGCGTATCTAAAAGTTGTAGCCTACAAGCAGAGAGTGTCCCGATACTATAATAGCAGGGTGAAGCATCGCAGTTTCCTGGTGGGGGACCTGGTCCTTAAGGCCGTCAATCAGTCCACAAAAGTCCCGAGCCATGGCAAGTTGGGGCCAAACTGGAAAGGCCCATATCTAGTTACTCGGATACACCGCCCAGGAACCTATTAGTTACAAACTCTTAACGGGCGTGATCTATCTCATCCTTGGAATGTGCAGCACCTCCGCAAGTACCATCAGTAACAGTTAGTCATGGGTGGATTAACACTAGCTAGGATACTTGTAGCTCCATTCGAGCAGTCATTATGATTTTTCAAAAAGTAATAAAATGGTTCCTACTTTGCATCAAGAAACAATCCTTGTCAGTATTCTGTGCACAAAGACATCGGGCTAACACCCAAGACAAAAGACCTTAGCTCAGAACCAAGGCACAAAACAAAAAAAACCTCGGGCCGACACCCGAGGCAGAAGACCTTGGCCCAAAACCAAGGCACAAAGACCTTGGGAATATACCTGTGGCATAAAAGACCTCGGGCCTAACCCCGAGGCACCGGCTTCGCTTAGGCCCAACCAGCGATGGGGGCAAACCCCCTAGGTGGCTGATGATGGTAAGCCTCAAAAGACCCTGCAACCACCCATGTTCCAGGTCGGTTTCCTATGGTCCCTACCTCCTAGACACCTGCCTTAGCAAAATGCTTGGGGGGCAGGGGGATACACCAAACTCAAAAAAGGAAATCACACCGGTCACTAACAAGGCTTGGAATCCTAACATTCCTAAGTACTTACAGAGGCCAGAGAAAAACTGTCCGGTCAAAAAAATAGGATAAATTCCTATAATACACCGGACGGGACCTTCAAACAGGTGAAGAAGACCAGTCGTTCTACCAGTTATGATCCAAAACCATTTGCTAAGGCTAGGAGTTAAAGAATGGTCAACTAAAAATAAAAATAAAAATCGGTCGAGGATTGGCAAACTTAGGCACACAAAGTACAGAAACAGTAAACAATTGATGGAAAAAGTGGCCTCCAAGGGCCTTTTCATTAAATACAAAAACTGTACAGTGCTGGGGGGCAGTTGTAGTAGCCTCTCCCCCACCCCCCCCCCCCCCCCCCCAAAAAAAAAAAAAAAGGGGAAAATACCTTTTACCCCCCTGTGGTTATACCAATTTTCTCATAACCCCCCTGTGGTTCATTTTGTAACACTTAACCCCCCCTGTACTACGGACTAAAGTGAGACTATTAACTTTTCTAACGGAAAAAAAGGAAATGAAGTTAATACCCCCAAGCCCCTATACATATTCTTTAGAGAAAAATACCTTTTACCCCCCTATGGTTACACCCATGTTCTCATGACCCCCATGTGGTTCATTTTTGTAACACTTAACCCCCCTGTACTAATGACTGAAGTGGGACTACCGTTAGAAAAGTTAACAGTCTCACTTCAGTCCGTAGTACAGGGGGGTTAAGTGTTACAAAATGAACCACAGGGGGGTTATGAGAAAATGAGTGTAACCACAGGGGGGTAAAAGGTATTTTTTCCAACAAAAAAAAAACTACAGCAAAAAAAAAATTAATTACAAGTCGGGGACTAAGCGTCGTCCACCACGACCACATCCTCCGTTGCCCCAGCCTCTTCCTCTGAGTCAGCTCTTCCTCCTGGGACAGAACCCCCGCCCGGGGCAGCCTCCTCAGCAAGGCCAGCATCAGCAGATTGGCCCTCGCCCGCAACAGGACCTACATCCCAGAAGTCTGAATCAATCCCCTCGTAGGACGAGATGTCCCACTCGGGGTGATCCCGAGATAGTCTACGCTTCAGATCTTCGTAGCCCTGGAAGAAGCCATCATCAAAAGCTTCCTCCTGGGCCCCCGCTGCTGTCGCCTTCGCCAGCGCCTTCTCCCGTGCCTCCGTCGCCGCTGCGCTGGCCCGAGTGGCCTCTAGGTCGGCCAGGGCTATAGCCAGCTCGGATTGAGCAGCGCCAAGGCTCAAGGCCAAACCTTTCACCTTGTCCTTCTCCACGGCTAGAGCGGTCTCCCTGGCCTCTGAGGTCGCTCGCTCCTCAGACAGAGTGGCTTCAGCAGCAGCGGCCCTCCCGGCCAAAGAAGGTAGGAAGGACTCAGCCCCGGGGGCCATGCATCTGACCTGCGAGAAGTGAAAACCGACTGGTCAGTAAACAGGCACAGTTGAAAAAATAAGTGTAGAAAAAGAAACAGAGGCGGGAAAACTCACCATGTGAGAGAGGCTGTACAGCCAGCTCTGGAAGACCTCGGGAGACATGTTTACACACGTCACCACTTGACTAGGGAGCAGACCGGGTTTCACCCGCTCCCTAATCTCGGCCGAGGCAGCCATCGGTGCCACAGCCGGCACCCCCGCCCGAGGGGCGGTCTCTTCAACCACCACCACGTGGGGAGTTGAGGTCTCCACGGGCTCTAGACGATTTGCTACTCCGTGTCGGAGCTGCCTCAGCGAGCGCTCACCACCCGAGGCCTCAGCAGCGGGCCTTTTCCATTGCACCACCGCCATCCGGGTGACAACAGCAGCAGCGACAGCAGCTTGCCTCTCCTATAATTGCTCCATGTTTCTCTTCGGAGCCATCACTGCAAAAGAAGAAAATTGAACAGTTAACAACCAATAAAGGAGACGGGGAAGGACGATCGCGGGAGACAGCAGAGTTCGAGCACTTACCAGGGAGAATTGGGGGGAATACAGGAGCTTCGGTGGACTGAGCCGGGTCGTCGGAAGCTTGGAAGTCACCAGTCCGAGTCAGCACATTCCAGATGTTTGTTGGTCAGTCTGCCAAACTCCTGATCCTGGCGTGGCACTCGTCAGGAATGCTCCGTGGGTTGGTTGATCCCACTATAAAACAAAGTACAAAGCGGTTAGTCTCAACAACTGGAGTAAAATAAAGAAGAAAGGCAAAAAGAGGGACCGGACTGACTTACCCCTCAACTCTCCAGCCCAGGAAGTCCTCATCTGGATCTCAGGGGCAGGCTCACAAAGCCCAAGGGTGGATACTTAGAAGAACCTATTCTTCTACCCTTTGTTGTTGCTCGGGCAGCTAACTAAGATCTTCCTCCCCTGACGAGCCCCGAGAGAAAAAAAAACCCAGTCTCCCCATGTAAGGGAAACGGTCGGTGCGTCCAGAGGAACTCCTGGTGTTTCATCACCTGAATCCTGGGAAACAAAAGCAACGGGGGCTTCCTGGTCCGACTCATCATCGGAGGGACGGATCGAGATTCTACCTTCACTATGGTGATCGGAGGGGGACGCGGACGACGAACTCAGACTTGTGTCCGACGGCTTTGACCCAGAACGCTCATCCTCCGACCGGGAGGACGAGCCAAAACCAGAGTGGCACATTCTTGGGGTTTCGGTGACTGGGCCGAGAAGAAGAGGACGACCAAGGTATGGATTAGGAATTCTGAGTCTGATATACAAAGGGGGCAGGATCACTAACCTAAAAGGCAAAGAATAAATGGTCCTTAACACTAGGTGACACTCTCTCAAGACTATCCCGGGAATACCTGCTCGGTTCAACTGCCCTAAGGTGCCTCCTGATTGGAAGAAAGAACAGAACCTAAGAAAGAAAAAATCCCACTCCTGTACTAACCTAAGTGGGTTTGTTCTCTCTAGCCTCACTCAGAAAAGAAGAGGAAAGGGGAAAGAGAAGGAAAAGAGTGATGAACTGAAGTTGGAAAGGAAAGACTTACAAAGTTTAGAGGAAAAAAGGGATAGGGAATCTTGCTCGGGATCTTGTTCGCTCTCAAACTGCTCGGTAATCTATACTTTGCAGCAAAGAGTTGAATAAATGCACAAGTATCCTTTATATAGGAACCACGGATGGTTCAGATCAAAACAGATCTAACGGCTCATACGCTTTCCTACCCAAAGTGGCTGACAGTTGTCGCCTCGGGCACGTGAAGCGTCGCCTCAAAAGGCCCGCGCATTAAATGTATGTCGAGACAATTCAGTTACCATGTAAACGACCCGATTACTTCCACGCTGGCATTGTTTAATCCTGACCAGGCTAGTAACAAGCTAACATGTGGCAGAGGTAGGACTCGGGGCCACAGGGTCACCGCTCGGTCCATACCCCGGCTGACCACTACGATCGGTCCCACCCCGGGTAGAGTCCCAACCTCTTATTGGACGGTTCCTCAAAAGCAGTGTTAATTTTTAAACTTCACCTGATAAGACATCACATTAACTTCGAAAATGGGGGCAGCTGATACGTCCAGAAATATTCTACTAAAGTCAAACTGCCACGTCAGTCGCGAAGGACCCGGACTATCCGGAATGAGAGCTTGTGGTCCACCAATTCCGAGGTCATTCGACTGCTACCACTCAGGGTGCTCACACAGCCCGGGCATGCAGTGCAGCAACTCTCCACGAGGTACAGTTTGACAACCAAGCCGCTCAGTAGTTTCCTAAATCAATTAGAAGACTAATCAAAAGTGTGAATAGTTTCCTAAGCCACTTAGGAAACCTCCCATGATTTATGCTCATCAAATTGTAATTAGATGGGGCTTCCTTATCTAATCAGTCACCTTGTGCGGGTAGTCTCTTGCACCTATAAAAGGGGCCACTCACCCCCATTAAGGGGAATTGCATTCTTAACCTAGAGAATAGTTGTTTATACTAATTTCGTACGCATACACTCGGTCGGTCTTACGGGTAGTGCCCCCCAACTGTTGGCTCACCAGGCCCGCCGGTGATCTGCTAGTGAAGTGCACTGACGCACCCGTGGACGTAGGTCATCTTAACGGGGCCGAACCACATATAATTGATTGTGTGACAATATCTCTCTTTTCAATCTCTCTTGCCAATTTTCAGCATCATTAGAGGAAGAATCCGATAAATACGGAAGTCCAAGGAATAGAAGTGGCCACGGGACCAAGAGAGGTCTTCGGGTCTGAATGAACCATACAACCAGTGACTCGGCGACTACGGTTGTGTTTTATGTGTTAATTATAGCATTGCACGTATTAAATATACAATCTTGTTTAGAATGCTCACTAAGCTAATTGCTTAAGAAAACCATTTTTCTATTTCTGTTGTGGTACATAACAACCACCGTAGGTTCGGAGCCTTATCCTAAGAGAAAATGATGCGTGTTGGGAGAAATGGGAGAGATGGGGGAAATTTGGGGGCTAAAGCATGTAAACTTCTTTGAACTTGTAAAAAGATGTAAATTATGGTTTCTTTCATGTTAATGTTAATACTTGGGTTGTAGAAAAGGAATTTGGATCCTAAAGTTGGATTTTGGAGAGTTGGAAATAAGTTTGAGAACTTATGTGTAATCTCTCTTGTTTTGCTCAAGTGGTGTAAGTTGGTAATTAGGATCATCTTGGCAAGTCCGGATGAGTCGCAAGTGTTGTTGACAAGTTAAATTTGTATGTGTAATGTTGGTTATAATCTTGGGTTCAAGTGTAGTAAGTTTTATACACTTTGGATGAAAATTTAGTTTAAACCTTCCAAACTTATTTTTGATTCAAATTGAGATGAATTCATAGTTGATTTGATCCAATCATAAGTTGAATGTGTTCCACATACTTGGTTAGTGCTAAAATGTTATTAGAAATGTGTTTGGGAAGTTTCTTGCAAGTTCCATGTGGTTTGGATGAGTGTTGGTAGGTTTTGGTAATGTTTTGACAGCAAAATTAACAGCAGAACCTGTTCTGCAGGTCACGGATTGATCCAGGTTTATGAAGGGATCGATCCAGCCTTTCCGAAGAGCATTCTGCTAGTGGATCTTATAAATGGGTCAATCCGGGTTTTCTGAAGGGATCGATCCGCTTGTATTTTTCACAGCACGTCCGCTTTTACGGAAACGTGCATAACTCTTTCTAGAAAATTCAGATTCGCACACCATTTATTGCGTTGGAATCGGGACTCAAAAATCTAACTTTTGGTATAAAATTTTTACATATTTTCTTAATGACCATTTTACCCTTGGGTCTATTTTTGTCACAGTAAGCTCTTTTCTGATGGTTTAATTCATATTTTCCTTAATAACTAACAAGGTCTAGTGTTTATTAGTGTATTTTGGGTGCGGTTACTCTTGTTACACATGTCCTAATCTGTTGGGACGGGTTGGGGTGTGAAAATTTTTGGTATCAGAGCTATATGTTAGAGTCTTTGGGAACCAGAGACGTATACGACACGTAGTGTGCACACAACAACACGTAATTGAATAAACATGCATATATGGTTACTTAGCATGCTTTTATCATTGATTAGCATGCTATGTGTTTATTTAAAAGTAACGTGTGTGTGTGTGTGTGTGTGTGTGTGTGTGTAATAATGTAGGTGCCAGGCATTATGTCTGGAGGTGACACCTCAAATCGAATCGAACGAGTTGAACGGACAATCGAAGGATTGGTTTGAGTTTCGGAAACTCATGCGGTCGAGGAAAGGCCGGTACAACCGAATCCAAATCCAAGGGAGAAATTTGTCACTATTTTTAAATTTTATAAGCAAAAGCCGACCATATTCCGTGGGGAAGCCGATCCAATGAAGGTAAACTTTTGGGTTTCTGATATGGAGAAAATCTTTAGGGTATTACCGTGTACGGAAGAACAAAAAGTTATATTTGCCACTAACACATTAAAAGATGAGGCATAATATTGGTGGCAAACTAAGCTAGGCCCGAGTCAACCGACTACATGGGATCACTTTTTGGAGATATTTAATGAACAATACTTTCCAGAATCGTTTGGGGATCAAAAGGCTCAAGAGTTTATGGAGTTTGTGCAAGTAGGAAAGTCAGTTCGTGAATACTCAGCGCAATTTACAAGCTTAGGAAGGTTTGTGGGGGATATGATATAACAACTAAAAAAGTGAAAGCAAGAAAGTTTGTAGCAGGGCTTCGAAGTGATATCCGAGGACGAGTGACTATGTTCAGACCCGAGATGTTCACTAAGGTGCTTAACATTGCCTCCATAGCTGAAAGAGATCTTGGGTATACATCAAGTATGCCACCACCACCGAGTCAACAAAGTAAACAGCCGGGATTAAGTCAGTTCAGTGGTCAGGGGAGTGCAAAGAGGCAGAGTTCAAGGGGATCATTGACTAGTATCAGCAGTGTTGCTAGTGGAAACTAGCCGAGATGTTAGATTTGTCAGAAATTCCATTGGGGACGATGCAATCAACTTCCAAATCCGATCACTTGTAACATATGTTGACAACCGAGACACATCACTAGGAATTGTCCGAATCAAAATATGGATATGAAGGGCCGATGCTTTACTTGTAAGGAGTTGGGACATCAAGCTAAGGACTGTCCTACTAGACGCCAAGGAGCTTCAGGTTCTGGTTCTTCCGTGGCCAGCGCTATCACACCAAGGACTACTCAACCTCCGAGGAGGGAACAGTGAGAGGCAAGATCATTTTAACTCAGGCCGGGAGATACCGCTTCTACCAACACTGTTGTCTCAGGTATGGTTCCCATTTGCTCACACCTAGCAAATGTACTTATAGATTCAGGATCCACACACTCATTCATGTCACACCACTTTGCTAAACGTCTAGATAAACCATTAGAGTTCCTAAACTATGATTTATCTATCGCGATACCGTTGGGGGCTCCATTGGTTAGTTCGGGTGTGTTTAGAAAATGTGAGATTAATGTGAATGGTAAATTGTTAACTATTGATTTGGTACCGTCAGTTATTCAGCACTTCGATGTTATATTGGGTATGGATTGGTTAGTGGCTAATCATGCTAATATTGACTATAACACTAAAGGAGTAGTATTCCGTATTCTGAATCAAGATGAGTTTTATTTTCAAGGTAAGGGTGTTGTATCACCGTTGTATATCGTGTCAGCTATTGAAGCTTGTCGTTTATTAAAGAAGGGCTGTCGGGGGTTTCTGTGTAGTATTCTTGATATTGGAGGTCCCAATTTAAAACTTGAGGATATTCCAGTTGTTAGATAATTTTTGGATGTGTTTTCAGAAGAGTTACCTAGTGTGTTAATTGATCGAGAGATTGAGTTTGGTATTGATGTTATGCCTGGAAATCAACCAATTTCACGAGCACCATATCGTATGGCACCAGTTGAGTTAAAAGAGTTAAAGATACAGTTGCAAGAGTTGCTAGACAAGGGCTTTATCCAACCTAGTGTGTCTCCGTGGGGTGCACCAGTATTATTTGTGAAGAAGAAGGATGGTATGATGCAGATGTGCATTGATTACCAGGAAATCAACAAAGTAACAATCAAGAACAAGTACCCGTTGTCACATATTGACGACTTATTTGATCAACTTCAAGGGGCTCAGGTATTTTCAAAGATTGACTTGAGGTCAGGGTACCATCAATTGAAGGTTAAAGTTGAGGATGTAGAGAAGCCAGCCTTTGGGACCCGCTAGGGGCACTATGAATTTCTGGTGATGCTATTTAGGGTTACTAATGCGCCTGCCGCCTTCATGGATTTAATGAATCGGGTGTTCAAATCTTATTTGGATGAATTTGTAATAGTTTTCATTGATGATATTCTCATTTATTCCAAGAGTTCAGAGGAACATGAACAATATTTGAGGTTGGTTCTACAACGACTTCAAGAGAAGCAATTATTTGGAAAGTTAAAGAAAAGTGAGTTTTGGCTGACAGGTGTCACGTTCTTAGGGCATGTGATTTCCAAATAAGGTATTTCTGTGGACCCACAGAAAATCAAAGCTGTTATGAGTTGGTCAAAGCTGACAAATGTGTCAGAGATTCAAAGTTTCTTGGGGTTGGCCGGATACTATAGAAGATTCGTCAAAGATTTCTCTAGAATTACGACTTTAATGACAAGGTTAATGAGAAATGATGTACCGTTCGAATGGAACAAGGAATGTGATGATTGTTTCTTAGCATTGAAGAAGAAGTTAACTACGGCACCGATACTTACAATTCAGACAAGTACTGGAAATTTCAGAATTTATAGTGATGCTTCTCACCAAGGCTTGGGATGTGTATTAACATAAGACGACAAGGTGATAGCTTATGCTTCTCGATAGTTGAGACCTCATGAGAAGAATTACCCTACATATGACTTGGAATTAGCAGCGGTTATTTTTGCCTTGAAGATTTGGAGGCACTATCTATGTGGGGAGACATCTTCACCGATCACAAAAGTTTGAAGTATTTGTTCACTCAGAGGGACCTTAACATGAGACAAAGGAGGTGGTTGGAACTCATGAAAGATTATGATTTAAAAATTCAGTATCACCCGGGAAAGGCCAATGTAGTTGCCGATGCCTTGAGTCAGAAATCATCAGGAAACTTAGCTTATGCTTTAACTGGACAGGAAAAGTTGGTAAAGGAATTTGAACAATTAGAACTTGAGGTGATTCCCAAGATTAGAGGTGGTTTAATGGCAGCGATTGTGGCACAACCGAGCTTAATTGGTGAAATCAAGACTAATCAACTTTTAGACCCAGAATTCAAGAAAATTGTAGATGAGTTACCTGAGGGTAGAAGGCCAGAGTTCAGCTTTCAAGATGGTGTTCTGAGATACATCAACCGTTTATGTGTTCCTAAAGTTGGCAATTTGAGAGACAGAGTTATGGAAGAAGCTCACAATACCAGATATTCAGCACATCTGGGTAGTACCAGAATGTATTAAGACTTACGAGAAATTTATTGGTGAAGTGGTATGAAGCGAGAAGTAGCAGAATTCATTGCTAAATGTATGACATGCCAAAAGGTGAAAATGGTACATCAATGACCCCGGAGGAGAACTACATCCTTTAGAGTTACCAGAGTAGAAGTGGGAATATATTATAATGAATTTTGTATCGGGGTTTCCAAAATCTCTAAAGTCGAATGATAGCATTTAGGTCATCGTGGACCGATTGACTAAGTCAGCCCATTTCCTACCTATCAGGACCAAAGATCCATCGAAACGTGCAGCAATTTATATCAGAGACGTTATTCGACTTCATGGAGCACCAGTGTCGATAGTGTCGGATCGTGACACTCGGTTCGTGTCTAGATTTTGGGAAAGTTTGCAGAGGGCTATAGGGACAGCTTTACATTTTAGCACTGCTTTTCATCCCTAGACTGATAGTCAATCTAAAAGAGTGATTCAAATTTTGGAAGATATGTTGAGAGTTTGTGTTATGGATTTCAAGGCCGACTAGGAGACTCATTTGCCTTTAATCGAGTTCTCTTATAATAACAATTTCCAAACTAGTATTGGAATGGTGCCTTATGAGGCATTATATGGAAGAAAGTGTAGATCGCCAGTTTGTTGGACAGAAGTTGGTGAAAAATAACTTTTGGGACCAGAAATAGTACAAATCACTACCGACAAGATTCGATTGATCAAACAGCGGTTACAAATGGCTCAGAGTCATTATAAAAGCTACGCGGATACGGGTAGAAGACCGTTGGAGTTTGAAGTGGGTGACTTTGTGTTTTTGAAAGTATCGCCTTCAAAAGTCATAGCATGGTTTGGTAAGCGAGGTAAGCTTAATCCAAGGTATGTTAGACCATATTTGATTCTTAACTGAGTTGGGACATTAGCTTATCGATTAGAGCTGCCGTAAGAGTTGGAGAATGTTCATAATGTGTTCCACGTGTCAATGCTTGGACGTTATGTGCCGGATTCGAAACATGTTATCATTCCGGAACCATTGGAAATTCGGGAAGATTTGACTTATGTGGAGCATCCCGTGCAAATTGTTGATAGAAAAGATCAAATATTGAGAACCAAGGTGATTCCACTTGTTATGGCTCAATGGCGAAGCCATTCAGTCGAGGAGGCTACTTGGGAACGAGAGGATGAAATCCGAGCCAAATACCCACATCTCTTTGATTCTTGAGGTAAGAATAAGTTTGGGGACCAAACTCCCTTTTAGGGAGGGAGAAATGTAACACCCATATCCGGAGAACAGGTTAATTATTGTGTTAATATGCATTAATTAGTATAATTAGTATATAAACAGATTAAGGGGAGGCTTGAACTCGCCCATGTAAAAAGTGTTCAGAGAGGGATACTAGTTGGAAAAGTCCCCAGTGAGGTGGGACAGGTATTGAAATGGAACCCAGCGAAGGGTAAATTGTTAATTTGCATTTTAAATGATTAAATGCATTTTATGTGATTACATGAATATTTGCTTGTATGCTTTCATATTACATGTTGATATATGTGTAGCATTTGGTGTTATAAGGGTATAAATAAAACAAATTTAAAATTTGTAGGTGCAATAGCAATTTTACAAAATATGTGGGACCCACGTTGGGACCATACGAAACTTAGACAAACACTCATTAAATAATTAGGTAGTTAATAAAATGTTTGGGGGATTTCATAATAAGAACTTAAGAAGTTCTGGGGGTGTAAACGGAAAAAATGGGAATTGAGGTGATGACACCTCACATACATGCAAGTATGTGTCAAGAGACCATGGAGTCTCTCATTTGCACATAAATTAAACAAAAAGAAAAGAGATCACCGAGAGAGAAGACGAGCTCGAGACGTCGACGTCAAAATCTCGCCGTTCCGTCACCGCCATTCGTCGGATTCACGAATCGAATCCATTTTCAGACTCGTGGAGGTGAGACGAACGTTTCTATACCCTTAATTTATGTTTAAATTGCTAGATTTTGGTAGCTCATACTTAACGGTGAGACGTCGTCTACCGAATTCTTGTAGGATTCTTGTTGGAGTAGAAATTGAGGTTCAATTTGGTGAAATTCAGCATTTTTCTAGCTTGAATTTGGGTAAAATCTGTGAATAAGGTGAGTTTTCTATACAAACCAAATGATTGTGTTTAATGGGTTCAAGGCTTTGATGATGTTAGGAGTAACTACTTATGGTAGAGGCTATTTTGTTGTTAAGTTGTGAATTCCATGTCAATTCTATGAAAAGTATATGTGTAGACACCCCATTTTGTCGGCTATCAAATTTAGGAGACCCATAGCTTGGTGGTTCACAATGATCGTAAAAGACTCAAAAGGACTCCTGGAAGTCAGCTCTATCTCTCAGAATGCTCAGATTGACCAAAATGCCCCTGAAAGCCCGAAGACTCCCAGATTTGGTCCCGAAGTTCTGAAAACATGCTATGTCGTAAGAAAAATGATAAAAAGAGTTTTTAAGTAAAACCGGAAGAAATCGTCAACTCCCAGAGACCCCCGGAAGTCCCGGAAGTTCCCCGAAAGTCCCAGTTGACCGGTTTGACCAAGGTTTGACCAGGTTTGACCAGAGTTTGACCAAGTTTGACCAAGTTTGACAGAAATCGTCCGAATTCACCGGAATCATTAGAAAAGTATTAAAATGAGTTTTAAAAGAGAATCGAGCGAAAACGTCGGCTCCTGAGAGCTCCCGGAGGTTCCCAGAACTTTCCGGGAATCCCGGGTTTGACCAGTTTGACCAAGATTTGACTTTGGAATCGGGGCACCGAAACAATTTTCAAATATTTTTCATGTATACTGGAGGTCAATAGCTTTCCAACGGTATATCACACATAATTCCTGGATTTAAAACGAATTTATTTTGAATTTCTGAAGGCGAAAAAGGCGATCAAATCGGCTTTTATCGCGAATACCGCAAAACTTTTCAAAGTGACCTATCCCCGAACTATTTTTTTATGTAAAGTAGACTCCATTACCTTTCCAATGGTATATCACAACCTCAATTTGGAGTTCGTATGCATTTTCTGTGAATTTCGGACAAAATAGGGCCTTTTCGCGAATACCGGAACCTCAGGAGGCCTAAACGTAAATTTTTGGGCGTCTGAGGAGCAGTGCCGCCGCGGCACTGGCCCACTGCCGCCGCGACACTCAACCCTCGCAGAGTCCATTTTTGTAATTTTTTTGGGGGTCCAATTTGATTAATTGAAAGCCAAAACGACATAGTTTTGTGTTCACAGTTGTTTGGAACCAATGGGAGTACTTCTAAAACCCCAAAACCACCCCCAAATTGGCCTATTTAAACCCCCCATTGCTCTTCATTTTGGGGGGGGGGGGCAAGTGCAAAAGCTTGAAAAGTTGTAGAGAAGAAGAGAGATAGAGATAGGTTTAGAATCCTCCTACTATTTTGCTATAGAAAGTGAGTTCTAATCTTGTGTTCTTCCATTACCTCTCTTATACTTCACATCCCAAACACCCCCAATCACCATTCTTGAGCATTCTTGAGTTAGGAAGCTACTTCCATGTCTAAATGTCAAAATCTATGAGTGAAACACCAAGCTACAAGTCCAAAATCACATTGATTATCATCCATTGATTGTTATTTACTTGCTTGTTCATATTATGCTCATCTCTTCTTACCTCATTTCTTTTTTTATTTTTCTTTATTTACTTACTTGTTCTTCATCATCTAAATGATGACATGAAGTTTGAGGTGAGTGAATCCTTATGGATAGTAGCTCTTGACCTCAAAAACATGTTTGATAGATGATGATCATAACTTCAATACCTCCAAGGTATTCTTGAAGTGTATTGAAGTTATGTTCTAATAAAAATAAATCTTTCCAACAATCTTGGAGGTTCTTGATGATGAGTTTGATGTTGAAATTTCAAGTGGCTATAATCTTCATTGAGTATTGAAAATATGCTTTCAAAATATCTATTTCAAAACCCCTCTCAATCCCTCTCATTTTGATTTCAAGAAAAAAAACTCAAGTTTTTCCCAAAATCTTCAAAACAGTGAGTCAAAACAGTGAGTGATCTGAGTTCAAAGATTTCTATAGAACTCAATACTCAATGTATGGATGCAAGACTACTTGGAAAGTCTTCCTAACTCATTAGAGAACACCCATGATTTTTGGTTTGACTTGGAAGTACTTGAAAATGGTCCATTTGGACCCAAACATTCCTTCCAGACATTCTGCCTCTGCTGTCACAGCAGCTTGGTTAACTTCCTACTTCTTTTTCAGAAAACTTTTCCAAAAGGGGTGGTCCCAACTTATTTTTTCCTTAAACTTCCATGTCTTAGGGAACTTTCTGTACAAAATGGGCCCCTAAATAATTTTGTTTCATTTTCTAAGATTTTTCAACATTTCAGTCGACAGTACGGACTCTGTTTCTGAGTGACCTTCATTGTTTATGTGATTTCTCTCCATCTGTGATAGTTATTAAAGATTGTCTTTTTGGGTTGTGTTCTAGACATAATAAGGAGAATTTCCATAAAACATCATGCATTGAAAAAATTCCTAACCCCTCTTTTCCATTTTCACAAGATCATGTTACTGTTCTGTCCACTATTCACAGCAAGCTCATTTTAACTTTCATTCTTTAATTTGATGCTTATATACATTCCAAATTAGTTCATATCTTAGGAAGTAGTTCATACTACATTGGTACATATCTCATGTTGATTTCATTCATTCATTCATACACATTCTAGACTTCTAAGTCATTTTAGGAATCCATGAACACAAAACACACTACAACCTTGGCACATTCTAGATACATACATTGCATCCATGCAAAGATTTGGGGTTTTTGTAACTCCTAATCTAAGAAGATTATAAGGAATAATTATGGTCACACGTTCATGCTTTCCCTCGACCTAATCATCCTTTCTCATCCGTCCCGGGGATTGAGAGATCTTCTTTTTCTCAAAGAATAACATGCATCATAATAGCTTGCTAAACATATTTTGATTTCTTTGATCATTTGCTTCAAGAACAGTTCATGTCCCCTTAGATTAGGAAAACTTTATTACATGATATGTGATTAGACGATTTTTCCTAGGTTTATTTGTGTGATCTTTCACTTTACATTGCATGATATTTGACTTAGATCTTATGAATGATATTTTATCTTTAGATCTTCCATTTCAAGTTTCTTATGTGATGTAATATACTATCATAGTATTAATTGCCAAACCATACATAGTATAAGATGATTATTTGGATGCTAATTGAGGCCCGTCGAGAGACGGGGCGAGTTGAGGGTGTTTTAGTCGTGACAAAGGCTCCTTCCTCTCTCGTACCAAAACCCCGAGCCAAGTTCTTTGGTTATGAAGGGCAGGTGCCCTTTATCCGTTTGGGTGAGTCAAAATTAGGTTTCTTGGTTCCTTAAAGACCAAGTGGCGACTCTGTATCTGTTTTCAACAGACCTTTTCTTTTCCTTTTCAAAACAATCTCAAACAAGACAAAGCGGTGGAATCCCGGTATCCACAATATGTTGATACATAAATATGTGTTTATGTGTTTATATGTCTATGTGGTAGTCAATGAGCACCGGAGAAATGGTTCATTGTTGGGAGTAATAAGGGTGATGTAGAGGAAGAATCCGATAAATACAGAAGTCCAAGGAATAGAAGTGGCCACGGGACCAAGGGATGTCTTTGGGTCTGAATGAACCATACAATCGGTGACTCGGCGACTACGGTTGTGTTTTATGTGTTAATTATAGCATTGCACGTATTAAACATACAATCTGGTTTAGAATGCTCACTAAGCTAATTGCTTAAGAAAACTATTTTCCTATTTCTGTTGTGGTACATAACAACCAACGCAGGTTCGGAGCCTTATCCGGAGAGGAAATGACGTGCGTTGGGAGAGATGGGAGAGATGGGGGAGATTTGGGGGCTAAAGCATGTAAACTTCTTTGTACTTGTAAAAAGATGTAAATTATGGTTTCTTTCATGTTACTGTTAATACTTGGGTTGTAGAAAAGGAATTTGGATCCTAAAGTTGTATTTTGGAGAGTTGGAAATGAGTTTGAGAACTTATGTGTAATCTCTCTTATTTTTCTCAAGTGGTGTAAGTTGGTAATTAGGATCATCTTGGCAAGTCCGGATGAGTCGCAAGTGTTGTTGACAAGTTAAATTTGTATGTGTAATGTTGGTTACAATCTTGGGTTCAAGTCTTGTAAGTTTTATACACTTTGGATGAAAATTTAGTTTAAACCTTCCAAACTTGTTTTTGATTCAAATTGAGATGAATTCATAGTTGATTTGATCCAATCATAAGTTGAATGTGTTCCGCATACTTGGTTAGTGCTAAAATGTAATTAGAAATGTGTTTGGGAAGTTTCTTGCAAGTTCCATGTGATTTGGATGAGAATTGGTAGGTTTTGGTAATGTTTTGACAGCAAAATTAGCAGCAGGACCTGTTCTGCAGGTTGCGGATCGATCCGGGTTTATGAAGGGATCGATCCGGCCTTTCCAAGGAGCATTCTGCTAGTGGATCTTATAAATGGATCGATCCGGGTTTTCTGAAGAGATTGATCTGCTTGTATTTTTCACAGCACGTCTGCTTTTACGGAAACATGCATAACTCTTTCTAGAAAATTCGGATTCGCACGCCGTTTGTTGCGTTGGAACCGGGACTCAAAAATATAACTTTTGGTATAAAAATTTTACATACTTTCTTAATGACCATTTTACCCTTGGGTCTATTTTTGTCACAGTAAGCTCTTTTCTGATGGTTTAATTCATATTTTCCTTAATAACTAACAAAGTCTAGTGTTTATTAGTGTATTTTGGGTGCGGTTACTCTTGTTACACGTGTCCTAATCCGCTGGGACGGGTTGGGGTGTGACAGAATCCTAGTGGCTGATTAGGGCTAAAAAATTCAATGTTAAATATAAAATCCAAAAAGTTTGCAAAATTCTATTGGCATGGGAATATAATTCTAGCTTCAAGCATGTTTGCAGAGTCAAAACTCAAAAGTAAAATGTAATTTTAGTAAATTACCTTGAATGGCTGGAACCATAAAAGCCCAACTTCACCTATAACTGTAGCAAGAAAAAATAGAGAACAAAATAGAAAAGGAAATTGCATGAATAGTTCAAGCTATGGTGTAAAAGGAGAGCAAAAGAAATTAGGAGAGAATTAATGAAAAATACAAATTTAAATGACTAATATAATACCAATATACAAAAATAGTTGGGGAAACCTGCTACTTCACGGAAAACCAATGCTTACAACCTCTACTACTTAAACAATGATTGAGTTGATTTTTCTAGAAAGTTCCTCAAGTGGAAATTATTTGTTATTTTCCAAAGCAAGGATGAAGTCACTTCAATGTAGCAGCATAACACATATTTACCTGCTATAAAAACTCAAACACTCCTGCACAAAAATTACTCAAGAATGACTTGTAACTTGATCAATGTTACTAATAACTAACTTTTGTCTCAGCATTCAATACTTAAAAGAAAAATGGAATAAGAAACCCTGGTAAGTTCAATTCTGAATCAATTAGCTAGTGCCTACAAATTCAAACAATATTGAGGAACATATCCGAAATCGACCAAACATTACTAAAAAGAAAACAATTAAAAATCGTATCAGGATTAACAACTGTTCATGATGGCCTAGCAACCATGCATGCTATTCTTAACTGTTTAATTTGTGGTTAGGTCTCTCAAAAATTTTTGTAATAAAACTGATATTTCTACTATTCAAAAATAAGTAATTTGGTATTTAGAGTTTAGAAAACAACAAAATGTGCACCTTTTCAAGAGTCAAGAATGATGAGCAATTTGGTATTTAGAGTTTAGAAAACAACAAAATGTGCACCTTTTCAAGAGTCAAGAATGATGAGCTCAACATTGAAGACATTATATTGACTAATTAGGAAAAAAGGAAATGCAAAAGATGCATAGATACAAAATGAGTATTAGAAAATCGAACCAGCAAGTTGATGAGCACAACCATTGATAGTCTTCAAAAAATTGCAAAAAGGACAGAAAAAAATTGAAAAATCAAATAACTCCACATAAAATAAATAAAAACAACTTTCTTCAAAATGAGTATTGGAAAACAAAAATGTCATTGGAAACTTTGAAAGCACTCTAGATCAAACAATCAAACCAAAAAAGCTATGAACAACTTGACTTGACAACTTAGTAAAACCCAAAATGTTAGCAGTCATTGAAGGGTAAAAACTGTTTTGATTCTAATTTTTTCCTAGGTATTAAAGAAAAGGAAAAATCAAAAGCTTTAAAAAAAAGTGGGCTTACTGACAATGTCAATAAGCTAAATTATATATAGATATAGATATATATATATACATATAGCTATATATACACACATATACATAAGTAAGCAGATTCAAAAGAAAACTGAAAATCATATCTTGCCTCATGTCCAAATACAAATTATCGAACCCCATATCTTTTGGGTTTGGTTTGATTGCGGGTACCGATCGATAACCCACCTGTAAAACACTGGAACACACATACTTGTGGTAAAGCCCCAAAGTCTTTGAAACTTTCTAGAGAGAAAAACAAAGGGTAAGAGGCTATATAGATAAAGTACCTGGAGAGAGATAGAGAGATCTGCTTCTCGTCATGCCTTGTGGTCATTTTTAGTGATTCAACAATGGATAGAAATCATCTAGATGTTTCAAAATCCCCATATCACACTCTCTAACATCATAGTAACAATCAATTTCAGATTTGAACACAAAATTTGGTATTTAAATCATCACAAAATGGAATTGCGATTCAAGTTTCCCGATGTTTAACTTGGATTTGGTGAGTACTTGGTTCAAGAAGAAGTGGCTTAAATGGAGATGGAATCAATGACTCAGCGGTGAACAAGATAGGAAGAGGCTGGCCGGTAGAAGAAGGGATGATTCAGCACTGGCAACAGGTTCACCAAGATGATAGGGTTTGAAAATGAATGATTGCGTTTAGAATGTGGTATATAGAACACATGTTCTAGATTTATGTTTTATTACAAAATTGCCACCATGTTTTCACTTTTGGTTTTCATATTGGTTTTCTAAAAAGTGACATAAAAAAGCTAACTTATTTATGTCACTTTTTGTAAAAATGGTATAAATAATACAGTTTTTATGTCACTTTTTTTTGTAAATGAACATAAATAATAAAGTTTTTATGCCACTTTTTTTGTAAACTGGCATAAATACTTAAAAGTGACATAAAAGCACACGCGAGAAATGACTATGTCACACAAAATAAAAGTGACATAAAAACAATTTTAAAAGTAATATAAATAGGGTTTTTCCTTGTAGTGTAATAACACATTTTCAATAGTTAAGTGTTCTTACCAAAATCACCTATACCAATGATTTTTCCTTTGGAGTTGTCTCCGAATGTGACGTTTCCACCAACCTTGGAATAGAGAGATGAGAACATGGATTTGTCTCCGGTCATGTGTCTAGAGCATCCATTATCCAAGAACCATCTATCCTTGCTTGAGGATTTTAAGCATACCTACAAAAACAAGCTTAAGTAATCCTCTTTGGTACCCAATATTCGTTGGGTCCACTTTTGTTAGCAAAAGGAGGTATGGTTCCCTTCTCAATCCAAACCACAGTGATCTTTCTCCTCGTGTAACTCCTCAAAAGCACATTAAAGCTCATTATAGTTAGGAGATTCAACAATAGAGGTAGGATTAGAGTTTACCAAATTCTCTTGTGCACCTTCTTGGTCACATGAGTTGTCATCGAATGAGTCATCATCATCCCAAGTGGCCCCTTTTGCCATTTTCTTATTCTCATCATCTTCATTTGCAAATAGGTACACTCTTTCCTCTTCACAAATTAGGTTGGTAGTAATATGACAAGTTTCTAAACATAATCAAATTTCATTTGCAATAGAGCATGAATGAATTTTATTATATGAAATATTATCTAAAATATTCCATAGAATTTTCACACTAAGATTCAATAGAAAGTTATTTTGATCACTTTCATTCCATTCAATCCTTGGTTTAGGAGAAAAACCATTTTTGACAATTTTTCAAAGATTTATGTTAAGTGATATAAAATAAATTTCTATTCTCCTCTTCCAATTATCATACTTATGATCACTCAACAATCAAGGAATGGTAATAGACTAACCTTTTTGAACTTTTGGTTCCATAGAACTTGACTCAACGTTTTGAAATTCAATAAAATCATTAGAGTCATTGAAGGAGCAAGAAGTAGAAGTTACCCCATGCATTTTCTATTGCCATGAGGTAAAGGTTGAAGATCTCATCTTCATTTGAGTTGTCGTCCGATAATTCACTCTCGGAGCTACTTTGAGTGGCCTTCATTGCCTTCTTTTGCATTTTTCATCTTTAGGAGGCTTCTTTCCTGATTTTTCTTTCCTAAGAAACTTTACTAATTTTTGGGTGATCAAAGCCATATCCTTATCCTCATCACTCTCATGATCTTTGCCCTTTTTCTTTGAGCTTGAGGACTTCAAGGCCATGTCTCCTGTTTTGATCTCTTTCACTTCCTTTTTCTTGTCTTCTTCGACAAGCATAGCTAACTCCATTTCATGGGTAATGAGTGATCCCATGAGTTGTTCAATTGACAACTTTGTCAAATCCTTTGCTTCTCGGATAGTTGTGACCTTCGGTTGCCATTGCTTTGGTAAAGCCCTAAGGATTTTCTCAATAATTTCTTCATTAGCATAAACTTTACCAAGATTTTTCAAGCTATTGATGCTAGTTGTGAACCTAGTAGACATATCACCAATAAACTCAAAAGGCAATATTTTAAACATTTCATAAAATTGAACAAGCAAATTAATTTTTGACTTTTAGACTTGACTTGTTCCCTCAAGAGTCACTTCAGGTTTATCCCAAATTTCTTTTGCGGATTCGCAAGATGAAATTCTATTGTATTCATTTGGATCTAAACCGCAATATAATAAATTTATTGCCATAGCATTGAATTTTATGAGTTTCTTATTGGCATCATTATACTCATTTTTTCATTTTTGGAATAGAATTACCATTTTCAATTTTTATAGGAAGATGAGGCCCTTTGACCACTATTTTTCATAAATCAAAATCTTGATAAATCATATAGATTTTCATTTTATTTTCCATTAAGCATAGTTTGATCCATTAAAACCAGGTGGTCTATGTGTCGATTGACTCTCACTATAAGAGATGCAAGATGTGTTGGTTTCCATTTGGAACTTAACTCAAACTTTTTAAAATCTTTTGAAAAAGAAGAGCCGAAGCTCTAATACCAATTGTTGGCCCGAAATGGAAACCTTAGTGGGGGTGAATAAGGTTTTAGCGAAAAATTAACCTTTTTAATAATTAATAGCAATATTTAACACAAACAAAAATAATATTAAAGTAAAGAGAGAAGGGAAGAGGCACTTGCAACCCGAGTTTTCAAGTGGTTCGACAATTCGTACACTGCGGCCTACGTTCACCCCTCAAGAACACCTCTTGAGGATTCCTTTCATCCGACCTACTTCACTGGTGTAGATCAAACCGTTACAAGAGTCTTCAACTCTCCCAAAGAAGAAAACATCTTCTTTGCACACAAGGGTTACTAACCCTCACTCTTTACAAATGGTTTGAATTACAAATTGGGCTCTCTAACTCTCTAGAATGGATGGATATAATAAAATCTCATACAACAACTCCTTAGTGAGTGGATGATACAAATGAAAGCTCACTATAATTGACTCTCACAAAGATATACAAATGAAGATCTAGAGCAAATTGATTAACTCACACAACTAGGCTCAAATGTGAATGATTAAAGATCAAGAAGTTGCGTGATTCAAATGATTTTTCCAATTCATTAATCAACCTTAAATGGTTTGGAAAAACATGAATTTATAGGTCTTGAAAGATTGTAGCCATAAGTGGCAAAATGGTAAATAAATGGTCTTTCAGAAAACTAGTCATTGGTTGTTCTGCACAGTAATCCAGTCGACTGATGTCGCGATCTAGTCGACTGCTTTTTAAATCCTTTAAAAAGTGCCAATAAAACAGTTGACTAAAATGAAAGGTTCGTCGACTGGATTTACAGTAGAAACTATATCTCAAAACCATGAAACAGTCGACTCTTTTTCAACTCAAGTCGACTGAAAAATTTAGCATCCAGTTGACTGTTTTTCCAGATAAAAACGTTTTTCTGTTTTGAAATAATTTCTAAGTTTTAAGCCTTTAAGCCCTTGTAAGTGATGATCAATGTACTTTACAATAACACCTAGTATTCCAACCAAGGATGAAAGATCTTTAAGTCTTCAAGGTTGATCATTGTTGAGCTTAATCACTCTTGGGCTTCACCTAATGCTATCTCATGAACTTAAACAAAGTTAGAACATTTAAGTAAATAATTCAAGAGATTAGCACAATGAAAATGACTTGATAATAGATTAGAATATAACAAATAAGAACATGCTTTATCAATAGATTTGTCATCATCAAAATAAACATAAATAAGGTCTTAACGAAATTCAAGGCTAACAGAAACAATTAGTACCTCTCTTTAATGCTCTCAAGGAATTAAAATGGAAAACTAGAACAAGTAGAATAAATCTCACAAACTAGGGCTTGAATCTTTGATTTCAAAATTGAGTATTCAATGAAATTGATTAAGTGTCCAAGTACCAAAATTCAAATGAGTATAAATACTCTCTCATTAAAATCAGAATGTTTGAGGTAGTTGGGAGCAATTAATGCTTGGTCAAAATCCTAGATAAAGAGTTGTTACTGTTCTGCGCAATAATCCAGTCGACTGGGCTCACAATCCAGTCGACTACATTTCAATTACTCTGAAACGTGCCAACAAATCAATTGACTAAATGATGAGTCTGGTCGACTGAAGGTCTTGAAGCAGAACCTATGTTTTCATAACATAACCAGTCGTTTGGTTTTTACATACGATCAACTAAACTTTTAAGGGTCCAGTAGACTGGAGAAACGATCCAGTTGACTGTTTTTCCAGTGAAAATAGTTTTCTTGTTTTGTTTCTTTTATCAGAGTTTTAAGCCCTTGTTTTTAGAGAAACATTCTAGCTAGCTTCACATAGAGTCCTATGAGTACAGTACTAGAAAAGATCTTCCAGAAAGCTTCCCTTTGATTATCCATTAAAATTATAGAGCTCTGTTTGGACAATACACTCAAGATAAACATAAGTATTCAACATCATAGTTTGTTAATCATAAAAATTACTTAAGGTAAAACCCTTGGGGCTAACATAAGTGGTTTTAGTAACTTTGGTTGCCCCCTTTGGAGAAATTTCTTCACTTGTTTAGGCTTGACTCTCTGCCATCTTTTTTCTATGGGTGACCTCTATCATCTATAAAGTTGAAGTTGCCCTAGGTTCCAGATCTCTTCTCGTGGCATTCCTTGCAAAGTGGTGGTACGTGGTTTTCTCGTATAACTAGAGGAGTGCCTTTTTTTTCTTTTTTGTTTTCCTTTTTTTTTTTTTTTCTTTTTTGTCTCTTATGCATTCCTATCTATTGTTCCTTTTGTTGTTGTGCTTTTTTTTTTTTTTTTTTTTTTTTTTTGTTTCTGTTGATTTCTCTGTAATGTTTGGTTTATTTTAATGAATGTTTATTTGAGTAAAATACAATTTTAAAAAAAATGCAAAAGTCGTAGGTATAACCATCATGCGTATCCAAGTTTGAAAAAATCTTATACACATTTATACACCATAACATTGCACCTAGATCCCAAAATATTTTAGTACGGAGTACATACTATTTAAGCTTGAATATAGTACAACCAATCTACTACATTTGTTCCCCTTGTTATTAAATGTTTGGGTTTAAATCTCCCGCACAACAGGTTATTAGGGTTAAGATAATATTAGGCGCCGCACCTTAGTGCTTGCAGTGGATCCTAAGCTTTGACCCGATATACGTACTATGAGAACCATGCAAATTGTTCTAGGGTATAGGACTCAATGCTCCCTACCATAAATTTGGGTAATCTACTTTCATTTCTATTTTTTTCCTACCCAAAAAATAAAATTATGGTGGTATATGTCATAAAGTTTTTCAGGGTTGAAAATGTCTTTTTGACATTCCTTTTCATGGAGTCAATTGAATCCCATCGTCAAGTACCTCTCTGGGTGACGTGGCTCTGCGTAAGGAACAAGGACGTGATTTTAAAGCTTACTTAATCCACTAATACGACGTCGTCTTTCTGCTGGCTTGTTACAAATGCAAATGTCTCGTCTGAGTCGTCTCCCTTTCTCTGCCAGTCCTGTCTCAGAAGAGTAAACGCTAACTCGCAAGGAGTCCTCTTCGCTACACCAAAGTGGTTTGGCCCATTTGGGTGTACCTACGCTTGCCGGGGTCTTGGGGTGGACGCGAGTCACGCTGCTTAATAAGGATTCGCGGTTCGGCTTGACTCGCACATTAGAGCTTGTGAGCACGATTGATTAAGGCTCGCGAAAAAACTCGTTAATAGACTTAATAAAGAGCTTGTATACTGACTTATATATACGTATTTATTGTAAAACTATATAAGTTTAGAGAAATTATAATAGACCTTATAAATAAATTTAATAAATGACTGATTTATCATTAAATTATATAATTTTAAAAGGTGTGAAAAATTTGTTAAAAAATTCTCAAAAAAATTCACAATCACTTGAAAGCTCGACTCAAGAACCATAAAAGATTGTTTCTGATAAAAAACTTTATTCTATGATGAGGTAAAATATTTAATTATTTCTATCAAAACTACTTAATTTTCAACAAAGAACAAACTTTTATAACCCAAACAATCGGTTGTACTAAAAAGTTCTTCACAAGTAAAATGCAAAAGAAAACCGCATAAAAGTCGCCGAGGTATTGGGAAGGTGAAAAGGCAATGAATAGATATATATATATATATATAGTCATAACATCAGTGCCTATATAGAGAGAGAGAAAGTGCGAAAGACAGTGATAGAATGGACTCTGACCATATCTGTCTGTCGGTCGTCGTCTCGAATTCTTCGCCAGTTAAAAAAAGGACGCGGCAAACGAGGGACCCCTATGAAAAGAAATATATGAGTGTATACTTTTTCAAATATTTATTACAGTACTACTTTTAAAAAAAATAAAAAAAGAATTTGATTTTAATTTAGTGATATTAAATGTGGTTTTCTATTATCGGGCAGCACAATTACTCAACAACTCCTCTGACTCACTTGTATGGCCTCATTTAATTTTTGATACCTTCTTTTAAATATAGATATAGATATAGAACAGATGAACATTATATTTATGTCTATCATCGTATTGTCTCATCATCCTAAGGTTCATAATGGGTCTTGATTTTTAGGCTATTACTAGTAGTCTAGTACTACATTTACTTGTGCCCTAGCTAGCTGTTTGATGACACCATTGTTCATCACCACCCAATATCGGATAGTCCGACTCAAGGGATTGTTTGGAAACTATCTTTTTATTTGGCAGAAAAGTATATTACTTAGTCAAAAGTTGTTTAAGATTGATTAAGACTTGTGTCAAATTTTTTTTTTGCAATATAACTCACAATTTTATGCGATCAAACGGCAGAATTTGAGTTTCCAAAAGCCATGTTTGAGATTACTTTCAAAACGCAAGTTTGGACCCAAATGTGTTTTTAAGACCCTGAATGCGTAAGTTAGACCATTCAGCCTACTTTTGGGAAGCATATTAAAAGTGTCAAAATCCCGTTTTGAATGAAGTATATTGAAAGATGGTTCACCCAAAAGGTGATACAAAATACATGCTATATAAGAGTTTTAAATTTTGTTTCTTAGTTTTTATCGTGACATTGTGATTAAAACAGACGAATCTCGAATTCCAAACGAGTCCCAAAATTTCATAAATGTAGTTACAAAATTGCTGCCAAAATACCAAGTTACTGTCTTAACGCAAAAGTCACAATAAATCAAAACCGTGCTAAAACTTTTCGCCAAACGGGCATAAAGCATGCAGTGGAACTACTTTTATCATGTGATTTTTTATTTTATCAATTTTCATGTGATTGTTACAGTCAACATTGCACGAGGTCATAATTAACTTTTTAGCATCACAATCAAACGGTAGATATTGAATCTGAATTTGAGAGAGAGAAAGAAATAGTGTGTGTATGTGCATGGGGTCGTGGTCATTTCTGTAACACATGAGCTGGTAGGGTAAGTGTATGATTATAGCTTTTGTCTTTTTACGTTGGGCTTGTACTCATTTTACCCTTCTTATAACCCCCTCCCCCAAAAACCAAATCATTCTCTTCATCATCACCCTCTCTCTCTCTCTCTCCCTTAAAGAAAGGCGAGACTCTTGGGGTTAAAGAGGTAAGTGGAGAGAGAGAGAGACCCTGGAGGAGTCTTAACATGATGATCAGCAAAAGGGAGGCTTCTCTTTTTGAGGGGAATGTTGTCTGGCTCGAGGACCCTAATTGCTTGATCAATTTTTTATACAGATCTATACATATACACACACGCGTATATATGTAGATCTGCTTGCAATATATATACTACCAGAGAGTTAACATTTGATCATGTGTTAGTGTTGTCGGACCAGGCTTCATTCCCCCCAATTATTACTTCCATATATGCTGGATCAGCGGCCTTCAAATTAAAGCTTCAATTTTTTTTATTTTATGAGATCAACTGCTGGATCTAAAGGTGCGTTTTTCTTTTATTTAAGAAATGCTTTATCTTAGTAGCACATGTTTATTTCTGTTTATTGTCAGTTTTGGGAATTATAGGTAGGTAGTTCTTGATAATGGGTTTTTGGAGAGAGAAATTAGGGTTGTTAGCTATGTGTGCAGATTGGTGTAATGATGAAGTATAATGACAGTGTTTTGAATCTTTTCTTAGAAAGTTTCATCATTACACTCTTTTTAATTTTTTCTGATACTCATCATATGGTTGTAATGGTGGTTTTTTTTGTTTTTTTTGTGTGTATGTGTCAGTGAAAGCTCTTTTTTCAGATTTTGGTCATCATGTCTCACAGAATCTCATCTAGCCATTTTTGCTATATCTTCAGATCTGGCTTTGAACCTTGATTAAAATTCTCTCTCTCTCTCTCTCTCTCACTCTCTCTCTCTCCTTAGGGTTTCTTAAGACCTCTTTTCTGAAACATACATATTAATTGGTACACCCACATATGCATACACAAAAACTATTACTATGAGCTAGAAGCCGATAATCAGTACCCTGTTTTTTTTTTTGTTTGAGAAATCAATTTTTTTTCTCCCTTTTTCAAACAAATTCTTTTGATTTACGATAAATTATTAGTGATCTATTTGATAGATTTCAACACTTGGGAGTTGTAAATGTTCTTTTCAACCCTTGCTTTGCTTTTGTTCTTTCGCGCGCACAAAAAAAAAAAAAAAGCCCTTAATGTGCTTTGGTCACACATATATCTTGAGCGTACTGGGTTGTCCCGTGATTATATAATGGATGACATCTTCCTCCCAATTATGCTTTTGGGAGTAAATATTAGTAATACAATATATATACATTAAGGGAATTGATTTTGGTACTTTAAAAGTTATTATTGACATTCCATATATATATATATATATATGGAATTACATACACCTCAATGTGGTCCAATGGTGCCAAAATCAATCCCCTACTTTAATATATATATATATATATATATATTTATATGTATATATATAACTTGCGAATGGGTTCTAATTACATATAGAGTTAGTGTTTTCCATGTTCTTGTTGTCCTTTGCTTTGCTTTGCTTTCGAATCCGAGCAGAGCTTAATTAGAAATTTAGAACGTAAGAGAAAAGCAATTCGATAGAAACAGTTGAAGGCAGACACCTAAGTAAGAAAGAAATGTAGACCCTTAGAACCTAAACAACACGTGTGATCGATAACTCCTTTACTCAGTCGTGTAGCCCTTAATCATATGCTTCTAATGGAGAAATTTTTTGTTACCAGGTATCATGTCGCATCCCACTTGATACACTGTACCTAATAGTAGCGGTTCACACTAATATTGAAATTCATTACAAAAAATTTAAATAACCTAATAATTCTGTTTGGCGCTACCTCATTGGGTGTGGGGCACCACATAGACCCTACTTTGAGAGTACACAAAAACTTCTCCTTCAAATGAATCGAATATCTATATCTATATGAGTGGTGCGTTTGTGTTCATATATATATATATATATATACATACATGATATATACACACAGAACAATGATGATGTCAAAATTTGGGTTAAGAAATAACAAGAAGAAGACGATAGAAATTTGTATGTGGTTCGGCCCTGTTAACGAAGAGACCTACGTCCACGTGTGTGCCAGAGCACTTGCACTATGATATGAAATCGTTGGCGGCCTTTGGTAAACCAACTAAGGAATGGAGCTACCAGAGGCCGATCGGGCAATGTGTATGTGCATGTAAAGCAAAGTTGTGATCCCCCTAGAGGAGGTGAGTGGTCTCTTTCTTTTATAGATACAAGAGACCTACTCATACAAGGAAAGTAATACAGATTAGGTGATTTAATCTGATTAGGTTTGATTGACATGAATTATGCGAGTTTCCTAAATAGATTAGAAAACTATCCATTCATTCCATTAGTACTTTAGCTGCCCTATGAGACTGTTTGGATCATTCTGGATCACACCCTGGGGCTAGGTTGTGCTGTGCCCGTAACGGGCCAAGCCCCCGCAGCATTTCCGACCTGTTGGTCGGGCCTTGTGACACAGGGTATACCGCTCAGGATAGTGCTACAAATGACATGTCTGGTCTCTGGATGATCTGGCGCTCCTTGGTGTAGTGGCAGAGCATGATTCTCATTGACTTGATTCTCTGCGGGTGAGGAACACTATGATAAGATACATCCAGCTGGGCCCTAAATCAACCGGGTCTACCTCCATACCTTCCGAGTTGGATACACTGGGTTCAGGCAGGTATTTCACCCTTATTCCGTGAAGGTCCAACTCAGAAGATGATGCTAGGCTTACTAACTGATCGGCCCGTGTGTTTTCTTCCCTCAGGATCTGTGTGATAGACAACCCTTTGAGTTTGCTGGTAACCTTTCTGACAAGGATTAGGTAAGGCACCATTTTGTCCTCCCTCACTTCATACTGCTGTTGGACTTGATTAACAACTAGCTAGGAGTCACTGTATACCTGAACCTGTTGTGCGCCCATTGAGGTGGCCAATTGCAGCCCGACCAATAGGGCTTCATACTTGGCTTCATTGTTGGAACCCGAACCTGAGGACTTATTCAAGCTGGATCACATCGGGTATGGTCAGGATGATTCCTGCCCTGCTTGTTAGAGGACCCATCCACGTAGAGCACCCAGGTCAGGATCTCGGCCTGTAGGTCGGATAGCAAGTCGAGCGGGACACATTCCTCGATCGGGTCTTCTAGATATGTGAATTCGACAAGGAAGACTGTGATTGCCTGTCCTTTGATTGCTGTCCTAGGCCTGTAAATTACCTCAATCTCTTCCAACTCCAAGGCCTACTTCATAAGTCTCCCAGACATTTCAGGTCGGCACAGAAACCTGCGCAGAAGCTGATCCATGAGGACGACTATGGTATGAGCTTGGAAGTATGGGGGAAGTCGACGGGCGAAAGTGACGAGAGCAAAGGCTAACTTTTCTATTCGTGAATACCGACTTTTCGCTCCCTAGAGTGCCCGAATGGTGTAGTATATCAGATATTGTATCTCATGCTCTTCCCTAACCAGTGCCGAGCTAACCGCTGAAGGTGATACTGCTAGGTATAAAAACAACTCTTCCTTTGGAATAGGTGTTGAGAGTAAAGCGGGTGAGGCCAGGAACTTTTTGAGTTCCTGAAACGCGTCCTCGTACTCTTCTGACCACTCCAAGGCCTTGCGCAAGATCTTGAAGAACGAAAAACATCGGTCAGTTTCTCGGGACACAAATCTGTCTTATGCTGCCACCCGTCCTGCTAGACTCGGAACATCTGTGGTTGATCTAGGTGACCGCATGTTGATAATGGCCTGAATTTTTTTCGGGTTAGCATCAATTCCCCGTCTACTAACTAAGTGACCCAAGAACTTTCTGGATGAGACCCCGAGTACGCACTTTACTGGATTTAACTTCATTCATAATCTTCTCAGGATACTGAATGCCCCAACCAAGTGCTCGAGATGATTGGGCTTGTCCCGGCTCTTGACTAGGAGGTCATCAACGTATACTTCTATAGTCTTTCCGATCAAATCCCTGAACATATGATTGATCAATCGCTGGTAGGCCGCTCCAGCATTCTTGAGTCCGAAGGGCATCACTTTGTAGCAGTATGTTCCCTGATCAGTGATGAAGGAGGTCTTTTCTTTATCGTCGGGATACATGCAGATCTGGTTGTACCCCGAGTAGGCGTCCATGAAAGAGAAGAGTGAGTGACCTGCTGTTGCGTCTACTAATAGATCTATCCTGGGTAGTGGATAGCAGTTTTTCTGCTATCCACTCCTCTTTTACTTTAGGTCGGTAAAGTCTACGCACGGCCTCCATTTTTCGTTGCTATTCTTGACTAATACAACATTGGCCAGCCAATCAGGGTATTGCACTTCACATACTGACTTGGCTTTGAAGAGTTTTCTAACCTCCTCGCGTACCGCTTCCTATTTTCAGGGGCCACTCCACTCCTCTTTTACTTTACCGGGAAGGAACTCAGATCAACATTGAGTCAATAGAATACGACTCGGGGATCAATTCCAGGCATGTCTTTGTGGCTCCATGCAAAGATATCTTGATTCTGTCTTAGGAACTAGACTAGATTTTCTCTGAGATCTGGTTCCAGGAGAGTACCTATATTGACGGACCGATCAGAAAACTGAGGTTCCAACATCACTTGATTGAGTTCTTCGACTAGGCTGACTCCGTCCCTGACGTCCCTTGGGTCCATCTCTTCAAAGTTCAGTGCTTCAGAAATCACATCCTTTCGTAAGGAACTGACATAATATCACGCTCCGGAACAACATAAATAGGGAAAAATAAATTTCCTTTATGGGTCCATAAGGAATGACTGGTGAATGTCCATAATCTTCTATACCACACAGTTCTAGATAACAGAAAGAACAACCCACAGTAATATAAAGGAAACCTATTATAGAGTTATAACAACTGAAAAGCTACAGCGGTAGTATATAAGGTTTGGAAGCAACATATGCCCAAGTACCAAATATAACAAAACTGTCTAAACAGAAATATAAACAATCAACTATCTCTAAGTCTTTAACTAGCGTAAACATCAGCATAGTAGTCCTCCTTGGCATAGGTATTATCAGTGGGGCCACCCTTTATGTATTCCTCTCCTGGATGGTAACCGTCATTGTAGGATCCATCACCTGCAGAATAAGGCACAGGATAGTCTGGATGGGAGAAAGTCCAGGCAATAAAAGGCTGTCAGTTTACTGAGAGCTGAGTGAGTATCAACTAGCACGGCACGAATTATCTGAAGTAAAACACAAGCCCATGAAAACACGAGTTAACATCTTATTATAATAATAACAATATCTTGTTCCTTTATTCAACCTCATATACCAACCTTTATCTTCTTGTTACTCAAACATCGATATTAACATATTCTGACTGAACGAACATACTCAATCGTTTAACTCTAGAGATACAACCTCATTCAGTCCATCGCTTTTAAGAGCATATGCACAGCTCACCGCATGTCATGGAATCCACGTCAGTCCGTCCCCAGCTTTTAAGAACAATGTATCATGTTCACCGCATTTCAGGGACACAACGTTTCGAACAAGGCATATCATCTATTGCCACGACTTAATGTCATCTACCAGACATCCCAGCTCACCGCTTTTAAGAGCATATTACATAGCTCACCGCTTTTAAGAGCATATCATGACCAAACGTCCGTCCACGTACCGTTCCCAGAACTTACCAAACCTGCTTATACTCAGTACTAATGAGGATACATGACAATTTCCCAATGTGGCATGACTACTCGGATTAAAAGAACATGGATATCGAACTCATACAAGAATCAACAGATTACCTATGTTATTACTTCCATCCATTCTGTATAATTATACTTAACTTTGTTGTCACATTATCCCTGTCTAACCCAAAATCGTATAACAGAAGTCCAAATCAAAAATCGAACAACCGGACCATTAATATAATAAACAGGCAAAGGAATCCATGTTCTGCCCATACCAATCAATTGGTATAAGGTCCAATCGATTGGGATAAAAATAATGTCAATCGATTTAGAAAACTGGCAATCGATTGGGCTAGAAATAATGCCAATCGATTGCTATCATTGGCAATCGATTGGGATAAAATAATGCCAATCGATTGCTATCATTGGCAATCGATTGGGTCCAGACTGATGGCAATCGATTGGTAATTATGTCAATCGATTGGCACTCCGTCTTCACCAGTAGATTGCAAAAACTGGTGGAAAAACCGGTTTAAGGTTAAAAGTTAAACACGCAGCGGAAAAGTCAAGTTATAAAACTTAATGGTAGCCCAGGATCTACTACTCGTCAATTCCATAGATGCGTACAAAAAGAAGAGGACAAGAGTTTATACCTTAGTGTCTTGAACCCAATTCTGAAATCTCTAACTTTCAGCAGCTCCCTCTAGATGGTCTTCACCCTTATGACTCCTGTGGATGCTTCCCAGAGAGACTAGAGATAGTGGGATCTCTAATAGAGAGGAAGGCGAAGGTTTTGGGGCTCTAAAATAGTTTCTGCAGCTTCTGACGTTCTTAAACGACGAACTTCTTTTCCAGAACGCAACTGCCCTATTTATAAATTCCCATAACCGACCTAGACTTCGAGCGATCGAATATCTTCGATCGATCGAACTTTCGATCGATCGAACCATTCTCGATCGATCGAGACTGCCAAAACTTCAATCGATCGAACATACTTAAATCGATCGAACTTGTTTTGACAACTTCCTCATGTGTCTTTCCAAGTATCCTGGCGGAGCTAAGAGTGGGACCTCCTAGGCTCTTTATTGTTGGCTCAGACCAGTTTGTTAATTACTATGACCAAACTCCTTGATCAGCAGACTAACTAACTGGTCAGTTAACGTTTACTCCACTATAAAACGATAACTGAACTCCAACGCAAAAGAACATATCCGAAGCGATAACTAGACTTGTATGTTATACTAATGACCCTCTACCTTCAGCATTCGTAATCATATCCAGGTAGTTGGATAACTATTACTGTCAACCTGAATCATGATTATTTCTTGTATTCCTTGAGTCTCATTCACCTCTCATGATTACCAAACATGTTGATAACTCTTATCAACAAGACTGTAGTTTTCAGTAATCGACTTGGTGACATTCTCAAGGGAATGCTTACTCTGAATCAGAGGGTAGATTCTATCTTGACAATATATGTTCACAACCCTATGAACATGACATACCCAAGATACCCAGGTGTTGATCTTCAATAGACCTCACTGATTGGTAAGTCAAAGCAGCCATATCCACAGTTTGTGTTCATAATCGTCTCAAGATTGAGAACACGTACCTTATACAAGTTATGAGTTCCTATTGACTAATTGACAGTCTTGAGTGTCAATAGGAAAGCTCAGGTCCGTCAATGCACTATAAGCACTAGCATATTAACTAAGAGTTACACTCTAGTGATTGAGATTGATCACTCCATCTAATGGTAGTTAATTATGCTACAGTGTAGACCTGATGAGATATCCAGTCTCATCATCAACTGTGACACGTTCTAAGTAACAAAGAATAGTAATTCGTATCTCACATGTATGTATCTCATACATACACGCATTACTTACTATGATACTTAAGGATTACAATCATCTCATGAAAGAAACATACATAACAAAATGTAAAGCTGATATCCATATATTAAAAAGTCAATGTCTCCTAAATAAAGTAATGGTTTGAGGGCACAAACCCAACAAACTCCCACTTGCACTCACAACCATACAGGATTACATCTGAGACCTAGACTATCTAGATGACGATCAAAGACCTTCTGTGGCAAAGCATTTGTAAACGGATCAGCAAGATTGTCAACGGTGGCAATCTTGGTGACAATCACATCTCCACGTTGAACAATATCTCAGATAAGATGATATTTCCGCTCTACGTGCTTCCCTTTTCCGTGGTTCCTTGGCTCCTTGGACTGAGCCACTGCCCCACTATTATCACAATAAAGCGTAATAGGTGACAGCGACGCTGGTACCACCTCGAGCTCCATAAGGAACTTCTTGAGCCAAACAGCTTCCTTTGCGGCTTCACAAGCAGCCACATACTCAGCTTCTGTAGTTGAGTCTGCAATGCATTTCTGCTTAATGCTCCTCCAACTAACAGCACCACCTCCCAAGGTAAAGAGATGTCCGAATGTTGACTTCCTCGAATCTTTATCTGACATAAAGTCTGAGTCAGTGTATCCTACTGGAATTAACTCACTACCACCGTACATAAGCATGTAATCTTTAGTCCTTCTCAGGTACTTAAGAATGTGCTTAACGCCTGTCCAGTGCTCTGGACCTGGATTCGATTGATATCTGCTAACCATGCCAACGGTAAAACAGATATCTGGTCTAGTGCATAACATCGCATACATGAGACTCCCAACTGCCGAAGCATATGGAATTCCTGCCATGCGATTCCTCTCCTCCTGTGTCTTAGGACACTGGTCCTTGGAGAACGCTAAACCATGCCTGAAAGGTAACAAACCTTTCTTCGAATTATCCATTAAAAACCTAGTTAGCACCTTATCGATATAACCAGCTTGAGACAATCCCATTATCTTTCGCTTGCGATCCCGAAAGAGCTTTATCCTAAGAATATAGCTCGCCTCTCCTAGATCCTTCATATCGAAAGTATTAGCTAGCCAAACCTTGACCGTTGACAATGCTGCTACATCATTCCCAATGAGTAGAATATCGTCAACGTAAAGCACAAGAAAGGCCACCACTTTCCCTTCACACTTCTTGTATACACAAGGTTCATCCAGATTCTGTATGAAACCAAACGACTTGACCGCTTGGTCAAATCGGATGTTCCAACTCCTGGATGCCTGCTTAAGCCCATAAATGGACTTTTGCAGCTTGCATACCAAGTTACCTTTCCGACCAGCTATGAACCCTTCTAGTTGTTGCATATAGATGTCCTCCTTAAGATTATCATTTAAGAATGCAGTCTTGACGTCCATCTGCCAGATCTCATAATCTAGGCATGCAGCAATGGATAAGAGTACTCTGATGGACTTGAGCATGGCTACCGGCGAGAAGGTTTCCTCATAGTCAATGCCCTCCCTCTGAGTATAACCTTTCGCTACAAGCCTAGCCTTAAAGGTCTCAACCTTTCCATCAGATCCTCTTGTCCTCTTGTAGACCCATTTACAACCAATGGGTTTAATATTGGCTGGAAGTTCTACAAGATCCCAGACCTGATTAGAATCGATAGATTCTAATTCAGCCTTTATAGCTTTAACCCAATGTTCTGAATCAACATCAGTCATTGCCGCTTCGTATGTGGCAGGATCAGATTCAGATTCTATGGAGACAGCTTTAAAAACTTCTCCTAAGAACATGTATCTATCAGGCTGGCTGATAATCCTCCCACTACGACGAGGTACCGGTGCAGAAATGGGTGAAGAAGTGGTATTTTCTTAATTTACATCGTTATCAACCGCGGGTTGGACTGAGGGCTCTCCTTCTATTTCTCTCAGATCTATCATTCCCTTAGGTTTATGGTTCATGATATAATCATCCTCTAAGAAAACAGCATTTGTACTAACAAACACTTTCTGTTCTCTTAGATCATAAAAATACCATCCATAAGTACCCTTTGGATACCCCACAAAGTAACATACATCCGATCTAGAATCCAATTTGCTCATCTTTCCTTTCAGCACATGTGCCGGACACCCCCATATCCGAAGATGTTGCAAAGAAGGCTTGCGCCCAATCCACATCTCTCGTGGTGTCCTTGGAACAGATTTACTTGGTACTAGATTTAGTATGTAGGCAGCGGTTTCCAAAGCATAACCCCAAAGGAATAAAGGTAACTCCGAATAACTCATCATTGACCTAGTCATGTCTAAAAGAGTCCGATTTCTGCTCTCCGCTACACCATTCTGCTGAGGCGTACCAGGTGTAGTCAACTGTGATAGAATCACATTCTGTACGAGGTGATCAATAAACTCATTAGAGAGGCACTGGCCACCTCAATCAGATCGAATGGCCTTGATATGTGTGCCCAATTGCTTCTCCACTTCAGCCCTAAACTCTTTGAACTTTTCAAAGGCTTCAGACTTGTGCTGCATTAGGTACACATATCCATACCTAGAGTAGTCATCAGTAAATGTTATGAAATACTCATAACCACCCCTTGCTCTAATATTTATTGGTCCACACACATCAGTATGAACTAATTCCAACAATGCATTGGTTCTATTGCCCTTTGCTGGAAAGGGCCTTTTGGTCATCTTACCCTCTAAACAAGACTCGCAGACTTCCATTGGTTCGAGAACCAAATCGCCTATGACCCCTTCTTTGACTAGTCTGCAAATCCTATTTAGATTGATATGGCCAAGCCTCATATGCCAAAGCCTTGTTGGATTAGTGGAAGGTCTCTTTCTTTTAGATGGTACAGTTACCACTGAGTTATTAAGTTCCATGCAAGAGTCTTTAGAAATATTGGGAGTAATCACATACAATCCATTTGATTTAACACCAAAACATATAAAAGAACTGTTTCTTTTAATCACAACTTCAGTTCCAAAATGAAAAGAATAACCATTATTCGATAAATTAGAAACTGAAATTAAATTACGTCTCATTGAAGGGACGTAAAGTACATCTGATAAAATCAAAACTTTATTGTCTAGAAATTCTAAAACTACGACTCCTATAGCAACCGCAGAAACGGTTGCGCTAGAACCTAGAGTAAGTACGATTTCCCCATCACTGCACCTCCTGGTTAATCTGAACCCCTGCAATGAATTAAAGATATGGTTAGTCGCACCAGAATCAATGCACCAAGTGTTTGAAGTATCCGTTATAAAACTTACTTCAATCACATGTGATTCAATCATACCTTGAACTCTTGTAGCTAAGAATTCTGGACAGTTCCTCTTCCAGTGGCCCTTCTCACCGCATTGGAAACACTTTCCTTTGCCTTGGCCACCCACCTTCCCTTTGCCCTTACCTTTTCCCTTAGATTTTGCAATCTTAGGGACCGGTCCAACACTTGAACCACCAGTACCAGCCTTCTTCTTCCCTTTCTTTCCTTTCGGTGTAGATCGGGAAGAGGAAGCGCTTTTCTCAACGTTCAAAACGTTGACCCCCGGTTTGATCACCCCTTCCGCTGCCAAAAGAGAACTCATCAATTCGCTCATTGAAAAATTCATTTGATTCATATTATAGTTAAGTTTAAATTGAGCGAATGAAGGTGACAGCGAATTGAGGATCATATCAACTTGGGTTTGTGCATCGATGTTTGCACCTAGGGTCTCCAGCTCGTTTAAATAACCAATCATTTTTAAAACATGTTCCTTGACAGGAGTCCCTTCCGACATCTTTGCACTCATTATCTTTTGCATGGCTACCTGTCTGGTAGGCCTGCCATGCTCCCCAAACATCTTTTTCAGGGATGTGATAATGTCACTGGCAGAATCATTCGATTGGAATTGGTGTTGCAACACACCAGCCATTGAGGCCAGAATATAGCAACGAGCCATTCCATTCGACTTCTTCCATTTGTCGAACTAGCGTTTGGCAGTTGCCGAAGCATTTACCGCGGGTTCTTCAGGACATGGGGTGGTGAGGACATATATGTGATCCTCCGCAGTTAACACGATGTCAAGGTTACGTTTCCATTCAGTATAGTTATTTCCAGTTAACTTGTTTTGAGTGAGTATAGTGGCAAGTGGACTAAATGCATATCCAGACATTATGATTACTGAAAATCAAACAAACAAAATAAATATGGATATCAGAATTAGATAGTTTGAAATAAAAGAATCCTTAAAAAACTCTTATTTTTAAAACAAAGTCGCCGGAATATCGAAACAAAATAATAAAGCCTCCGTGTGGTGGTCAATTTTCGATTTTTCGATTAGTCAAGACTTGTCCGCTATGCAACTCTTGCAAAACAAGTTATGACTCCCGAACCCTTTTGATCTCTAAGTTTCTGAATAATGCCCCGTGTGGGATCCCTTATCCATAGCTTAGCTAGTGTGTACCATTAACCAAGATCCAATCACAACCGTCTCAAGTAGAGCCTCCGTGTGGTGGTCACCCTCTAACACGTCTGATTGATCCTATCAAAAGAAGTTCACATCTAGTAACCAATGAGTAATGCACCCTCCGTATGGAATGATCACCCCTGGCGAGGTGACACAGAATGCACGACTCATCTTACAGTGAACCGTTAATGGAAGATCGTGGGTGCCAAAATAAGACCCTCTCCCACTAGATTTGGTAAATTAAGGATTTTGCTTTTAAAGAAAAAATTATTTTTATACATTACCCATAAACATCCAATGTTTACTAATGCGTTAAAAAAGGTTTTTGAATTTTATTTTTAGAAAACTTGTTTTACGTGCATGTAAGTAGTAACAATATAATTAAATGCCAATCACAACCAAGCACATAAAACAAAAAAAAAAAAAAAAAAACTAAAAAAAACTAAATTTGAAAATAAAGACATCCAAACGATGCCTCTATCTCCCATGGCTCTATCTCCATAGAACCTCCTTTTTGGTTTGATCGCCTCCAACTCCATCTTCATGAACAATGGCTCCTTGCTCCAACTTCATGGATTTTCTAATTCTATTACATTTGTCCTATGCTTCTTTCGAAGCTTACAATTTATCTAGAAATAGAAATAACAACAGCAACAATAATAAAAGGCTAGGGAAACCGGTGCGACTTTCCTTTTCGTAGGATTGAAGTCGCAGCGCCCTTTACATATGCCTTAAAACCAAACTAAACTAAATTACAACATGTACCAATCTCAAACAATTTAAATACAAAATATTCAAATGACTTGGTGCCATGGGAGATAGCGACTAATCTAGCTGCAAAAGGATTAGTCGTACACGCATCCATACATACATAACAAATATATATAACTATTAGAACACTTAATTGATTCACACAGTATATAAACTCTTTACATACTGAATTAGAACTTAAAACAGCATCTTACTTCTCTGTCACAGTTCGATCGCTTGAACTTTCTGTTTCAATCGCTTGAACTTTCTGTTTCATAGAATGATTTAAAAAAAATTCAGAATACTAAAAAAAAAAAATTTAATTTTAAAACACCTTAAAACTGTGAAACAGAGAGCCTGACAAAGAATCTGTCTCGATCGATCTAACTTCATTCGATCGATCGAACACCAGAAGGTTTAGATCGATCGAAGACTGTTCGATCGATCAAGTACAGAGGATGTTCGATTGATCGAACCATGTTCGATCGATCGAACCCGCCTTGCATCCCATGCAATCACAGATTTGTATTCTGCTGCGATAACACTGCAGAAACAGATCTGTGACAATGCCGTTTCGAAAACAGTTCTAAAATCAACATGCAAATCAAAATAGTGTTCCAAAAAACGCATCTATAGATCCAAACGAACCTGGCTCTGATACCAATTAATGGAAAAACCGGTTTAAGGTTAAAAGTTAAACACGCAGCGGAAAAGTCAAGTTATAAAACTTAATGGTAGCCCAGGATCTACTACTCATCAATTCCATAGATGCGTACAAAAAGAAGAGGACAAGAGTTTATACCTTAGTGTCTTGAACCCAATTCAGAAATCTCTAACTTTCAGCAGCTCCCTCTAGATGGTCTTCACCCTTATGACTCCTGTGGATGCTTCCCAGAGAGACTAGAGATAGTGGGATCTCTAATAGAGAGGAAGGCGAAGGTTTTGGGGCTCTAAAATAGTTTCTGCAGCTTCTGACGTTCTTAAACGACGAACTTCTTTTCCAGAATGCAACTGCCCTATTTATAGATTCCCATAACCGACCTAGACTTCGAGCGATCGAAGATCTTTGATCGATCGAACTTTCGATCGATCGAACCATTCTCGATCGATCGAGACTGCCAAAACTTCAATCGATCGAACATACTTAAATCGATCGAACTTGTCTTGACAACTTCCTCATGTGTCTTTCCAAGTATCCTGGCGGAGCTAAGAGTGGGACCTCCTAGGCTCTTTATTGTTGGCTCAGACCAATTTGTTAATTACTATGACCAAACTCTTTGATCAGCAGACTAACTAACTGGTCAGTTAACGTTTACTCTACTATAAAATGATAACTGAACTCCAACGCAAAAGAACATATCCGAAGCGATAACTAGACTTGTATGTTGTACTAATGTCCCTCTACCTTCAGCATTCGTAATCATATTCAGGTAGTCGGATAACTGTTACTGTCAACCTGAATCATGATTATTTCTTGTATTCCTTGAGTCCCATTCACCTCTCATGATTACCAAACATGTTGATAAATCTTATCAACAAGACTGCAGTACGCAGTAATCGACTTGGTGACATTCTCAAGGGAATGCTTACTCTGAATCAGAGGGTAGATTCTATCTTGACAATATATGTTCACAACCCTATGAACATGACATACCCAATGACACGACTAAAAAGTTGTGCGCTCTTGTGCAACACCCAAGTGTAGGTGATCGTGCAAGTAATATAGTACTGGAAGTCCAGGTCGATCCCACAGGAAAGGAATAGGAAGAATGTCTACTAAGTTATAACCTAAAGCAAAAGAAAAGAAAATAAAAATATAGAAGTGGAGGTTCTACGAATCCTAATTAATTAACTTAAACTAAATAATAAACTAAACATATAAAGAAACATAACTAATTAAACAGGTAAATTAAAGGTGTTGGAAATAAGTGAATCCACATTGATCCTAACCATCTACCATGCAAATTCATTAACGTTCTATGGAATTCATTCCTCTTCAGCATTCCGTATTTTTCTAAAGATAAAGAATCAATAGCCCTTTCATGACCGGGACTACATCATCACAAGTGATTTAAAATACTTAGAAGACGGTTTAAAACAATGGTAATTACTTGCACTCTAAATGGTGTTAGCAGTCAAAGTGGTTTTCAAAAGTCATTGAAGAAAAGGCCTTAAGGCTTTAAGTTCTAAAAACTGTTGTGACAAACTGAGCTTATTGGGACAATTTGATGACAGATTTCTAAAACAGAAAGTCATGGAATACTTAAAAGAATTATCTCAAGATTCTGCAGGTTCGATCGATCGAAGCGCTCTCGATCGATCGGACAGCATCATCCTTCAATCGATCGAAATGTCTTCGATCGCTTGACTATGGCTCTGGTTCGATCGATCGAAATACCTTCGATCGATCGAGCCCAGGTTTTCTATATCATACATGGTAGAGGCTAAAAATCAATATTTCATCACATATTTCCAACGTCTAAACTACGGAAACATAATAAAACTAGTACAGAAGTAGTAACCTAGAGTAATCATAACACATAAACTAATAACAATCAAATAACAAGGATTGGAAAGTAAAACCTGGATATAATCTGAAATAAACTCGAAATAAACATGAAATCCACTTGAATCTTCAATAATCTTCAATATATTAATGAAAAAGATGAAAAATAATATGAATCTAACCTAACCTACTCCTAATCTAACCCTAAAACTCCCTTAAACTGCTGTTTTTTGCGTTTTGGAGCATCCTCTTTTCGTCTGGTGTCAAAACGACTTATTTATAGGGTTCCGGCAGAGTTTACGCAACTTTTGGATGAAAATAAAATTCGATCAATCGAGCTTAGTTCGATCGATCGAACTCTCAATCGATTGAACTCTGCTCAAGCCATTGAACATCTCTGATTTTGACAACTCTGCGCACCGATGGGAGAATGGCCATAACTTTTCACTCGGACCTCGGATTGACCTCCCGTTTGCGACCACGCGACCGTAACTCAAAGATCTACATTTCATATTTCTTGGACAATCTTCCAAATCTGAAGTCTTCATTGTCAAAAATGGCATTTTCTCAGCTGCTTCTATTGTTCTCTTCACCAGAATCACTTTCTATGCAATGGTTGCTTCCTATAACCTGCAAAATGGTGTAAAAACACATATTTGAGTCTCAACATCATAGAAAACACTTAATCATTGATGTGCATCTAAATCTAGGGACTTGGGGATAAAAGTATACATAAAAGACTATGAAATACGCTATGAATATGCATTTTTTACCTCTAATCACACCCCCCAACTAGCTCGTTGCTAGTCCCTAGCAATGAAGCGAACTACAGCAGTGTTTATTTAAACTCTAAGAATTGAAAACAAAAGAAAGTAAAAATCCTAAATCACTTTCGCAGGAATCGCGATTGCATTTAGCATATGCAACAAGCCTTTAAACCTCTAAGTTCCCCCTGGTGGACGAGTGTTGTCTCGTGAGGGTTTGCAGTGAATCTACCCACAAAATTCATGTTTATGGTAATGGTTCTCGTTTAAATGTTTTCAAGAAATTTTTCCTCTCTCATTTAGCAATGTGGTTAAGCTCAACAATCTCATGAAACTCTCCAGTATGCCATAACCATGCAACACACATTACAGTTAATCTACTATCAAAGTCATTAGAATATTTCATACCTATTAATCTTCAAGTGTGTGTGTGAATGGACAACCCAAAATACAAAACTTTAATTTCAAAGCTCGCATAATCTAAGATTCTATCAAGACATTTATTTTGACTCAACTCTCACCAGGATTACACTCTCAAGATGAAATCACTCCGAATTAGGTGTAATAATTATCACTCATGATATGGAAGCTATAAAGAGTAAATGTGAATGGAATCTAATGCTTCTCATATCTAAATAGAAAAATGGAAATTTTATAGTGAACAAAGTCTCATGAAAGGATACTTTTCACTAGAAGAGCGAGATACCGTGGAGAACTCTCTCTTTACCTTAACTTCTAATCCAATTTACTTAAAATCATCAGGACTTTGAAAAAGAGGTGTTAAGTTAAGAAGGGAGAGGCTCGTGATATTCAACTGGGTTAAAGGATGTGATTGGAATGTCTATTACAACTTTTCAAACATTCCCACATCTCTAATCTCTCTCTTTTCTTTTCTTTTATTTTATTCTTTTTCACTCTTCTTTTTATTATTATTTTTTTTTCTTTTGTAACAACCATTGGCACTTTTTTTTTTCTTTTCATGCTTTTTTTTTCTTCTTTTTTTCATCATTTTTTTTCATGAATTTTTTTCTTTGCCAATTTTCCCTTATTCACACTACCAAACTTCTTGTCAAGATAACACATCCCAATCACTCCTAGATAAAGAACTGAGGCTTAAACTCCTAATTTGGAGTTAGGTAAAGACTTTAGGATTGTGAAGACAAGGCGATTATGATAAGCTCAAGAGGTGAAGTAAAGGAATAGCATAATAGTAAGCCAAGGCTGTATTATACGTGTATTGTCAAAAGATGGCCTAAATCATCTTCTAAGTTCATTAGGATTATTCATTTCAGTAAATTCAAGAGCTCTAAATTTGGTAAATCCTGAATGTTCTCTTCTAGTGATCAGTCAAAATGAAGAAAATTGAGACTTTCAACGAATGAATACGCTTTTCAAAAAGTAAGAGTAATTTTATAAAACCCTCAAAAACAAAAGAATGGCTCAAAAGCTCACTCGGGTTATTAGTCTCTACTACAGTCTCTCTAGACACCTAAGCTATGCTTACTAATCCATTTTAGCTAAGTACAAGGTTGTCACAATGTGCTCAAAGTTGTTTGAAGATTAAAAGACATAAAACATACTATAACTAAGATAGTAAACAAACTACCATTGTGTATCACATACTAGTAACATACAGAAAATAGCACTAATGCATCATAACTAACTACATTAACTAAGAGAGAAATACAAGAACCATTTCATTATCTTTAAAAAATAAATAAATAAAAAATAAAAATTTTAAAATTTTTGCAGATTTTAATTTACTGAGTTACATGTTGCTAAGCAGGTATATGACACTAAAGTACAACAAAAAGATATGAGGCATGCAATGACTCACTCCCCCCCAACTAAAACTAGACATTGTCCTCAATGTTCTAAACTAAGCACATGGACATGTAAAGTAAAGCGAGGGAAGGAAGGATTTTACCTCGAAGCGTTAATATCCATTTTTTTCAAGCTACCTGCAAGATCATTAGTAGCAACAAGGAAACATGAATACAACTACTCAGTAAATAAATTCGGTTAATCAAGATTTTTATCATAGATTAACAACCGAAATTTTTGAGGATCTTCCCAATAAAATAATTTAACAGTGAGAAGAATGTTGGGATCCTCATAAAAATGCAACTCCCCCCAACTAATGTCAGGCTCAAGGTCAGAGGAGATGATGCAAAACCTATGGCTTCCAAATTTTTTTGGGACAATTATAAAAGGAATACCACACTTTTTAGGAATTATATGCAAGAAACGATCTTTGGTGTTGGTATTTCCTATAACAGCCTCTATTTTAATACTAAAAACAGGGGGAGGCCATGGTTCAATAAAAGGGGCAGGGTTGAAGTGATGTTCTAATGAAGCTTCACCACCCTCCGCTTGTCCTAGAACAGAATCTATGGAGATATAATCATAGGAATTGAATTTCTGTTCTATGCACATGGTTTTGGACTGGACTGGACTTGGATAAAGCTATCTATTTGGGCCTCAATGTCATAATCACTCAAGAAGGTCAAGCAGTCTAGAAGATTGCTAGCTTCTTGTTGAATTTTAAGATCATCTAAAGTGGGCCCAATATTTTCCAAGTCTTCTCTCAAAAAATTTTGAAAGTTAAAATTTTGTGAAGAACATGTGCTAGTATCCTTACCATCCTCTTCCACAACACATTCTATTTGTTCACGAATGGGGTACACATAACATTCAAGCTCAGGACGAGAGCTTTGATTGATAGCAAGGATAGGTGATGGGCAACTTGGTGACACCACCTCTTCGGTCGAAAGAGGTGAGGTTCATGAATATCACAAGAATCTAAATCAGATTTAGATTTTTCAATTATGTCCTCTCTAGGGTCACTTTCAAAGGTAGGGGTAGAGTCAACAGGGGACTCTTCCTTTCCTAATTGCGTGCAATCACCTAAACTCTCGTCATCTTTTAAAACCTCATTCTCATCCTTGTAACTCTCCTCACTATATATGTCATCTATTGAGGTGCTCTAGACAAAGAGATTGTGCAGTTTTATCCAGGCAGTGAAGGAGTTGATGTCTGGGGTTGTATGTTGAGGAGAAGATGGTTCTACAACTTCATGCTCAATGGTTTGGTTTTGGAGTTCTTGTTGGGTTATCACTTTCTCAAATAAGTTGTTAACCTCACTCGGTATGAACCCATCATTGTCCTCTAATTCCATTCCATTGTTAGTGTCTTGAAATTCAGGTTGTAGCGTTGAAGGACTGGTATAGTCTTCTAAAGGTTGGCTATCAAATGCTTGTTGATATCTAGCTCCTAATTTATCAATTGCACTCTCTAGCCTTTTCATTTCACTAAGCAGCAATTCTAACATACCATTATCCTCAACTTGGTTATTCTCCTCATTATAACTATATGAAGTTTCACCCCATTGTTGTTGGTAATAGTCCCCTTCCCATTGTGTTTGTGTGCAAGACTCCCCAGAAGGAAAGTCTTGGTGCATTTGGTAATCGTGGGAACTACTACTATGTCCTACACTATCATTTTGGTTATATCCCCATTGCGATTGATAGAACTCTCCAGGTGGAGGTTCTTGATACGTTTGATAACATGGGGGACTAACACGATGGTTTTCCCATTGTGGTGATTGGTAGCACTCAGGTTGATAATGTGCATCATATGTGGGTGCTTGCCAACTCGGGATATAGTTCTCATTACCTAATGTGTACCCATTCGTGGTATTTGTGTTGTATGGAGGGTAATATGGATAAGACATGTTTACCCAAAATATTTAAACAAAAGAAATTTTTTTTTTTTTTTTTTTTTTCTTGTGAGAGAAAAAGTCCAATGATTTTTTTTTTTTTCAAGTAAAAGAAGAAAAATGGAAAAACTTAGTAAAATCCTAACCTAGTTGCCTTCCCCGGCAACGGCGCCAAAAACTTGACACGACCAAAAAGTTGTACGCCCTTGTGCAACACCCAAGTGTAGGTGATCGTGCAAGTAATATAGTACTGGAAGTATAGGTCGATCCCACAGGAAAGGAATAGGAAGAATGTCTACTAAGTTATAACCTAAAGCAAAAGAAAAGAAAATAAAATAAAAAAATAGAAGTGGAGGTTCTACGAATCCTAATTAATTAACTTAAACTAAATAATAAACTAAACATATAAAGAAACATAACTAATTAAACAGGTAAATTAAAGGTGTTGGAAATAAGTGAATCCACATTGATCCTAACCATCTACCATGCAAATTCATTAACGTTCTATGGAATTCATTCCTCTTCAGCATTCCGTATTTTTCTAAAGATAAAGAATCAATAGTCCTTTCATGACCGGGACTACATCATCACAAGTGATTTAAAATACTTAGAAGACGGTTTAAAATTATGGTAATTACTTGCACTCTAAATGGTGTTAGCATTCAAAGTGGTTTTCAAAAGTCATTGAAGAAAAGGCCCTAAGGCTTTAAGTTCTAAAAACTGTTGTGACAAACTGAGCTTATTGGGACAATTTGATGACAGGTTTCTAAAACAGAAAGTCATGGAATACTTAAAAGAATTATCTCAAGATTCTGCAGGTTCGATCGATCGAAGCGCTCTCGATCGATCGGACAGCATCATCCTTCATTCGATCGAAATGTCTTCGATCACTTGACTATGGCTCTGGTTCGATCGATCGAAATACCTTCGATCGATTGAGCCCAGGTTTTCTATATCATACATGGCAGAGGCTAAAAATCAATATTTCATCACATATTCCCAACGTCTAAACTACGGAAACATAATAAAACTAGTACAGTAGTAGTAACCTAGAGTAATCATAACACATAAACTAATAACAATCAAATAACAAGGATTGGAAAGTAAAACCTGGATATAATCTGAAATAAACCCGAAATAAACATGAAATCCAATTGAATCTTCAATAATCTTCAATATATTAATGAAAAAGATGAAAAATAATATGAATCTAATCTAACCTACTCCTAATCTAACCCTAAAACTCCCCTAAACTGCTGTTTTTCGCGTTCTAGAGCGTCCTCTTTTCGTCTGGTGTCAAAATGACTTATTTATAGGGTTCCGGCAGAGTTTACGCAACTTTTGGATGAAAATATAGTTCGATCGATCGAGCTTAGTTCGATCGATCGAACTCTCAATCGATTGAACTCTGCTCAAGCCATTGAACATCTCTGATTTTGAGAGCTCTGCGCACCGATGGGAGAATGGCCATAACTTTTCACTCGGACCTCGGATTGACCTCCCGTTTGTGACCACGCGACCGTAACTCAAAGATCTACATTTCATATTTCTTGGACAATCTTCCAAATCTGAAGTCTTCATTGTCAAAAATGGTATTTTCTCAGCTACTTCTATTGTTCTCTTCACCAGAATCACTTTCTATGCAATGGTTGCTTCCTATAACCTGCAAAATGGTGTAAAAACACATATTTGAGTCTCAACATCATAGAAAACACTTAATCATTGATGTGCATCTAAATCTAGGGACTTGGGGATAAAAGTATGCATAAAAGACTATGAAATACGCTATGAATATGCATTTTTCACCTCTAATCACCCAAGATACCCAGGTTTTGATCTTCAATAGACCTCACTGATTGGTAAGTCAAAGCAACCATATCCACAGTCTATGTTCATAATCGTCTCAAGATTGAGAACACGTACCTTATACAAGTTATGAGTTCTTATTGACTAATTGACAGTCTTGAGTGTCAATAGGAAAGCTCAGGTCCGTCAATGCACTATAAGCACTAGCATATTAACTAAAAGTTACACTCTAGTGATTGAGATTGATCACTCCATCCAATGGTAGTCAATTATGCTACAATGTAGACCTGATGAGATATCCAGTCTCATCATCCACTGTGACACGTTCTAAGTAACAAAGAATAGTAATTCGTATCTCACTTGTATGTATATCATACATACACGCATTACTTACTATGATATTTAAGGATTACAATCATCTCATGAAAGAAACATACATAACAAAATGTAAAGCTGATATCCATATATTAACAAGTCAATGTCTCCTATATAAAGTAATGGTTTGAGGGCACAAACCCAACAAAAACAGCATATATAAACGTATACCTCATGCATATAACACGTCTAAGCTTCATAATAACTTGTGTATACATCCAATAAAGGGACCAAGTGAGTTAGAAACTCACCTAGGGTGTGTTTGGGGTGTGTGTGAGATTAAATCCTCCAAGCTCTCTCTCTTTCATCCTTCTCTTTCTCTCTTCTCTGTCTCTTCTTTCTTTTGATTTCCTTCTTCTCTTCTTCTTCTCTTCTTCCTCTCCCAACTGCCAAGGCAGTGTATGTGTGTGTGTGTATGTATGTGGGTGTATATAGATATAGATATATGGATATATGTGTATATATATATATCAACACACTCTCTCTCTCAATCAAAAACAAACCAAACAAATCCAAAGTCTGAAAGGGATACATATATATATATATATATATATAAACAAGAATGCCACACGTTCAAAGCTAAAGAAAAGAAGAAAACTTGTCTCAGCTAATGCCAATCGATTGGTATAGATGTCAATCGATTGGTAACATATATTTGAAGGCAATTAATTGAAAAAGATGGCAATCGATTGGGATGTTGCCACGTCATTACTTTTAGTTGGTATAATGGCAATCTATTGGGAATATGTCAATCGATTGGTATCAAAAAGTGGCAATTGATTGGGAATTAAGGTAATCGATTGGTAACCAATTTTCACCAAAAGGAAGAAAAAGTTTATACAATTATAGAAAGGAAATACCAGGTCTTATTAATATACAAAAAATACAGGGTATTACATCATCCATCACTCAACAAAAGATTTCATCCTCGAAATCAAAAGTAAACAAAGTCTAGAACAAAAACGAAAACTTCTCTTGCATCTCTGACTCTAGCTCCCACGAAGCTTCTCCTTCATCATACTGGACCTTGACTAGTGGAATCTCTTTGTTTCTGAGCTCCTTGATTCCTCGATCCAAAACATGAACTGGTCCTTCGTTGAATGTAACATTGTCATTGACTTCAATATCCTTGAAGTTGATCTCATGCGCTGGGTTTTGGGCACACTTCCTCATCATACTGATGTGGAAAACTTTGTGCACTCCTGACATCTTCGGCAGCAATGCAAGGCGATAAGCAACTTTTCCAACACGCTCTAGAATCTCGAATGGTCCGATGAATCGCGACGATAACTTGCCTCTCTTCTGACCAAACCTGACAATGCTTCGAACAGGTGAGACCTTGAGTAGCACATGATCTCCAACGGCAAACTCCAAGTCTTTGCATCGCTTGTCAGCATAACTCTTGTGTCGGGTCTGAGCTGTCTTCATCTTCTCACGCACTATCTGAATCTTCTCACTAGTCTCTCGTACCATCTCTGGCCCAAGAAGTTAAGTATCTCTGACTTCGGTCCAACAAAGCGGTGATCGGCAAGGTCTTCCGTACAAAGCTTCAAATAGCACCATTCCTATGCTCGAATGATAAATGTTGTTAGAGGCGAACTCAATCAAAGATAACTGCGTCTCCTAAGAATTTTCAAAATCAATGACACAAGCACGTAACATATCCTCCATTACTTGATTTACCCGTTTAGTTTGCCCATCGGTCTGTAGATGAAAGGCTGAACTCAAGTTTAATGTCATTCCCATCGCTCTTTGGAGACTCTTCCAAAATTTTACGGTAAAACGCGAATCTCGATCTGACATGATAGAAACAGGTACTCCGTATAACCGTACTACGTGTTGCAGATACATCCGGCTCAGACGTTCCACTGTATATGTCATACTATAGGCGATAAAATGTGTCGTCTTTGTAAGTCGATCCACGATTACCCAAATTGCATCATAGTTCTGCTGTGACTTCGGAAATCCTACCACAAAATCCATGGTGATGTGTTCCCATTTCCATTGAGGAATAGGCAATGGTTGTAGAAGTCCAGGTGGTTTATGATGTTCTGCCTTCACTTGCTTACATGTAAGACATTGAGATACATACTCGGCTATTTCTCTCTTCATTCCTTCCCACCAGAAATTCATCTTCAGATCCTTGTATATCTTTGTACCTCCCGAATGAATCGTCATCCATGACTTGTGAGCTTCATACAATATTTCTTTTCGGAGATTTTCTTCGTCAAGTACACAGAGTCTACCTTTACATCATAAAGCTCTGTCTGTAATAATACTCCAGATCTCTGGTTCCTTAGCTGACATCTTCACAAACCATAACTTTAAATCTTCAGTTGTTTGTTGAGCTTCTATGATACGACTGATCAAAGTTGGTTATACCATAAGACATCCAAAATATTGTCTTTCCATTGGTTTTACTGGCTGAAGCTCGAATTCAGCTAACACTTCTAATGCTCTCCATTCTTGAATTAGTAATGCAGCAATTACTAATCGAGGTTTACGACTCAAAGCATCTACTACGACATTCGCTTTACCTGGGTGGTACTGTAACGAAAAGTCATAGTCCTTGAGTAACTCCATCCATCTTCGTTGTCGCATGTTCAACTCCTTCTGAGAGAACAAGTACTTCAAACTCTTATGATCGGAAAACAAATCAAACTTCTCTCCATAAAGATAGTGTCTCCAGATCTTTAATGCAAATACTATTGCTGCTAATTCCAGATCATGCGTCGAATAATTCTTCTCATGTACTTTCAACTGTCTTGATCCATATGCAATAACATTCTCATCTTGCATCAATACATACCCAAGTCCTTGGTGCGATGCAACACTATAGATCACATACCTTTCTCCACTATTAGGTATTGCAAGTACCGGTGCAGAAGTCAATCTTTCTTTTAACTCCTGAAATGCTTCCTCATGCTTGTCTATCCATTCGTACTTTATTTCCTTCCTCGTCAAATTCATCAAAGGTCCTGCTAACTTGGCGAATCCTTCTACAAATCTTCTGTAATATCCTGCTAAACCGAGGAAACTTCTAATCTCTGTCGCATTGATTGGTCTATTCCAGCTTAAGACTGCATCGATCTTAGATGAGTCTACTGAAATACCATCCTGAGATATGACATGTCCCAAGAACTTGACTTCCTGTAGCCAAAATTCACACTTACTGAACTTTGCATACAACTTATTATCTCAAAGTGTCTGCAATGCAATCTGTAAGTGCTCCTTGTGATCTTCTTTCGTCTTCGAGTAGATTAGTATGTCGTCGATGAATACTATAATGAATTTATCCAAATATGGTCTGAATACTCTATTCATTAAGTCCATGAATACTGGTGGTGCGCTCGTCAATCCAAAAGGCATCACCAAAAACTCATAATGCCCATATCTTGTTCGGAATGCAATCTTTAATACATCCTCTGGTCGAACTAATAGTTGATGATATCCAGAATGTAGATCGATCTTAGAGAAAATTCTTGATCCCTGCAACTGGTCGAATAGGTCGTCTATCCGAGGTAGTGGATATCTATTCTTGATTGTGACCTTGTTCAACTCCCTGTAGTCCATACAGAGTCGAAGTGTCCCTTCATTCTTCTTAACAAATATAATTGGTGCTCCCCAAGGTGACGTACTTGGACGAACAAATCCTAAATCTTCAAGTTCTTGGACTTGCTTTTTCAGTTCCAACATCTCAGTTGGTGTCATCCTTTATGGAGTCTTAGAAATAGGCAATGTTCCAGGTATTAGTTCCACACAAAAGTCTATCTCTCTTTTCGGTAGAAGTCTCTTAATATCCTAAAATACATCCTGAAAGTCTTGTATAGTAGGAATCTGATCCATCTTGAGTTTCATACTCGCACTTCTAATTGTAGCTATCCCACTTGTTAAGAACATATCACTCGTCGGTTAACACTGAAATCTAATGGTAGGACACCCTGGTGTCGGAAACGCAATAGTCCTAGTAGGGCAATCCAAGTTGGCATTATACTTAGTCAACCAATCCATCCCTAGGATAATGTCAAACTCTAACATCGATAGAACTACCAAGTCAACTGGAAGATTTCTATCTCCCAAAGTCAATCGGCAATCCTTACATACTTTACCCAGTTTAACATACACTCGCAAAGGTGACACAGCATTCAGTGCTGGCTCAAGTATCTGGGGTTCTAAACCCAATTAACGTAGAATCCTAACAGCAATAAAAGAACGTGCTGCTCCAGTATCAAATAAAGCATTTACTGGACTATGAAAGAGTACAAGCGTACCTTCCAAATACTGATGTTCATCGGCATTAAAACCTGCTTCTCCCGGGATTATTGCATTCATCCTCGTCTGCTCTGGAGGTCCTTGAATCCCTTGAACTGGTGCCCCGTAGTAACCTCCTCGTGGTGCATGGCAATCCTTGCTCAAGTGCCCTAGTTTATTGCAGTTATGACAGACAATATCTGGCCTACGATTAGATCTGTGGATAGTGCAGTTCCTTGCAATATGTCCTGACTTTCCACAATTAAAACATCCTCCATTATTGCTTGGCAGGGCTATTAGCAGTGTTTGAGGTTGTGATCCCTGCTGTTGATATTGTTGGGGTCGATTATAACCCTACTGAGGTTTCCTGGCTCCTTCCCAAGTTCTCTTATTACTTTGGAAAGTCCCCTGTGGCCTCCAACCTTGGGTATTCCTCAGTGGTTGTGTCTGGAAATTTCTCTGTTGGAAGTTCTTTGATGGCTGTGGTCTATTCGTCTATGGTCGTTGTACTGGATATGCATCCTTATCTAGACTTGCAGCAAGTCTAACTAGTCCTTCAAAACTTTGGTTCAGGTGAAGATGGGGATTCAGTCCCTAGTGAAATCTTTTCACCTTCTTCTGCGGTGTATCGATCATATATTGGGCAAATCGAGACAGTCGCTCAAACTGTGTGGTATATTCTTTTACCGTCCAATCTCCTTGAACTAAGTTCAGGAAATTCTTCTCCTGTTGATCCTTTTCATCTTCCAGAAAATACTTCTCTAAAAATCTTCCTTTGAACGTCTCCCAAGGCATTGTTCTTGCAGTGTTTATTCCTATAGTGGTTCGCTCAGCTTTCCAACAATCTGCGGTGGCATAGGTGAGCTGGAACGTAGCAAGGCGACGCTTCTCTTGCTCACTACACTCCAATGCTTCAAAAATCAATTCCATTTCCCTTATCCATTGCTCTGCTTTCCATGGTTCTGTTAGTCCATCGAACTTCTCGGGACGTAGTCCACGAAAATTTGCTAGTAACTTATCTCTTGTTTGCCTTTGCTGGAACGGTATAACTGGGGTTTGGACAGGTCATTGATTGGTGGCATTGTTGCAGGTATCGCCTACATGCTCCATTCTCTGCATGAATGCTTCAAAAACTCCAGATGGGTCCATTCCTTCTAGAATAGGTGCTCCAATACGTGCTTGGTGATTTCTCAAGGGTCCTACCATAATGATGACAAGTATTACCTACAAGAGATGTTGATTAGCTTAAAATCTTCTCGCAGAAACGAAACAAGATAGGGCGAGAAAACACAAGAATAACAGTTCAACAAAATAACACACCAAAACAAACATACGATCAATAACAAAAGTACTGCTCATATAACAAAAGATGTACCGCATAGTACACACTGGTCAAACTATGTACCATATGGGACAAAGCAAAAACAGCCCTAAGGTCAGCTATTACAAGGCTACGACTACTACTGCTAATATTTATACAAAGCTATGGTCAAATAGCTATCTCTTAAGCTCCCAAAATCTAGTGGACAACATGTCCTGATAAAATCTAACAAAACATAAACAAAAACTCGCTGCAGATCCTGACTCAAAGGTCATTAGCATCTGATCCTGCCGGTGATGCCTCATCCTCTAAATTGATATCCATCTCCTCGAGCGGATCATCCTGAACTGGTGCAACAAGATCTCCAACTGCCACTCCAATATCCCAATCCTCTATCACCTCTGCATCAAGGTCCTCTAGCACGTCTGCTATCGCCTAGTTGGCAACCTTGACTGCCACTGCGGCGAATCCATCAGCGATATCAAGAGCTCCTGCAATCACAGCCTCTCCCATAGCAAAACCTACTGGTTGGGCTACTATCCCGGCTATCCATCCTACTACCATATCAACCATGGCTGCTATATACATAATAGGTCCGGCTGGTATCTGAAGCATAACTGGTGCCTCTGGTATAATGATCTTCTCATTGGCCACATCCTCAACTACTACATCGGCCTTCACCCCTATGTCTGCCTCCACAGCCTCTGGGTCTGGTGCTAGATCCTCGAGCTCAAACTCTGGCTCCTCTGGATCATCCTCCAGCTCATCATCATCTACATCATCCATATGCTCATCCTCTGCTGGGTCCTTGTCCTCTATCGACTCCTCCTCTCCATCCCCGTAACTATCCTCGTAGGGATGCTCGTCCTCTGGCTTTGGATCCTCCTCATCCTGAATCGGCTCAGGCTCTTGAACTGGTAAGTTAGGTACTGGTGATGGTGGGGCTACTGGTGCTGGTATAGCTACAGGCTCTAGTGGACCAACTAAAATGGCTCTAAACTCAATCTCATCCATCTCGGGCTTACTCTGAACTAACCATAATATCTCCTGACATATATCTCTACCAACTCTCACAGAATGGTAAGCATCCATACGCATCTGTGTCGGGTGAATACTCCCAGTCACATAAAGCGCCCTCCATATGTCTTCCTCTAAATTTCGACTAGCTATCTGGCACACTCACTCACGATAAAACTCCGGATCAGCTGGCTCCACGGTATCCCCATGGATGAAGGGTCCTCCATAAGCATCGGTAACAAATTGATGAAACTCTGGATCCATGCTATCCTGTAAAGAGACTATACATCGTCAGACGGACGAACTTATCTTAAACTCACATCTTATCTCAAGGTAAACTTAACATACGAGGACCAGATGGTGTGGGATAGGTAGTGAACGAAAGTATCACAAACCTAGGGCTTTGATACCAAAAATCCTGTCACGCCCCGAAACAGCATAAATAGGGAAAAATAAATTTCCTTTATGGGTCCATAGGGAATGATTGGAGAATGTCACTAATCTTCCACACCACACAGTTCTAGATAACAGAAAGAATAACCCATAGTAATATAAAGGAAACCTATTATATTGCAACATTAGAGTTATAACAACTGAAAAGCTACAACGGTAGTATATAAGGTTTGGAAGCAATATATGCCCAAGTACCAAATATAACAAAACAGCCTAAACAAAAATATAAACTATCAACTATCTCCAAGTCTTCAACTGGCGTAAAAATCAGTATAGTAGTCCTCCTTGGCATAGGTATCATCAGTGGGGCCACCCTCTATGTATTCCTCTCCCGGATAGTAACCGTCATTGTATGATCCATTACCTGCAGAATAAGGCACAAGATAGTCTGGACGGGGGAAGTCCAGGCAATAAAAGGCCATCAGCTTACTGAGAGCTGAGTGAGTATCAACTAACACGGTACCAATTATCTGAAGTAAAATACAAGCCCATTAAAACACGAGTTAACATCTTATTATAATAATAACAATATCGCGTTCCTTTATTCAACCTCGTATACCAACTCTTATCGTCTTGTTATTCAAACATCGATATTAACATATTCTGACTGAACGAACTGACTCAATCGTTTAACTCTAGGGATACAACCTCATTTAGTCCATCGCTTTTAAGAGCATATGCACAGCTCGCCGCATGTCATGGAATCCACATCAGTCCATCCCCAGCTTTTAAGAACAATGTATCATATTCACCGCATTTCAGGGACACAACGTTTCGAACAAGGCATATCATCTATTGCCACGACTTAAAATCATCTACCAGACATCCCAGCTCACCGCTTTTAAGAGCATATTATACAGCTCACCGCTTTTAAGAGCATATCATGGATTATCCAGTCTATCTTAGGACTACTTGGTCCAACTCACCGCTTTTAAGAGCATATGCACAGCTCACCGCTTTTAAGAACATATCATGACCAAATGTCCATCCACGTACCATGCCCAGAACTTACCAAACCTGCTTATACACAGTACTAATGAGGATACATGACAATTTCCCAATGTGGCCTGACTACTCGGATTAAAAGAACATGGAAATTGAACTTATACAAGAATCAGCAGATTACCCATGTTATTACTTCTATCCATTCTGTATAATTATACTTAACTTTGTTGTCACATTATCCCTGTCTAACCCAAAATTGCATAACGGAAGTCCAAATTGAAAATCGAACAATCGGACCCTTAATATAATAAACAAGCAAGGGAATCCATGTTCTGCCCATACCAATCGATTGGTATAAGGTCCAATTGATTGGGATAAAAATAATTTCAGTCGATTTAGAAAACTGACAATCGATTGGGATAAAAATAATGTCAATCGATTGCTATCATTGGCAATCAATTGGGATAAAATAATGTCAATCGATTGCTATCATTGGCAATCGATTGGATCCAGACTGATGGCAATCGATTGGTAATTATGCCAATCGATTGGCACTCCGTCTTCACCAGCAGATTGCAAAAACAGCATATATAAATGTACACCTCATGCATATAACACGTCTAAGCTTCATAATAACTTGTGTATACATCTAATAATGGGACCAAGTGAGTTAGAAACTCACCTAGGGTGCGTTTGGGTGTGTGTGAGATTAAATCCTTCAAGCTCTCTCTTTCCTCCTTCTATTTCTCTCTTCTCTGTCTCTTCTTTCTTCTTTCTTTTGCTTTCCTTCTTCTCTTTTTACTCTCCTAGCTGCCAAGGCAGTGTATGTGTGTGTGTGTGTATGGGTGTATATAGCTATAGATATACAGATATATGTGTGTATATATATATCAACACACTCTCTCTCTTAATCAAAAACCAACCAAACAGACCCAAAGCCTGAAAGGGATACATATATATAGAGAAACAAGAGTGCCACACGTTCAAAGCTAAAGAAAAGAAGAAAACTTGTCTCAGCTTATGCCAATCGATTGGTATAGATGTCAATCGATTGGTAACATATATTTGAAGGCAATCGATTGGAAAAGATGGCAATCGATTGGGACATTGCCACGTCATTACATTTAGTCGGTATAATGGCAATCGATTGGGAATATGTCAATCGATTGGTATCAAAAAGCGACAATCGATTGGAAATTAAGGCAATCGATTGGTAACCAATTTTCTCCAAAAGGAAGAAAAAGTTTATACAAGTATAGAAAGGAAATACCAGGTCTTTTTAATATACCAAAAATACAGGGTATTACACATAACAACTCCGAGCGATGGCTTGATCTCCTCTCAAGCTCCTCAATCCCTGCGGGGTCGGGAACTTGTCGATCAGGCTATAAGTTGACATGACTGCTCTGGCCTTGTTAAGTGTTGGTCTCCCGAGAATGACATTCTAAGAGGATGAGGCCTCTACCACAACGAAGTTTGCGAGCCCGGAGGCCTGCTGTGGGTAGGTCCCCATTAGAATCGGTAGCTTGATCATCCCGAGCGGTTGTGTACTGGATCCGTTGAATCCCACCAATGGAGTGGTCACTGATCAGAGCCAGTCTCTTAATATTCCAAACTGATCAAACACTGAAGCAAATAGTGTGTCCGAGGAGCTTTCCGTGTCCACGAGTACCCTTTTAATCATTTAATTAGCTATAGAAAGTGTTACCACTAGTGAATCGTCATGGGGGTAGTACAGATCTCGAATATCACCGGATGAAAAGGTCAGGGTATCGGTTGGAGGGCAGTTGACTGGTTGGACATGCACGACATCCGCTCAGGATGCCCAGTCATGCCTCTTCCTTGCCAACTGCGAGTCTCCTCCACTCGATGTTTCTTCGAAGACCACGTTGATATGCCCGAGGGGTTGTTGTTGCTCAGGGGCTCAGGTATCTTACCGCTACTGTCTGCATTTGGTGATAAACTCCACTAGATGACCCTACTCAATGAGTTTCTCTATAGCAATTTTGAGTTTAAAGCAATCCTCGGTGTCATAGTCGTGGTCTTTGCGGTAGTAGTAGTAATTGTCCCGATTAGTTGGTTTCTTGAGCAGTTTCTGAGCCTCGGTGGCTTCCATGACTTCTTGGATGGGCCGGAAAAGTGGCATGAAGGCGATCGGGGTCTGATCCCGACTACCCCTCTGCTGATCCTATTTCTGTTTCTTTCTCGAGCCGTTCTCGGAGCCCTCACGTTTCCGTTTGGCTCTTGGGGACTCATCTTCCATGAAGTTTGAACAGTTGGACTTCAAGAACTCTTCGGTGTCAATGTACTTCCCGATTCTCTCTGAGAGTTCGACCAAGGTTCCTAGTCGTTATTGGTGGAACGACGTGGAGACCTTGGTGTTCTGAACCCCCGAGCAGAAGGCTATGATGGCGACCATCTCATTTAGGTCATGAATTTGAATCTTTTGCTGATTGAAGCAATCGACGTAATCCTTCAAGGATTCTCCCTTTCGCCGCTTGACAGCAAGTAGCTCAGTGTCCAGCTGTAGTCGACCAAACATACCCACGAACTGGCTGACGAACAGATTACTGAGTTCCTTGAAATCATCAACCGATCGGGGCCTCAGGGAATGGAACCACTGCGTAGCTGGGCCCTTAAGAGTGCTAAGAAAGGCCAGATAGTGCAGTTCATCGACATTGGTTGCCAGTGCCATTTGAGCTTTATATATCCGAATGTGGCTGACTGGACTTCCCAAACTGTCATAAAAGTTGAGCTGAGGCTGTTTGAATTTGCGTGGAATGGCAAATCCCGTGACTCAATCGGTGAACGGCGACTCAGTCTCTGTGTTGGTGTAATTGCGACTTCAGTTTTTGGCCTAGCTTCTCGATCTATTTCTCCAAGTCGTTGATGCAAGCTTCCACACCATCTTGACCGGTGTCTCGCTCGATATCAGTATGGTAGGTCGGGTCGGAGGAAGAGGCTTCTTCCTCAAAGTTCGGTGTCCTCTTGGATAAGGCTCGGCTTTGACTCCGGTTGATCGCATGCCTAAGGTCACTTCGGCTCCTGGCTGGGTGATCTTGCGCTGATTCCCCGATCAAGCACTCCTGCCCTTCCCCTCTGGTGGCGTGCTTGTCATTAATAATGTTCCTGGCATCCACCGCGCGGCTTGGGTCTGCCCGGGCACATTGTCAGGTCCGTATTGGATCCCGACCACACTCATTGGTCCCCGGTTGTCCTACAGCCTTTGGGGATCTTGGCACAACTCGAGCACGTCGTTGGGTCCATACTGGCGCCCGACCACACTCGACGCTCTTGAGTGGCACCTCAGTCTACGTAGGCTTGTTCTGTTGGGCCAGCCAGGGGCGTATCTACATTAGAACCAGTGGGTACCATGGTACCCACTGAATTTATACATTACAAAATTTTCTACACTTTTGTTGCGATGGACATAGCTGCTCTAGTGGTTTGTTACTTTGCATTCAACCCAAGTGCCCAGGGGTTCGACTCTCGGGCTCCCTTTTTTTTATTTTTTTTTCCTTTCTTTTTTTGAAAAAACTGATTTGGTTTTTAGCCCCTTGTTTTATAAATATTGCTTAAAAAACCCCACTACCTAGCTCTCTATTTATTTCTTTTTTCTTTTTGTGAAAAATTGATTTGTTTTTAGCCCCTTGTTTTATAAATATTACTTAGGAAACCCCACTATCTATCTATCTACTCAAAATACTCATTGATGAATGCGGTCTATTTCAATACTTGTAATACTATTTTTACTTTTGCAAATTTAATCGCTTAAAATTTTTAGTACTTAAAAATACAACCCTTGATTTTTAGTACTTAATTTTCAAATTTATCAAACATACCTAAGGGTTTGTTTGATAACTCAATTAAGTTCTATCAATGAAAAGTTTTAGCGTTGCAATTTTTTTTTGTCAGTTCGTTTGATAATGTACAACTTCACTGAAAATATGCCCAAAAACTACTAAAAATTTTAAATAAAAAGGTTATATTAAAATTTGTATGGTGTTAGAACATTTTGGACATAAAATCAATTCTTAGTGGGCAATATTCAGTAAACTTTTTTAGCGACATTTTGTTATTTTCTGCCATATGATTGGTACCAAATAAGCAAATTAAGTTGTATATTTTGACAAATTACGAGGCAGAGCCGTAAAAATGTTTTAAAAAAAAAAAAAAAAAACTCATCTTTATCACATATACATATATGTACATAACTTCGCACGCTTGGCACAATGTCATGGTACGACATATGAATGTCTCTCCATGATGAGAAAAATGGATTTCACATTGTTGTGATCGTCTTAGAGGCTGTGCTATGTATTAATATGTGATTTGCAGAATATATGCGAAGAAGCTTAATTCTGTAAAAAAATCTGGTTAACAGTTCTTTGGACCTAACGTCTAGTGTTACGGAGTACTAGATTCCATTGTTCTTTATTTTTTTGACTAAAAAATTTAACCTTTTTACTCTTTCTTTTTTTCTTTTTTCTTTTTTTTTTTTCAAAGAATGCATTTTTGCTCACTCAAATATTGGTCGCTCAATGCTCACATAACTCTCCTATTGACCAATATAGTAGTACTCAGGATTAAATTAGAATTAATTGATGGTGTAAAATTCTGTAACGCACGTAGGGAAAAGGGGGGCAGCTCAACTTTTGAAAATCACTATTTTATTCTATACATTTCATACATTATTAATTTTTGCCCTTTAATTGCCCCTCTCAACTTTTCAAAATCACTATTTTACCTTATATATTTCATACATTAGTCATTTTTGCCCCTTAATTGCCCTCCCAACTTTTCAAAATAATTCTTTTACCTTATATATTTCATACGTTATTCATTTTTGCCCCTTAATTGCCTCTCAACTTTTCACAAAAACGCTTTCAAGTTTTAAAAAAACCGGGTCAGGAGCGCTGCCCCCGAACCCGTGAATAAGTTTATGCCCCCCTCCCCCCTAGACAAAACTCCTGCGTCTGCCCCTGCTCACTGTATTGCCCAATGTGAGCAATGAGTTGGCAATTTTTGAATACTCTCTTTTTTAAAACTTTATTTTAGATCCTCAATTATTATTACTAAAGGCCCTCAATTTTTGAAGCGATTTTAGTTGGGGGCAATTGTTAACAAACATGACAATTTAAGACCTTTAATGATGATCCTCAATTGACAACAATTCGCTCGATAGTCATCGTCTGTTTGAAATCCAATGTAAAAATAAAGGCCGCAAGTGACACAATTTCTAATTAAGGCCATCAAAGTGTATTTTACTCTGGCCTTTTCGTTTTGGGTTCTCTTATTATGTGCTTTAAGGCATGTGTTAACAAGTTTTAAAAGACTTAACAAATGTTAAACTTTTCCTTTCTTTTTTACATGAAAATGTGCATTGAAACTTGAGGCTTGAGAGTTATCAACCTAATTTTTGGGCCGGGTTTCCTTTAAATGAAGTTGGCTCGTTAGAGAAATTTTTGTGTACCTTCAAGCTAGCGTATATGTGGTGCCTCATAATATTCAATAAGGTAGCATCACACAGAATTATTGGGCTATTTATATTTTTTATGATGGGTTCTATTATTTGTGTGACGCACACTTCTATTATATATGGGGTATTAAATGATATATCCCAGAGTAACTTGAGGTACCCAAATATTTCTCGTGTCACAGGGAACTGCCTTTATGGAAATTGCATCTTTTTGTGACTTTTCCTTTGTTGCTTTGCTTCACCCAGAATTTTCCGAGGCAACTTAACTAGCCTAACTCCACCCTCTCTGGTGGAGAGAGAGAGAGAGAGAGAGAGAGAGAGAGAGAGGTAGTTAAGAGTTAGAGATGAATCTCATACTGGACCCAGTGTTTTTGGGCTTGTGAGACCTATTGTCGTAGTAATAGCAAAGTTTGTCGTATGTGTCAAATGACGTGAGAATTTTACATTCCTACGTTAAATTTATTTTATTTTTTTATGGAAAAATGGTTAATTAAAATGAAAAAGTTCAAACTCTAGAATGTTACAATGTGCTCAAATAACATGCTAGAACAGAAAAGGGACACAAACTAGAAAATGTCCAAAGTCTGCCCCAAAACTAGCAAACAAAGCCAAAAGGCTAAACATGGCCCAAAAACAAAAAACAAAAAAAAAACATGGCCCAAAAACAAAAAACAAAAAAAAAAAACGACAAACCAGGGCACAACAACAATTGAAAAACAATCCTCGTCGATGACTTTTATGATGACTTCCTTTAAAAATCGTTTTAGCGTTCTTGTTCCTTTGTTTAGAGGAGGTGGCGCTCTCATGCATTAGAAAAACATCATCCACTTCATTAAAGTCCTCAACAGAGTCGTCATCGTCATCTTCCACAACATGGGAAATATTATCCGCTTCCCGATCAGACATTAGAGCTTGGAATTTATTCCTTTAAATTTCTTGATCTGTATATGTATACACTTTTCATTTGATAAGTGGGATCTATAAACATTAAAATAAAAGAATAAATTTATTAGGCATATTACTTTTGAAATGTCAAAATTTACATATTGACTTTTATGTCAAATGTCACATACACATTTGAAGACAACGAGAAATTAGGGTGTAAGTCCTACGGGCCAACCGGGTCTAGTCCGAGTATTACCTGGACTTGGGCTTGCAGCACTTACAATTTGGGCAAGTTTGGGTAGGAAACTTCAAGCTCAATTTTCGGGTCGGGCTGGACTTGGGCTGAATTTTTTTAGTGACAAAAATATACTATTAGATATTATATTGATATGCTTAATTAATAGATGAATGTTTTTTTTCCCAAATCTAACAAAAAGAAATTTTTTTTTAAATAAATTTGATATCTTCATATTGTCATTTACATACTAAAATTCGGTTTGTACCAAAAACAATACTGCAATTCGGGCTTGAGTTTCAATACTAAAACACAAAACGGACAAGGGTTGGGTTGTTCGGGCTTAAGTCGGGCTCGTGCTTGGGCAGCTTATTGTGCATCTCGGGCTGGGCCACGACAGTGCCTGAACCCTTTTAAGTCCCGCTCCAGTTGCACCCCTACGAGAAATATGCTAAAAGCATATTGAAGGAAAATGCCAAATTTTAGTATGACAAATAAATTTGAGAACTTACGTGACAATTTAGCATATGTAGAATTTGACATTTCGATTGGAGATAAATGCTACCAATATGTCAAATTATCATTTTAAAGATATAAGATATTTACTGTAAAATTTTAAACTAAAAGATCAATCCCTACGCATCAAGAAAAAAAAAATTTTGCTCAAACCAAAAAAAAAAAATTCAGAATTTGCAAAGGGAAAGAGCATGAAGAAAATTCTGCACCTTAAAATTGCCTAAACAAATTCCTAGTTGACTCGACCACTACATTTATTTACACATTTCATTCCCAACCCTAAATGAGAAGGGAAAAAAAAAAAAAAACCAAATCCCTTCGAATGCGACACGTACACCATGTAAAAAAATTGGTATACACAAACAACTGAGCTTTACATCCTGAGCTTAATTCGATTCCATCCTGATCCAGTCTTTGAGAATTGAATGAGCCGTAGCCGTAGGGCCCACGTTCAATTCCTGCATCAATCGAGTACAAAAGGGCCTATTTTTCGCAATCTTGCTCGGTATTAGCAAAGCCAAACTTAAAAAGCTCCTCTAGAAATTAAAGCCTTGAACAAGGTCATAATATATAGTCTTAATTATTAAGGTCTTCAAATAGTAATTAAAATAGCTCATACACAGAACACAGATTCAACGTCTAATCTTGCTCAAACAATTAATCTATGAACAGGTATTTATAATGTAGCAAAGATATTATAGTGAAGAGAATTTTAGAAATTAAACATCTTATTTCAACCCATCATACATACTCTTCATTAATTGCTAGACAAGGATATTGGTGTATCCTCATGGAATCTTACAATGATATTAATAGCTGGATACAAGAGTCAGCTTCGATTAATTGTTTCCTCTCCCCACAAGCTTGTGACGCATGTATTTAAAAGTAGGCAACTGCCCAAGAAAGACATTAAAAGGGTAAAAAAATAATAATAATAATAATAAAAATTCCTTGTCTATCAAGTTCTCAAGTAGATCACGGTGAAACAATAACAGAATTGTTAGTTGATTAATCCAATGAATTTTATTATAGCACGTAAAAAAAAAACCGTCGGATTCTTATGATATGAATTCAAATATGAATACTCGTGTAAATGCTAGGGCGTTCCCTTTAAGCGACGCGTTGCGCCTGCTTTCGGGTGTTTCGAAAAATGTACAAGGGGCGCCGCATCGACGCCCGGGTGCGGTGTTAAATAAGTAAGGGTTCCCGCGCTCATCTGGGCCACCGCGGGTAAAGAAGCTAGTCCAGAACTATAGGCTTAGGTTAGCAACTTGGAATATAAGAACCTTATCAGGTAAAGCTATGGAACTAGTAGACACTATGATTAGAAGGAAGGTTAATGTAGTATGTTTACAAGAAACAAAGTGGGTTGGAGAAAAAGCTAAGGAGGTAGAAAAGACCGGGTATAAGATATTCTATACAGGGAAAGATAGGCATAGAAATAGTATTGGAATCATGGTTGACAAGAATCTCAAAGATAAAGTTGTGACAGTCACGAGGAAAGGAGACAGAATATTGCTTATCAAACTGATAGTTGGAGTGGATATAATTAATGTGATTAGTGCACACGCGCCCCAAGTAGGATTGGATAATCACACTAAAAGACAATTCTGGGATGAGTTGGACGCTTTAATGCAAGAAATACCGGGAGGAGAGAAGATAATTGTAGGCGGAGATTTTAATGGCCATGTAGGCAAAGATAGAACTGGATATGAGAGGGTGCATGGGGGACATGGTTTTGGAGATCAGAATGAGGCTGGGGTGAGTATTTTAGATTTCGCAGTAGCATATGATCTTGTAGTAGCAAACACATTTTTTAAAAAGAGGGAAGAACACTTGATAACCTTTAAGAGTGGATCTAATAAAAGCCAGATCGATTTGTTCCTTGTGAGAAAGGCAGACCGCTTAGCATGTAAAGATTGTAAGGTCATCCCAGGAGAGTGTTTAACATCTCAACACAGACTTACTATTTTAGATATCCATATAAAAGGACAATGTCGTACTAGAAAAGACCCTATAAACCCGCGAACTAGGTGGTGGAACCTTAAAGGCGAGAAACTAGCAATATTCCAAGAGAGAATGTATGCAGAAGCACCTTGGAATTCAGAAGATGGAAGCAATACTATGTGGGATAGAATGACAAGGTGCATCACGAGAATATCGAAGGAGGTCCTCGGAGAGTCGAAGGGAAGAGGGTTGGCTTCTAAAGATACTTGGTGGTGGAATGAAGAGGTACAAGCTGCAGTAAAAACAAAAAAGGATTGCTTTAAGAAGTGGCAAAATGATAGAAGTGAGGAACACTTCAAAAGCTATAAATGTGCAAATAAGGAGGTTAAAAGGACAGTTAGAGTTGCTAAAATGGAAGCCTATGACGCCTTCTACACCAAACTAGACACTAGAGAGGGTGAAAAATGTATTTATAAGCTTGCTAAGTCGAGAGAAAGGAAAACAAGAGACATTAATCAGGTTAAGTGTATAAAAAGCGATGACTCTAGGGTATTAGTGAACGACAAAGAGATTAAGGAACGATGGAATAGCTATTTTGAGAAGTTGCTGAATGAAAAACATATGGATAACATAATGGAAGGAGAAACTGGAAGTTACGATGAAACTAGAGAATACAGATTCTATCGGAGAATAAGGAAGTTTGAGGTGGATTTTGCTTTGAAGAAGATGAAACCCAACAAGGCCTTAGGCCAAGATGGGATCCCCATTGAGGTTTGGAAATGCTTGGGAGATATGGGGGCATCTTGGCTTACAAAAGCTTTTAATAGAATTTTAATGACTAGAAAAATGCCTGATGAGTGGAGGAAGAGCATCCTAGTGCCTATATATAAGAGTAAAGGAGATGTACAACAATGCAACAACTATAGAGGTATTAAGTTGATGAGCCATACTATGAAGCTATGGGAAAGAGTGATGGAGCATCGCTTAAGAGGTGCAACATCAGTGACAGAAAATCAGTTTGGATTTATGCCTGGGAGATCAACTATGGAAGCAATTTATTTACTTAGAAGACTAATGGAAAAGTACAGAGAGAAGAAAAAAGATCTACATATGATTTTTATTGATTTAGAGAAAGCTTATGATAGAGTGCCTAGAGATTTAATTTGGCGGGTGCTAGAGAAGAAAGGAGTGACCAAGGGCTATATTGACATGATGAAGGATATGTATGATGAAGCAGTTACTACAATTAGATCACCAGCCGGAGAAACAAGCGAATTCCCAATTACCGTAGGCCTGCACCAGGGGTCGACCTTGAGCCCTTATTTGTTCGCCCTAATTATGGATGAATTAACTAGACACATTCAAGATGAGGTCCCATGGTGTATGTTGTTCGCAGATGATATTGTCTTGGTTGATGAGACTAAAAGGGGACTCAACACTAAACTAGAAGCTTGGAGAGAAGCACTGGAGACTAAAGGGCTAAAGATAAGTAGGACGAAAACAGAATACATGGAATGTACTTTTAGCAACAGTAGAAGTAGAGACAACGAAGCAGTGAAGATCGAAGATCATGAGATCCCAAAGAGGGAACACTTTCGCTATCTAGGTTCAATGATCAGTAGAGACGGAGAGATTGGTGATGATGTGACCCATAGAATTAAAGTGGGCTGGCTTAAGTGGAGAAGTGCTTCTAGAGTATTATGTGATCGGAGAATACCAGCAAAATTGAAAGGAAAATTTTATAGGACAGCTATTAGGCCAGCTATGCTCTACGGGACAGAGTGTTGGGCAACTAAGAAACAACACATTAGCAAAGTAAGTGTAGCGGAGATGAGGATGCTAAGATGGATGTGTGGTAAGACTAGGAAAGATAGAATTAGAAATGAGTACATCCGAGGGACTGTAGGAGTGACACATATTGAGGACAAGTTGAGGGAGAATAGACTTAGATGGTTCGGTCATGTGCAACAAAGATCTGTAGATGCACCTGTGCGAAAGAGTGATAAGATCGTAGTGGCTGGAATGGTTAGAGGGAGAGGTAGACCTAGACTGACTTGGGAATATGTAGTGCAACAAGATATGAATATATATAATTTAAATGAGCATATAGCTCTTGATCGTGCAGAATGGAGTAAAAGGATTCATATAGCCGACCCCAATTGATTGGGACACAAGGCTTGGTTTGGTTTATTATTTTTTTTTTTGGCCTTGATTAATTTGTGGCTACAAGTTTTTACGATACGAGACCTTAGCTTTCCCTTTTTCATACAATACTACAGCTTCAAAGGTTTTAACACCTTTAGTAGCATCTTCAATCAGAAAGATTATGTAGTATTCAACAACACCAGCCCTGGGCATTTGCCTTGACAAGTTTCTTAAAATCATAATCTCCTAGCCTCTACAACACCACAAATGGAAAGGGGAACAAAAAAGCGTGAACACAAAATGAAAAATGAAATTAAAGTGACAATAAAAAGAATTATAAAAAAAAATGACATAAATGAATTGAAACTACATACATTCATACGGTAATCACACAGTGCCTTTTCTGCTAAATATTTGAGAAGGATACGAGTAGAGGTGACGTGGAGGTTGGGAACCGGGAAGATGTAACAACATGGAAGGTAGTTCCAATCCTTTGGAAGAACATTAACGTCGAAAACCTAAATGTGTATACACTACTAAAATCAGTCACACAAATATTTAAACACGTGCATATAAATTAGTAATAGAACAAGAACAGTAAATCGGAATATTGAGGTCATAAAACACACACATACATATATGTGTGTGTGTATATATATATATATAGAGAGAGAGAGAGAGAGATTGATAATAATCAAAAGAAAGACAATACATACATAGGTGAGGCTGAGCTTGAGTTGTTTAAAGTAGTCATGAAAATCTACATCAAAAAAGCTTGGATCATACAGCCTATCATTATCATCATGAATATTGCACGGAGGATCATAAGGAGGAGTAGGTTCTGCGGCCTCCTTGGATGATGATGATGAAGAATGTTCAGTTTTAAGCTCACAAGACAGGACCTTGATTTCCCCAATAAAAAGGAAAACCTTAGCTTGAAAGGTTTTAACACCACCACATTCATGAGTAGCATCTTCAATCAGAAAGGTTATGAAGTAGAACAAACCGGCCACTAGTGCCCTGCTTGGTTGCCTTGACAAGTTCCTTAAAAACATAATTCCCATTCTGCAACACAACAACGTACATATGGAAAGGCGCCAAAATAAAAATGAAACTAGCTAAAGAAAACAACAAAAAAATTAAATAAATAAATAAATGAATTGAAAGTAGTAGCTAGTACAGAGTACGTACACGAAGGGAATTGTATTGTCGGGAGAGCGAAATCTGCTGAAAAGTTGAGAACAATAAGACGTGACTTCGCTCTCTTAGAATTGGCGTGAAGGTTGCAAATTGGCATAACCAAACCACATGGAGGGTATTCCCAACTGGGGGAGAAACAGTAACATCGAAAGCGTAAAACACGTGGAGGAGGATATATAAAATCATCGATCGATCAGTCAGTCACACAAAGTAGGAGTACTATATATTTTTTAGATTAGATGGAGTAAATTTAATACTCCACATAATATAAGTTGGTGGTAATATAAAGAAGAAGAACATGAACGAATAGTTATTAAAAAAATCATAACAGAATAAGAATACAATACAATAGTAACAATACATATACTCGAGGTGAGACAATTGTTTAATTTAAATTCAAAACTTGGACTTGAAGTGGATCAGCATATGGGGCTTATTGGGCCCGATATGCCCAGTACCAGTGACCCAGTTAAGGGGGAAGTATTGTGGGCCTATGCTCATCCCAGGCTTTGGGCCAACGGTGCATGTCAAGCACTCCTAGTTTAGCTACAGAGAATGGGAGCCCATCTTGTGATAGCAAATTGGTTCGTTTGGTGATTGATGATTCTGTAGAGAACCTTATGTCCTCTGGGTTCGTTGAAGAGCATAGAATTTGTATCAGAGACTAGTTTGGACAACATGGGTCAATCAATGGATCAACGTTTGCAGAGGAGGAGCAACAAATCTCACCTTAGAAGGAGGCCTCGTGGGTCTTTAAGCGCCATTATGGGATTCAGACACACAAGATGGCTTCGAAAGAAAGGGGGTAGACATGCAAAGAAGACGGATAGTAATGGGGAGGTGGGGTTAACTCCCATGGATCAGTCTCTATTTGATGGAGATTTCATCAGGAGGAATGAAGCTGTTGCGAGAGGGGCATTGGAAACATGGAAACTAGCCAAAGCTTTGAATCTAGTTTCTTTAAAAGACAAGAAGGGGCTTATTAGATCGATTGAAGAGTTGGATAAGAGGGCCTGTGAGGGCTCAGGGAATTGAAGGATACCTGATCATTTGCTTAATTCTAATGGGGTTTGTTGTTGTTTTGAATTTACATTAAAACTAGTTTCTTGGAACATTAGGGGGTTGGGGCGTCCGGAGAAACAGAGTGCTGTAGGTAGATTAGTTGGTGCTAAAAATCCTATTTTCATGCTCATTCAGGAATCAAAGTGTGAAGTGGTTAATGCGAGATTGATGAAACACTTGGGGAGTAATGAATTTAATGAAATGGAGATCGTCAAATCAAGAGGTGTTGCTGGGGGCATTATAACCCTATGGGATGAATCATCTTTCCTTTTGGAAGATGTTATCCGAAATGATAGATTTCTGATCTTAATTGGATCTTTAGTGGAGTCTTAGTTTCGTTGCGCTATTTGCAACCTATACGTGCCAAACGAAGATTTGGACAGAAAAGGACTTGGGAAAAAGATAATTTTATTCTTTACACTCCCATGTATATATAGTCTTACAAAGAGAAAATAAAAGAGAAGGAAATCAACCACAATAAAAGAAAATAAATGAAAATAAATATGGTCAACATAACCCAAGATAGAATGAGTAATAAAGGAAGGAAAATAAATGAGAAAAGCAAAATTATCTCCAACACTCCCCCGTAAACTGAAGGTATGACTAAACCACAGAAGTTTGGAATGATAAGGTTACAACAAGACTATTTATGAAAGTTGGCAAGAGTGGAAAACATCATCTACTAATAGAGGGTAAGACTGTGGGAATGATCATCCACAATAAATCACCCAAAAAGCCAACTTCTGGTTCAAACAAGTAACCATAATATACTCCACCACTCCCCTCAAAGGGCTAGCCGTAGGCTCGACAAGGCCCGAATGGGACTAGCCTAGGGCTGGACATGCCCGAAAGAGCTGACCCTAGGCTGGACAAGGCTGAAAGAGCTGAACTAAGGCAAGACAGGGCTCGAAGGGGTTGGCCGAGGGTAGTGGAGTTGGCACAAGGAGGGTCATCAGATGAAAGCTTCAAGTTAAAATTAAACAAAGCGAGGTCTGGCGGGCGACAGGTCGTCATCCACCGAAGGTGGAAGCGGGGAAACAATGCCAAAATCGAATTTGGCTCTGATACCAAAAAGGATTTGGGAAAAGGATAATTTTATTCCTTTACACTCCCATGTATATACAGTCTTACAAAGAGAGAATAAAAGGGAAGGAAATCAACCACAATAAAAGAAAATAAACGAAAATAAATACGGTCAACAAGACCCAAGATAGAATGACTAATAAAGGAAGAAAAATAAATGAGAAAAGCAAAATTATCTCCAACAGACAAAGCTTTGATTTAGGAGGAGCTATTGGTTCTCAGGAATCAATTGGATATGCCTCGGTGCATCGCGGGTGATTTTAATGTTGTTAGGTTAGCATCTGAACGACACGGGGGCCCTTTTAATGTCAGAGCAGTGAGGGAGTTTGAGGTTTTCTTACAACAAGGGGAGCTGGTTGATTTGGATCTCAATGAAAGAAAATTCATGTGGACGAACTATAGGGCCGATGCTAGGCTAGACAGATATGTGGTATCTGTTGAGTGGCTTCAACGATGGCCAGAATTAAAACTTTGGATCTCACACGGAAGCCTTTCGGATCATTGCCCCATTTGGGATCGGATGTAATCAATTGGGGGGCAAGACCGTTTAAATTCTTTAATCATTGGCTTGGTGACGAGGAGGCAATGAAGGTCTTGTAGGACATTTTGGAAAGGTCCAATTCATCAATGATTGAATGGGGAAAGCTTGGTCAAAAACTTGCATACTTCTCGAACCGCCTTAAAACATCAAGCTCAGATTAAGGGATGGCAAAATGGGCCTAATGTTAAAGCTATTGAAACAAAATTGGAGATGCTATACAATAAACGTGAATCTTCTTCTTTATTAGACTTGGATTGCAGGAGCTGAAAAACTGGAGGTTTGAACTCTGGAAAGCGTTCTGGGTGGAGAGCTCGTGGAGGCAAAATCGAGAGTCCGGTGGCTTCAAGAAGAGGATAGGAACACTGCTTTTTTCCATGCTGTTGCTTCGGAGAGGAGGAGGTCGAATACTATGAATTCGTTATCCATAGACGGACAAATTCTTACTGATCCGGACCAGAATAAGGCTGCAGTGGCGGGATTTTTTAAGAACCACTTCCAAAAGACTGACGACTGCCTACTTTCGATACAAAATTATGCGTTCAAGAAAATTTCAAGGGAATTTGCGATGAGGTTAGAAGCCCAGTTTACAGAGGAGGAGTTAATTGCGGTCCTGGGGAGTGCGACTCAAATAAATCTCCGGGCCTGATGGTTTCAACTTTGAGTTTATTAAAAGTAGATGGGCTAATGTTAAAGGAGAAATCATGGCTTTCTTGTCAGACTTCTATGCCAATGGGGTGTTGCTTACGGACATTAATACGGCATTCATTGCTTTGATTCCAAAAATTCATTCTCCAATGTCTATTGGGGATTTTAGGCCGATTAGCCTGATTGGTTGTATCTATAAAACCCTGTCAAAGACCTTGGCAAATAGGCTTCATTTGGTTATTGATTCGGTCATCAATTGTCAGCAGTCTGCTTTCGTTAAGGGAAGGAATATTCTGGATTGCATTGTCGAGGCTTCGGAAGTGGTTCATTCCATAAAAAAACTCTGCTGAAGGTAGGGTTGTCTTCAAAGTCAACTTTGAGAAGGCCTATGATTCTGTTAATTGGAATTTTCTTATTTTTGTGCTTAAAAATATGGGCTTCGGCAACAAATGGGTGCAATGGATTACCGAGTGTATCACATCTGCCTCTCTTTCAGTTCTTGTAAATGGGGTGCCTATAGAGGTATTTGACATGAAGAGGGGTTTAAGACAGGGGGATCCGCTGTCTCCATTTCAGTTTAACATGGTCACTGAGGGTCAGAATATACTTATCAAGTCAGCAGAGTCGTTGCAAATCTTGGAAGGTGTTCTTGTCTCGCTTGGGGGTTTGACTTTATCTCACTTACGATTTGCGGATGACACACGCTTGTTTTTTAAAGCTCAAGTTGACCAAATTTTATTGTTTAAAAGGTTGCTCTGCTGTTTTCAGCTGGTATCAACTCTTAAAATTAACTTCCATAAAAGTGCTCTTGTGGAGTGTAGTGTGGAGGTATCATTGCTGAGCTCTTGGGCAGCAGCTGTCAACTGCCGTACAGAGAGTTTCCCTTTGAAATACTTAGGTTTTCCTCTTAGCTGCAATCCGAACAGGATCTCCACTTGGGAGTTCATAACGGATTCCATGCGCCGTAGTCTCACCTCATGGAAATGCAAATTACTTTCGATTAGGGGTCGTGTTACTCTTATCAAATCTGTGCTTAGGAGCCTACCACTATATTTTTTTTATCCATTTTTTTATCCCTATAATAGTAGCTAAGGATATAGAAAAGATCCAAAGAGACTTTTTATGGGGAGGTGCCCTTGGGAAAGCAAAAATCCACTGGGTAACCTAAGAAAAAGCCTGCAAAAGCAAATTCAATGAAGGATTGGGGATTGGTAATATCCTTGATACGAACAAAGCTTTGGTCTCTAAGTGGATTTGGAATTTGGGGTCCGTCAAATCACAACCTCCCTGAAACCAAGTCATTTGTTGTAACACCCGTACCAGAAAAAGAAGATTAGCATGATATAATATGTGCTAATTTAATATAATTAATGCATGAGATGATTTAGGTGGGGTTATGAACCCACAGGTAAAAAAGTGTTCAAATGTGGACACAGATGAAAGTTCTGTAAAAAGGCAGAGCTGGTATAAATGTGGGACCCAACGAGGGTCTAATAAAAATAATTTGCATTTAGATGCCATTATATGCTTACATGAATACTTGATTTAATGTTCAAAGATTATATTATGTCTTATGATAGCTTAAAGAGACCAATTTGGGTACCCATGTGAGGAGGTATTTGAATTAAATTCATAATTGGTAGGTTTAATAGCAACCTCATAAATTATGTGAGACCACGTTTGGGATCCACGTGAGACTTAGAGTAAATCCTTTTAGAAAAGATGGGTAGTTACAGTAATTAAAAGAAAGTTGAGGGAGGTAAAAATAAATAAAGGAAACTTGTTACAACACATATGCATGTGTTGATATGTGTCTCAAAGACACAATACACAACTGGGTTTACAGGATTTAGAGAGGACGAAGAGCTCTCGAGTCGGCGACGGAAATTCCCGAGACGTTTCTTGTCATTCCTTCGCTGTCCGACGCCGAATTTACGATCTGAGACCATATTTGGACTCATGGAGGTAAGAGGATCACAATGCACGTTCTTTATTTTCATTTTCGGCAACGTTTTTTCGACGGCCGTTCTTGAAAGACGATGTTTTTGGTACCAAACATATGTAGGATTGATCCTATAGCAAGAGTTGGTTGAATCTAGCTTAAAGTTGGATTTTAGGAGCTTAATTGCGTATAAATTGAGGAGGTGAGTGCTCTAATCCCAAAATTAGATGTTTAATTATGTTTATGTGGTAATTATTTTTAGTAGATACTTAACTTTTGCTTATGTACATGTATATTGATGAATTTGGGTAAAAAGCATGTCAAGTATGTGAATTTGTTATGCTTATATGCAAAGTTGTTTATATGCTTTTGTGGATCAAAGGGAAGTCAAGTAGTAGTCACCATTTATAGGTCCCATATGTAAGGGATAGGAAGTCCTCAATGAGTAGGACGTGGTGACGATCACAATGAAATACCGGTAACGCCTTCGGGGTCACAAGAGAGTATGTGTTGCACTATATGCGTCAAAAGTGAGAAAGATCCGGGGTGAAAAGAACCCGAGGGTGGTGACTGGAATGACTTGACTTTTCATAAATCAATTTGTCATTGTTTATAGCGATGGTTGCATTTACATACTTTACATTCCAATAGCATGATTAGTTCACTCACTAAGCGAAAGCTTAAACGAAAATATGTTTCTATTGTGGTTATTGAGTAACCATCACAGGTACGGCACGAGAGGAGGAGAGGAAATGATCGGCGCGATGGGTTTGGGCGTGGGAGTTGTGTCTATGTGTATATGTTCATATGACTAATTCGTTTATGTTAAAATGTACCTTATGTTGACAATGTATAATCACCTTGGGTTTTGGAAGCCTTGTAATATGTTAAGTTGGATGTTGTTGTTGATTTTGCACCAAAGTGTAGGTTGTGTTTACAAGTCAAGAGCCACGAGTTGAGTTGGGAAGAACTTAGTTGTCTTGAAGTAATTTTTGAGTTGTAAACCTTAACTTGGTTCTTTATCTTGAATGGTCATATGTATATAGGGAGTAATGTGGTCTTTTATGCAAATTCTTAGTTCATAAGAGGAATTGATGTGTTTTTAATTGTTAAATCACCTTGGAGATGTTGTGTTAATGTTGGGGAATATTTGGAAATGCTTTTGGATTGAGTTTTGATGCTTCCACAAGGTTTGATTATGTTTGGGAGTGCTTTGGACTTGAAAAACTAGTGTTTTTAGCAGTAGGGAACCAATCTACAGAAGCCAAATCGATCCGGCCTTTCCGCGAATCGATCCGCCTCTTTCCGGGGGACATTCTGCATGAAAATGGACTTACGGATCGATCCGGACTTAAAGTGCGGATCGATCCGCCCCTGCTTTTGGCTGTTGTCCACTTTTACAGAAAATAGCATATCTCCTTCTACAAAACTCAGATTCGCGCGCCATTTTTTGCGTTGGAATCGGGACTCAAAGACCTATCTTTTGGTGTAAAATTTGGATATACTTATTTAATGGAAATTTTGCCCTTGGGGCTGTTTTGTGTCACTAAAGCTGTTTTAAGAGGTCTAATCTGTGTTTTCTTAGTAAATTAAGGGTGATTTGGCATGTGGGCTTTGTTACATGTGTCCGAATCTGCCCAAGACGGGTTGGGATGTGACAATTTTTAGTATTAGAGCAATAGGTTAGAGCCTTTAGGGACGAGTGACGATTACAACGCGTAATAACCATAAATGATTAATGAATGTATAAATCATGCATACACGTTTGCTTAGCATGTTGAATGATGTTGAGCATGTATTTGAAAGTATAAACATAATGTGTGTGTGAAAATGTATTGTGAATGCTAGAGAGAAAATGTCTGGTTCAACACCACCTTCGCAAATGGAAAGAATGGAAAGGGTAGTAGCCAGATTGGTACAAGTTGTTGAAACACATACGATAGAAGGGAGACATGATCAACCGAATCCTAATCCGAGGGAGGAAGTGACCACGATTTCACAGTTTTACAAGCAAAAATCAACACTATTCAGGGGAGAGATTGATCCCATGAGAGCCAATTTCTGGTTGTCCGACATGGAAAGGATATTCAGGGTTCTTCCATGTATTGAGGCTTAACAAGTTTTATTTGCCGCCGACACTTTAAAGGAACAAGCGCAGTACTGGTGGCGTACAAAGTTGGGACACGATAGACCGAACACTTGGGGGGAGTTTGTAGCACTCTTCAAGAAGCAGTACTTTCCGAAATCATTTGAAAATTTGAAAGCTCAAGAGTTCATGGAATTGAAATAAGGGGGCATGACAGTCCGAGAGTACTTCGCCAAATTCATAAGTTTGGCACGATTTGCTAAAAACATAGTACCAAATGAAGGGGATCGAACTAAAAAGTTTGTGATGGGGCTTAGGGATGAGATCTGACGCCAAGTATTAGTGCAACTGTTGAATAAAGTTGTAGAGGCATTGGATGTGGCTTCACTCGCTGAGAGAGAGACATAGGGTATCAACAAGGTTCGCAAGCACCGGTAACTCAACAATACAAAAGGCCGAGTTCAAGCCAATATAGCGGTCAAGGGAGTTCAATACGACAAAGTTTTGGGGGTTCTTCGAGTCGTGAAGGTAACAAGCCACGATGTAACACATGCGGGAAGTTTCATTGGGGTGTATGCAATCTACCGACAATAGTATGTAATAACTGTCGTCAAATGGGACACGTGGCGAAGAATTGTCCGGGTATAAGGCCAAGTACAAATGCTCTGATGAGATGTACCGATGACAGTGGAATGGTTTGCCATAATTGTGGGGAGCTTGGACACCGAATGCGTAACTGTCCTAAGCCGAGGCAAGGAGGTTGTAGTGCAACTGCGAGTAGTGCATCAACACCGCGACCACCTCAACAACCACAACCATAAGAAAGAGAGCAAGTCGTTATTTCCAGCTTAATCCAAGGGAGACCACCGTTACTAACACGGTCGTGTCAGGTAAAGTTCTTATCTGTTCAACACCTGCTAATGTGTTAATGGATTCCGGTTCTACACACTCGTTTGTATCACACCAATTCGCTAGGAATATAAATATACCCTTAGAACTTTTAGAATATGATCTATCTATTGATGTTCCACTGGGAAGATCATTGATGAGTTCGGGAGTTTGTAGAAACTATAAAATTAAAATCAATGATGAAGTGTTAACTGCTAATCTTGTACCGTTAGTAATTCAGCATTTTGATGTCATATTGGGGATGGATTGGTGATCAGTAAATCACGCGGTTATCGATTGTGAAAATAAAAGGGCAGAATTCCAGGCACCGACTCTTAGAATCTTTTCTTTCCAAGGGGTAGGTGTTATGTCACCACCTTATCTTGTATCTACCATCAAAGCTTGTCGTTTATTGAGAAAGGGATGCAAAGGTTTTCTTTATAGCAAATCAGATACTAGAAGTACGGAACTGAAGTTGGAAGATATACCAGTGGTTAGAGAATTTTCTGACATATTCCCAGAAGAATTATCGAGTGTCTTGATTGAGAGGGAGATCGAATTTGGCATAGATGTAGTACCGGGGACACAACCCATTTCGCAGGCACCGTATAGAATGGCTCCAATAGAGTTGAAAGAGTTGAAGACTCAGTTACAGGAGTTGTTGGATAAGGGATTCATTCGGCCAAGTGTATCACCCTGGGGTGCACCGGTCATTTTTGTGAAAAAGAAAGACGGGACGATGAGAATGTGTATCGATTATCTTGAGATTAACAAAGTAACTATCAAAAACAGATATCCTTTATCGCAGATTGATGATTTATTTGATTAGCTACAAGGAGCTCAAGTGTTTTCAAAGATCGATTTGAGATCGGGGTATCATCAATTAAAAGTAAAAGCTGAGGATATTGAGAAGACAACCTTTAGAACTCGGTACGGTCATTATAAATTTCTTGTAATGCCATTTGGGGTAACCAATGCACCGGCTGCGTTTATGGATTTAATTGATTAGCTACAAGGAGCTCAAGTGTTTTCAAAGATCGATTTGAGATCGGGGTATCATCAATTAAAAGTAAAAGCTGAGGATATTGAGAAGACAACCTTTAGAACTTGGTACGGTCATTATAAATTTCTTGCAATGCCATTTGGGGTAACCAATGTACCGGCTGCGTTTATGGATTTAATGAATCAAGTCTTTAAAACATATTTAGATGAATTTGTTATTATCTTTATTGATGAAATTCTCATTTACTCAAAGAGTCCGGAAGAACATGATAGGCATTTGAGATTGGTGTTGCAACGACTTCGAGAAAAGCAATTGTTTGGAAAACTGAAGAAAAGTGAGTTTTGGTTAACAAGTGTTACCTTCCTTGGTCACATGATTACTAAAGATGGTGTGTCAGTTGATCCGCAAAAGATAAAAGCTGTTATGAACTGGGCGAGACCAACCAATGTGTCAGAAATTCGTAGCTTTCTGGGTTTGGCTGGATACTATAAAAGGTTTGTTCGAGATTTTTAAAGATTGCGACTCCGATGACTACATTAATGAGAAAGGATGTCCCGTTTGAATGGGGAAAAGAATGTGAGGAATGCTTCCAAACATTGAAAAGTAAGTTGACATCTGCTCCGATCCTTGCAATTCTGACAGGCACTAGGGGATTTAGCATTTATAGTGATGCTTCTCATCAAGGCTTGGGATGTGTCCTTATGCAAGGGGACAAGGTGATAGCATATGCTTCGAGGCAATTGAGAACTCATGAGAAGAATTATTCGACTCACGATTTAGAACTTGCCGCGGTAATTTTTGCTTTAAAGATTTAGCGGCACTACTTATACGGGGAAACTTGTGAAGTTTTCACTAATCATAAAAGCTTAAAGTACCTATTTACCCAGAGGGATTTAAATATGCGACAACGTAGGTGGTTGGAATTAATGAAGGATTACAACCTGAAAATTCAATATCATCTGGGTAAGGCGAATGTGGTCGCCGATGCTTTGAGTCGAAAGTCATCAGTAAGTTTGACATGTGTTTTGACGGCACAAGAAGGGTTAGTGAAGGAGTTTGAATGATTGGAGTTGGAGGTGATTCCTAGAGTTGAAGGTGGATTGATGGCAGCGATTGTAGCAGAACCTGATTTGATTGGAGAGATTAAAACAAATCAACTTTTGGATCCAAACTTGAAGAAAGTTGTAGATGAATTACCTGAAGGTAAACGGCCAGAATTTAGTTTGCATGATGGGGTGTTATGGTACATCAATAGATTATGTGTGCCTAATATTGGCAATTTAAAAGAAAGAATTTTGGAAGAAGCTCATAGTACTCGGTATTCCATACATCCGGGTATCACAAAAATGTGTAGAGATTTGAGAGAGGCTTATTGGTGGAGTGGAATGAAACGTGAAGTTGCTGAATATATAGCTAAATGTATGACATGTCAATTAGTAAATCTTGAACATCAACGACCGCGGGAGAGGAGCAACCATTGGAAATACCATAATGGAAATAGGAGCATATTACAATGGATTTCGTGTCCGGATTGCCGAGATCTCCTAGATCGAATGATAGCATTTGGGTGATCGTCGACTGATTGACTAAGTCAGCCCACTTTTTGCCAATTAAGACCACTGACCCGATGAAGTTAGCGGAACTCTATGTTAAAGAGATAGTAAGATTGCATGGAGCACCGATATCTATTGTATCGGATCATGATACACGTTTTGTGTCCAGGTTCTGGGAAGGATTACAAAGAGCGAGTTATTCAGATTCTAGAGGATATGCTTAGAGTCTGTGTTATGGATTTCAAGGCTGACTGGGGAACTCACTTGCCGTTAATTGAGTTTTCTAATAATAATAGTTTTCAGACGAGTATTAGAATGGCATCTTTTGAGGCGTTGTATGGTCGAAAATGTAGATCGCCCGTGTGTTGGACAAAAGTTGGGAAAAACCGAAAATCGTTCAAATCACCACTGACAAAGTTAAGTTGATTAAACAACGGTTACAAGTGGCACAAAGTCGCTACAAAAGTTATGCTGATACCGGTAGAATACCGTTAGAGTTTGAAGGTTGTGATTATGTGTTCTTAAAGGTTTCTCCTTCAAAGGGCATTACGCGGTTTGGTAAGAAAGATAAGTTAAGTCCAAGGTATGTTGGACCTTTTCTGATTCTGAACAAGGTGGGACCGATAGCTTACAGGTTGTATTTGCCACAAGAGTTGGCACATGTTCATAATGTGTTCCACGTATCTATGCTTAGACGTTATGTGTCGGATTTGAGTCATATCATTGAACCAGAACCACTGGAAGTCTGAGAAGATATGACGTATGTTGAACATCCGGTACGGATTCTAGATAAGAAAGATCAAGTGTTGAGAACAAAGACAATTCTGTTAGTCATGGTCCTCTGGCATAATCATAGTGTTGAAGAGGCAACTTGGGAGCGAGAGGATGAGATCAGGGAGAAGTACCCGCACTTGTTCGACTGACGAGGTAAGAAAAAATTTGGGGACAAGCTTCTTAAAAGGGAGGGAGAAATGTAACACCCGTACCCGAAAAAAAAAGATTAACATGATATAATATGTGCTAATTTAAGATAATTAATGCATGAGATGATTTAAGGTGGGGCTATGAACCCACATGTGAAAAGGTGTTCAATTGCGGACACATGAAAGTTCTGTAAAAGGCAGAGTTGGTATAAATATGGGACCCAACGAGGGTCTAATTAAAATAATTTGCATTTAGATGCCATTATATGCTTACATGAATACTTGATTTAATGTTTAAAGATTATATTATGTCTTATGATAGCTTAAAGGGACCAATTTGGGTACCCATGTGAGGGTGTATTTGAATAAAATTCATAATTGGTAGGTTTAATAGCAACCTCATAAATTATGTGGGACCACATTTGGGACCGACGCGGGACTTAGATTAAATCCTTTTAGAAAAGATGGGTAGTTACCGTAATTAACATGGGGGTTTTATAATAAAGCTTAAAGAAAGTCGGGGGAGGTAAACAAAAATAAAGGAAACTTGTTACAGCACATATGCATGTGTTGATATGTGTCTCAAAGACACAATACATAGCTGGGTTTAAAGGACTTAAAGAGGACAAAGAGCTCTCGAGTAGGCGACGGAAATTCCCGAGACGTTTCTTGCCGTTCCTTCGCCGTCCGACGCCGGATTTACGATCCGAGACCATATTTGGACTCATGGAGGTAAGAGGATCACATGCACGTTCTTTATTTTCATTTTCGGCAACATATTTCCGACAGCCGCTCTTGATAGACGATGTTTTTGGTACCAAACATATGTAGGATTGATCCTAGAGCAAGAGTTGGGTTGAATCTAGCTTAAAGTTGGATTTTAGGAGCTTAATTGCATATAAATTGAGGAGGTGAGTGCTCTAATCCCAAAATTGGATTTTTAGTTATGTTTATGTGGTAATTGTTGTTAGTAGATACTTAACTTTTGCTTATGTACATGTATATTGATGAATTTGGGTAAAAAGCATGTCAAGTATGTGAATTTGTTATGCTTATATGCAAAGTTGTTTATATGCTTATGTGGATCAAAGGGAAGTCAAGTAGTGGTCACCATTTATAGGTCTCATATGTAAGGGATAGGAAGTCCTCAATGAGTAGGACGTGGTGACGACCACAATGAAATGCCGGTGATGCCTTCGGGGTCACAAGAGAGTGTGTATTGCACTATATGCGTCAAAAGTAAGAAAGATCCGGAGTAAGAAGGACCCGGGGGTGGTGACTGGAATGACTTGACTTTTCAGAAATCAATTTGTCATTGTTTATAGCGATGGTTGCATTTACATACTTTACATTCCAATAGCATGATTAGTTCCCTCACTAAGAGAAAGTTTAAACGAAAATATGTTTCTGTTGTGGTTATTGAGTAACCATCGCAGGTACGGCACGAGAGGAGGAGAGGAAATGATCCGCGCGATGGGTTTGGGCGTGGGAGTTATGTCCATGTGTATATGTTCATTGACTAATTCGTTTATGTTAAAATGTACCTTATGTTGACAATGTATAATTACCTTGGGTTTTGGAAGCCTTGTAATATGTTAAGTTGGATGTTGTTGATTTTGCACCTAAGTGTAGGTTATGTTTACAAGTCAAGAGCAATGAGTTGAGTTGGAAAGGAACTTAGTTGTGTTGAAGTAATTTTTGAGTTGTAAACCTTAACTTGGTTCTTTATCTTGAATGGTCATATGTATATTGGGAGTGATGTGGTCTTTTATGCAAATTCTTAGTTCATAAGAGGAATTGATGTGTTTTTAATTGTTAAATCACCTTGGAGATGTTGTGTTAATGTTGGGAAATATTTGGAAATGCTTTTGGATTGAGTTTTGATGCTTCCATAAGGTTTGATTAAGGTTGGGAGTGTTTTGGACTTGAAAAACTAGTGTTTTTAGCAATAGGGAACCAATCTGCAGAAGCCGGATCGATTCAGCCTTTCCGCGGATCGATCCGCCCCTTTCTGGGGGACATTCTGCATGAAAATGGACTTACGGATAGATCCGGACTTAAAGGACGGATCGATCCGCCCCTGCTTTTGGCTGCTGTCCACTTTTACAGAATATAGCATATCTCCTTCTACAAAACTCAGATTCGCACGCCGTTTTTTTTGCGTTGGAACCAGGACTCAAAGACCTATCTTTTGGTGTAAAATTTGGATATACTTATTTAATGGCAATTTTGCCCTTGGGGCTGTTTTATGTCACTAAAGCTATTTTAAGAGGTCTAATCTGTGTTTTCTTAGTAAATGAAGGGTGATTTGGCATGTGGGCTTTGTAACACGTTTCCTAATCCGCCCAAGACGGGTTGGGATATGACATTTGTTGCAAGTACAGATGGTCGTATGATAAAATTATTCTCAACATTCCTTATAATAGAATTATGTCACCGTTTGTAAAGTCACTTTTCAAGCTGCTCAATGGAACAGATGTTTATGCTGATATTGTTAGGGAGGGTCGGCGGAAGCTGCTAGGCAATGGGGGCTGACATCAGATTATGGAAGGACATCTGGGTGGGGGACTTGGAACTTAAAATTTGATTCCTTAGGATCTATGCTTTATCTTCTAATAAATCGGGTGTGATTAAAGAGTTTGGAGATTGGGATAATGGGAAATGGAACTGGAATATTCCACTAAGAAGACAACCTTTTGGGTGGGAACTTAGCCAATGGAATGATTGTCTGCAGTGTTTGGGTGGCGTGGTGCTGGGCGAAACTTCTAATGATAGGTTGTGATGGGTTTTTGATTTTAAAGGTCTTTATTCTGTGAAATATTTCTGTAGAGAATCCGAATGTAGAAGGATCCATTCAGCCCCGCAAGGGCCTTCATGCTGGGGCAGTGATGCTCCACTTAAAGTTGAAATATTTTGGTGGCAAGTGGCCCAGGGTAGGGTTGCTGTTAAGGAAAATTTACGGTCTCTAGGTGTGGATTCAGTCTAATTCCCTGTGTTGCTTCTGTCAAGGGGAGCCGGAGACGGTTCAACATCTTTTTCTTCAATGCAACTGGTCCTGGTCCCTTTGGGGAGCAGCACTGAATCTCTAGGGTGTATCGAGCTACTATCCAGGTTCTATTTGGAGTGGTGGAATCAGTGGGAAGGCCTATGTCCATCAAAGGCTGCCAAAAGAGGGTGGTTAATGCTATTCATGGCTTTGATTGGTCGATTTGGTTGTCAAGGAACGAAGTGGTATTCTCCGAGGCAAACGTTTTATGGGATGATATGTTTGAATTGGTTAAACAACGGCGCGTTTGGTGGTCCAAAACCTCAATTAAGGAGGTTAACTTATCGATTGGTGACATGCTGCTTAATATTACCCACCATCGTGTACTAGAATGTCATCCTTGATTGGGTTCCTCCACCACTCAATTATTTGAAGCTAAACGTCGATGGCTCGCCATTGAAAAACCAGGGCTGGCCGGGGTTGGTGGTGTAGTCAGAGACCACCATCGCACGGTTAGGGCGGTCTTCTCTGCCCCAATCGGTGTTGATGACTCAAACTTTGCAGAGCTTAGGGCGATCTTGGAGGGGCTAAAACTCCTAGACTTGGCTAAGGAGTGTAATAGTTTCGATGTGATTATCGAAAGTGATTCAGTGGTGGCGGTGTCTTGGGCTAATAGTGCGGAATACCCTTGTTGGCATTATGTGGGCGAATATAATGAGATCAGGAATTTCATAATCATTTCCAAGATCTAATTCCAGTTTTTTCTTCGATCACCATTGTACATGCTAGGAAGGGTTCGAATGGCTTTGCGGACAGCCTTGCTAAAGCGGGAGTCCACAGGCGCAATTTTTGGGTCGCTTGGGTCTGACTGCTATCTTTGTTTTGGTTGATGCTTGGCATACGACTGCTGGGGAGTCACTGTAATGCTTCTGGGTTATCTTGGTGGAATGTTCCGTAATTGAAACTCTTAAATTCGAGTTTGTTTCAACTCCGGAACATTGCTGTTTTTTTCTCAACTTCAGCCCACTGCTCAATTCCATGCCGGAGTTCTCTCTTTTGTTGCTGGCGTCATTTCCTCCACTACAAACGTTTGTTGATATTTGCTACCTGCTCAGAATGTTTGGGGTTTCAAGATTACTAGTCTGAGGGCTTTGGTGGTGGAGTGGCTTTCTACAGATTAGTTTTGTTTTTGGAAGTTTTTTACTCCAAATGTTTCGGAGCTCCCCCTTGCTGTTATGCTGCTTTTCTTTTGTTTTTCCTTGTAGGGACTAGCTAGGGTGGGTCTTTGGTTCATTATTTGTTTTTAGTTGGTGGCTGCTTGGGTGTTTTAAGCTTGTGGTTGGGAGCTGTTGGGTGGTTTTTTGTGGTTTTTTGAGTTTTCTGTCTGGTTTGGGGTGTGTTTGTATAGGGGTTTTCTATCCTTATATTGCTAATGATTTATTTCTTTGGTAGTATTAGAAGAAAAAAAACAGTCGTTCCAGTGTTTCGTCGCTCTTCTGTTTGTTTTTATGTATGGGGTAGCGAGTTTCATGTCGTGTTTCTAGTTTTAGGGGTTTCACTAGTGGGGTTCGTGCTTTCCTCTGTTTAGTTGGTGTGCTCAGTCACATTTATTATGTAGCAGTGTGTGTGTGTGTGTGTGTGTGTGTGTGTGTGTGTGTGTGTGTGTGTGTGTGTGTGTGAGTAGGGGGAGGGAGGGAGTCTTTTGGCGTGTGTTCTCATTTCGGGTTATTTTTTCTAAGGTTGGAGTGCTTATCACTCTGTTTGGTGCGTGTTTTGGTGTGTGTTTTTATTCGTGTTTGGGGTTTTCGTGTCGCGTGTTTGTTTTGGTTTTTTGCTCTACGCCGAACCCATTATGATCTTACCTTATCAAGATCCTCAAACATCATAAAAGGCTGCCATCTTCATAAGGTGTCACCTATTTATTGGTTCATAAGTGTCCACTTGGCTTTGTTGGTGCAGCATTGGTGTCCATGGGTGGATTTGATCGTTGGTACTGAATTTTGTGATCAACTTATGTGCTGCCTTCGACTCTTAGAGCCTGTTTGTCTATGCTTATGCTTATGCAATTTTGATCGTGATTGGTAGATCTGCTTAATAGTAGAACGGTTTATTATAGTTGGGTGTTTGGTTGATAGGTTGTACAACTGATTATATTGTCAGAACAGCTTGTGAATGTATTTGGTTCAAAAAGAATAGAACGTGGTTTTGAATATACAAAAGTCAATTGTGCCCTTAAGTTATAATTTTTATGTTAGTGTTAAATTTAGCATTACTAACTATTAATTCATAAATACTTTAATTGATATCTTAACTATAGAACATTTTTACGTTTATATTGAGAAAATAAGGTTTTATAAGTTAATATACCATTAAATTACTCAGCTACTTAATAAATAATTACCACATTCAGTAATAATTAACAATACAAACAATTAATAACTATTTTATTATTACTAAAATGGAGTTACATCCTCAAAATTATTACAACTTCAAGTGAATCTGCTCGATCGTTCACCTAAAACTCTTCTCTTAATGTATTCCTCCCACAGTTGCAATTGGAAATGTTGAGGAATGCACGAACAGCCTCTAACGTTGTGTGTATTTATAAACATACAATATGCATCGCTTTGAAATGTGTGTTTTGATATAAAATATATATTTATATTTATTTATTTTTCACTCAATTAATTGGAAATGTGTGTCTTGAAATGCTAAAAGTTTTAATATTCATTGCTTTGTTTTAACTTTTGATATCTGTGCCTTTTCAGAATGTCACAGGAAGAGAAATGAAAGTTGAAAAATGCTAAACTCACACAGTGAATCACACACTTTTTCCACACGCAGCTTTAAATGCATGTACTCTGTGTTGTATAAGTGGAGCACAAAAAAATGTAAAAAATTCAAATAGCATAAGGTACAAGCATTTAAAGATATGTGTGAAAAAAGTGTGTGGTTCACTGTGTGAGTCTAGTAGTGCTCATGAAAGTTTTGGAATATTAGGACATGGAAGTAATAAAGAGAAAAGATGAGAGGCAGCCATGGAATTTCACAGCCATATGTAGTAGAGATGATGCCTTAGATCTTGAGAAGCACCCCGAAATGTGTGTTTTGATATAAAATCTATATTTATATTTATTTGTTGGGTTTTGTTAATATGTGCCATTAGGGCATATGTTAAGGTTCTAAATGTGGCCTTAAACAAGATATACAGTGTGGGTATCAGTGTCCAGTGTGGGTTCAGTGTTTGTCTCCCTTGTTTATTTCCACTTTTGGAGCCTTAGCATATGCCCTAAGGGCACATGTTAACAAAACCCTTATTTATTTTTTACTTATTTAATTGGAAATGTGTCTTGAAATGCTAAAAGTTTTAACATTCATTGCTTTGTTTTAACTGTTTTGGAATATTTGGAGATGGAAGTAATAAAGAGAAAAGATGAGGGGCAGCCATGGAATTTCACAGCCATATGTAGAGGATCTGATATCTCAGATCTTGAGAAACACCCAAGACCCTGCTTATTGGTATCTGAGTTTTGCAGCCCCAAGAACCACGTCTCACAATCTCACTTTGGGAAACCAAACAGTCAATCAATGATTTGTGGCTCCCCAAACTGAGTTCTTGATAGCCAAACGCAATAACAAACAGGCTCTTATACTGGCATCAACTTGCCACATATTTCTGCTGTCCTTGGTGTCTGTTCGGATTTTGTTCGGACCAGCAGTGATGCTTTTTTTCTTGTCGAGTATTCTCGCTGGATTGACAATTTTCTATAGAGTTTTCTGCATAATTTTGGACAATGGATCAAAAGTTGGCCTGTTTTTATTTCTGATTTAATCCTTTTTTAGGTATTCTTCTCTGGCGGGGTTATGGAATTCCTCAAGCAAGCATATGGGTGGAAAATTAAATTCGTTTGGTGGGTTATATAGTGGAATTAAGACGGTTCAATTTACAGCAACATTTGACAGAGGATCTCACAACTCGAATCAAGTAACTTCTGTTTAAGCTAAGGGAGCTGCTGCTGAACATGGATTTGTAACTTAAATGGGGGAAATCATTTATTGGCTTCAAAGTTACGATAATTTGCTGCTGGAATATGAAAAGCTGGGAGTATTGCTGCTGGAATGGTTTTCTGTTGCTGGTTGTTGCTTGAGATGTTTCTCTGGGTTTGATCCTTCCTGGTTTGGGCTTACTGCTGCTTTTGATTTTTTATTTTGCTGATCTGATTTGGTGCCAAATTCTGCCTCTTTTTGTTGCTGATCCAGTGGCTTAGCTCCAAGAGTGTGTTTTTTCTCGATTCGGATGCTTGCTCTCGGCATTCAATGATGTGGCAGTTTAAGGCTACTAGCTGCTAGCATTGAATTTTGGTTCGCTTTTTGGATATGCATGTGGCTGTTGCATTGTGGTTTTGGAAGCTTATTGTGAGGGTTGCATTTTCAGTTGCTCCACTACAAATGGGGGGTTGTTATAATGTGGTCAATTGGGTTGGCTGTGTTTGAGATCTATCTCTAGTTGAGTTGTAGTGCAATATTTTTTTTGAGGAGGTGAAAGAAAAAGGAAGATAAACACTTTTTCTAGTGATGGTGAGTCTTTGAAAGATTATGGGAGATAAATACTTTGGGCTTAGTTTGGCCCCCACATGGCTTTTTAAAAGGAGCTTATGAAATTTATTACTAAGTTGTTTGATAATTTTATACAAGTAACACACTACTCTTCAAAAAGACATCATGAAACTAAAAGCAACCTTAAGCTTTTAAAAACTCCAGTCTAGTGCTTTTAAAAGCTTCCCCAAAAAAGCCCTAAGTTCAATTTTTACAAAACTCATAAACTAATTACCAAATGAATTAACATAAAATTGTGCTTTAAAAAAGAAGAAGCACCAAAATAGAGGCCAAACTAAGCCTAAGTGTCCGACTGCTCAACTTGTACATGTGCAAAATGATTGTTGAGGATATGATTGGTGTTCGTCCCAATTTAATTGTTGTTGGATTTTATGGTTACAGCTGCGAGGTGCCCAATCTTTTTTGTGGTTCCAGTGCCAGTTTGTTGTGCTGTGTGCTGCTATCCGTAGCTTGCTGTTGTTCTTTGTGAAAGTTTGCTGTGAGGACTGAGGAGTTCCCTCAAAGGGTTGGTGTGTTTGAGTCTATTAAATTGGCTTATAACTGATACGTGGTCATTGTGAATATTATAGAGTATGGGTTGGTTCATGTACTTCTTGTGTTAATGCCTTGGAGATGGGTTTGTTGGGTTGGGTATTCTGAGTTGGGGTTCCCTGGTTTGGGCTTCGTGTTACTTGGGCATGCCCATGAAATGTAATTTTGGAGATTCATCTCTTAATCTAATGAAATTTTGGTTGCTGTTCAAAAAAATAAATAAATAAATAAAATACACACTTGTAGCACTGAGTTGTTTAAAGTACTCTTCGCGATACTCCTCATATTAGATGTTGTGTAACTGCCTATGAATAGCCCCATCATAAATAATACCGGCCAACACCACCACAATAAGAAAGAAGAAGAAGTAATCGTAGTAGTAGTTTCTTTCTTCTTGCCTTTGAGCCAAGGTGATGGTTCAGTTTTTCCTCTCTTTTTTTCTTTGTTTTTCTGCTTTTTGCTGCTGGAGGAGGAACTGAAGGTATTTCACTTGTACAGCTGGGGGAGAAACATTAACATCCAAAGCCTAAAAGTTGTAGAGAATCATAAATGAAAGCCATGAAAATACAGAGACTTCAACAAATGAAATTCATTCTCATTGAAGATCAAAACAGATTACAGAGAAGATATATATATATATATATATACAAAGCCTCTAGTCACCGACTTAACCTATACATGACAGCTGGAGTCATCATCTCACTGTGAACCACTTGTAACCGACTCTTAAACTGATGTGGGTTTGAGGAGCAGCAGTTTGTCACGAAATTTGATAAACCGTGAGGAAGACAATCCTTTGGTGAATACATCAGCAACCTAATCTTCACTAGCAATGTAGGCAACAATAAGATCTTTACGCAGCACTCTCTCGCGAACAAAGTGAAAATCTATTTCGATATGTTTAGTTCGTGCGTGAAACACTGGATTAGAAGCAAGTGTCAGAGCAGAAATGTTGTCACAGTAAATAAGGGGAGGCTGAGACGGGTATTCGAAGATCACAAAGTAACATTCTTAACCAGGCCAATTCGGCTGCTGTCACAGCAAGAGCTCTGTATTCAGCCTCAGTGGAAGAATGTGCCACCGTTGACTGGCGCCCCAACTAATTGGTGTGGAGCCAAGGTATATGAGAAAACCAGTAGTAGACCTCCTATCAGAAGGGTCACCAGCCCAATCTGCGTCGGTGAAAGCGGTAAGAGCTAAATTCTGGGATTTAGTAAAATGGAGACCAAGATTGGGAGTGCCATTTAAATATCTCAAAATCCTTTTTACCGCGGTAAAATGTGTTTCAGTTGGAGTATACATATACTGACATACATGATTAGCAGCAAAAGAAATGTCAGGTCTGCTGAATGTTAAGTATTGGAGAGCCCCAACGATGCTTCTATAGCCAGTATGGTCAGAAAGAGGAATACCATCAGTCTTTCCAAGTCTAACAGAAGTTGCACAAGGGGTTTTGCAAGGTTTGCAACCTTGCATTTGAGCCCGAATGAGAAGATCATTGAGATACTTGGTTTGATTAACAAAGAAACCAGTAGAAGTAGAAGAAATTTCCAAACCAAGGAAGTAGTGTAAGGGACCCAGATCTTTCATGTCAAAGGAACGGTGAAGTTGATGAATGAGAGTTTGAATATATATGGGATCATTACCAGTAACTATAATGTCATCTACATATAAGAGAAGGATGGTATGAGAAGTACCAAGATGTCGAATGAAGAGGGAAGAGTCTGCTTGAGACTGAGTAAATTGGAATTGAAGCAATTGAGTAGTAAAAGTGTCAAACCAAGCCCTTGGGGCTTGTTTAAGGCCATAAATGGCCTTGTTTAATTTGCAAACATAGGAAGGTGTGGACGGGTCGATAAAGCCTGGGGGCTGCATCATGTAAACTTCCTCATGGAGAGAGCCATGCAAAAATGCATTTTTAACATCGAGCTGGCGAAGGGACCAACCAAACTGAGCAGCCAACTGAATCACGAGCCTAACAGTGATGTGCTTGACCACGTGACTAAAAGTTTCATCATAATCCAAACCAGGTTCTTGATGAAACCCCTTAGCCACCAAGCGGGCTTTATATCTGGAAAGGGTACCATCAGCATTATGCTTGAGTTTGTAAACCCACTTACAACCAACTAAATTTTTATGGGGAGGTAAAGGAACAAGACTCCAAGTACCCTATTTTATTAATGAAGTAAACTCTTCAGCCATAGCTTTCCTCCATTCTAGGGATTTAGAAGCTATGGTGAAACAGGTAAGCTCAGAGGATGAAGAGGACCGAGTGAGAAACACTTTTTTCTTAGAAATGCCAGATTTGGATCTGGTCTGCATAGGATGAATGGGAGGTGCTGATGGACAAGGAAGAGTAGAGGGAGTAGGGAGAAGGGATTGAGAAACAACTGAATCAGATGCAAGGATTGACGACTCAGAAGAAAGAGGTGGAGGGGAAGAGGAAACAGGAGGGCAGGAAACAGATGGGATAGAAGTGGAGGAGCCAAGGAGAAGAAGGGATGGACAGAAATTTGGGGAAAGAGTAGATGTAGATGGGGACACAAACTTTGAGGGAGAAATGGGGGAAGCAGTACAGGAAGTAGAAGGAGAAGGAATCCATTGAAGAGGAGAAAAGGTGTAAGATGAGGAGGTGGTAGTTGGAGAAATGATGGCTGGGAAGATGGTCTCATCAAAAACCACATTTCTGGAAATGTAAAACTTGTGAGGATGGAGACACAAATAGCCCTTATAATCAGCTGGATAGCCAAGAAATATGCATTGGGTAGACCTGGGTTCCATCTTATGTTTGTTATAAGGCCTAAGCAAGGGATAACAAGCACAATCAAAGGTCTTAAGGGAGGTATAATCAGGAATTTGGTGAAAGAGAAGTTCAAAAGGAGATTTGTTTTGCGTGTTAGGACTGGGCATTCTATTAATGAGAAAGGTAGCAGTAGTAAATGCATGAGGCCAGTATTCGGGATGCAAAGAGGTTGTGAACAAAAGAGTAAGTCCAGTTTCAACCACATGTTGATGCTTTCTCTCAGCAACACCATTTTGTTGAGAAGTATGAGGACATGATTTTTTATTTTGAATACCATTATTAGATAGAAGAGTTAACAGCTCAGTTTTTCTATATTCTCCTCCTCCATCAGTTCTAAGAATTTTGATTTTGGTTTTGAAAGTGTTTTCAACATAAGACTTAAACTGAGAAAATGTGGCATAAGCTTGTGACTGGTGTGTAAGTGGATAAATCCATGTAAATCTTGCAAGTCATCAACAAATGACACAAAGTATCTAAAACCATTGTAAGCAGTAACAGGAACAACCCACAAATCACTATGTATTATTTCAAGAGGAAAAGAAGCAACAGAAGTAGAAGAAGTAAAAGGTAACAGAGACATTATGCCATAGATGCAATGTTGACACACTGTATCTGCAGAATTCTTGATGACCAGATGGGAGGGAACATGAGCTAACATCTGATGCAAAATTTTAGTGGAGGGGTGTCCAAATCTGTTGTGCCACAGAGAATGAGATATTCTCTGCCCAACATGAGCATAGTGATTGCCTTTGTGGGATGGTGGTCCAGAAGAAACAAATGGAGGAACTGTAGAAGAAGAGGGAGAGACTGGAACAGGATAGAGGCCATTACTGTTGAGCCCCTGATAGAGGATCTGGCTTGTAGTTAAGTCCTGAATTTGGAGCATTGTAGAGTCAAAAATACATCTACAATTATTATCTAGACACAATTTGTGAACTGAAAGTAGATTAGAAGAAATGGAAGGAACACACAACAGATCAAAGAGATGAAATTTAGTATGCAGAGTTTGTAAAGAACCTGAGCCATTGTGAGAGATTGGTAAACCTTGCCCATTAGCAATTGCAATAGTGTCCTCTCCTTGATATTCATTAGAAACACTCAGATTGGATAAGGAATTAGTAATGTGAGTAGTGGCACCAGAATCTGTGTACCAGACATTAGGGCTATCAGTAGCGGGGAGTTGATAAGCTGCCATTACAGTGAGTTGTGGAGGTGGTGGCCTACCCTGATAGGAATAATCCATTCTGTGATAGCAATCTGCAGCTGAGTGATTTTTCTTATTGCAGATCTGACAAATCAGAGGTGGAGGTCTGTAGGAAAAATGCTGAGGAGGAGGTCTACCAATTGAAGAATTGATTGGAGAGAAATGATGAGGTTGAGACGAATTTCTACCAAAATTGTTAAAGCGTCCACGATTGGAAGACCTACCACGACCTCGGCCTCTGTTAGAGTGATTGTTCCACTGGTAATTGGAATTAGAATTGGTAAATTGCTGAGATTTAGTCTGATTGGCAGCCATAGCACTAGCAACATATGAGGTCGGTGATTGTTTGTTCAGATTTTCGATGGACTGTTCTTCAGCTCTCAAGAGAACATGAAGTTCTTCTAAGGTGAGAGATTGATCTCGAGTTCTTATGGATGTGCGAAACGCACTGAACTCAAGTGGTAGACCATTCAATGTATAGATGAGAATGTCCTCATCATCAATCACAACTGAGACACTTGCTAAACTATCTCTTGCTTCCTTTATTTTCTAAATATAGACATCAATTGAATCAGTACCTTTTGTGATGGATTGAAGATTAGACTTGAGTTGCAAGATGTTATATCTTGAATTTGAAGAGAATCTTCTCTCGAGAGCCATCCAGACTTCTCTCGCAGTCTTGTATCCAACAATGTGAGTAAGAACATTTGGTGAAAGTGGCGCGTTAATCAAAGTCATTAATGCTTGATCTTGCGCGCACCAATTCATATACTCCAGATTGATCTGATCTGTGAGAACACCATTTTCATCTCTGAAGTGTTCTTCTAGACACTGTCGCAAGCCAATCAACGAAGCCAAAAAGGCAGTGGGCTCGAAGAATTGCCGAAACTTGGAACTTCCAAGGCACAAAATTGGTTGAATCCAGCCTGATTGATATCAGATTGCAGATGTTCGAAAGTAGATAGATCGGTGAATGTTGTGTCATAGTTGCAGAAGAAGAAGAAGAAGAAGAAGAAGAAGAAGAAGAAGAAACCATTGATTCGAGATAGTGGTCTCTCAATGGTCTGCTCTGATACCATGTAGAGAATCAGAAATGAAAGCCATGAAAATAGAGAGACTTCAACAAATGAAATTCATTCTCATTGAATATCAAAACAGATTACAGAGAAGAGATATATATATATATATATATACAAAGCCTCTAGTCACCGACTTAACCTATGCATGACAGCTGGAGTCAACATCTCACTGTGAACCACTTGTAACCGACTCTTGGACAGGTCATCAATCACAACTGAATCACATGTTCTAACAAAAGTAACATGGACATATATCATCAGTCGACACAAATATATATATATATATAGATAGATCAGTCAAGCTCTAAAGAGGACTGTCTCTCTTTATTTGGCCGTCAGATCCAATTTTTAAACACGATCCGACGGTCAAAACAAAGGTGCTCTCTTAAATAAAAAGATGACACCCTCTCTGAAGAATTTTCGATATTTCAATATGCATAAGTTGGGAATAGAACAGTAAAAAAAAATAATTTAGGAATACGTCATACATACATTATTAGCTTCTGCCTCCTTGGATGATGATGACGGCGGTTCCGATTTGGCGCTTTTTCATTTCTTTTTGGGCAATGCTATTGTAAGAAGCTTCTCATGTGAGAAGGCGGGTTTTAACCGTTGGATGAGCATCTAGCCATAAGATTCCCAGGAATCTGGAGAAGCATCTATTGCTAGATGCTCATCCAACGGTTCAAACCTGCCTTCTCATATGAGAAGCTTCTCACAATAGCATTTCCCTTTCTTTTTTCCCTGTTTTTCTGCTTTTTGCTTTGATCAGGAACAGCACATGATGATGATGATGGTCCACGCGTCAGATTGATATAGCTCGCTTGAAAGCTCTAAACAATTTCCCCAATCTCAGATGGTATGATGATCAATCGTCTTTATTTGTAGAAGTGCGTGCGTAGTTGGGCGGGTTGGCCCGGCCGGCCTAGAACTCATTCAGCCCAAACTCCAACCAGTTGGGTAGGTCTTCCTTCAGTGCTATTGGGCTTCATATATATTTTGGATTACTGGTTGTTTTGGATAATTAAGAGCACCTTGACTTTTAGATTAAGGCCTTTTTGGGGGAGGGGGTGGGGTTTAATTACATTAGGCTTATTTTTACTCTACCCCTATGTGGTTCAATAGTGGACACTTAACTCCCCTTGTGCTTTGAGACTAAATTGAAACTACTAAGATTTCTATCAAAGTAGCCCCTATGGGTGTTTGTAGTCGATAATTTTTTTTCTATTTTTCAACGGTTTTAAAACTAACCATTCGGTTTCGGTAGGTCAGTTTTAGCGCAATATCGGTCAGTTTTAAGCTTGTGCACTACTTAAAAAATAAAAATAAAAAAATTCCGACCAATCAGTGGTTAGTCGGTTTTGGTTTCGGTCAATTTTCAGTTATCGGCTTTTATACACACCCCTAATAGCCGATTTAGTGTTTAAATTACCTGAAAATTGACCTTTTTGCCAGAAGATGGTAAAGTTGGATCGATAAGCCTCGAAAAAAAAAAAGGTTTCATTGTCTAGACTCTAGACAAAGTTCACAGAGAAGTTTTCGGAAATTCCAAGGATAAATATTATTATTAGAATGGATTGCAATTTTTCAATCTGAATAAACAGGTTTGGGAACTAAGAAGAACAAAAACCTTGGTTAGCAGGAACCTCCTAAAATAGTCAAGGTGTCACTTCATACTCCCACTGGGTTCCCCACTTCTTAACTACGAAGCGGGGTCGGCCCTAAGGCAAAGCGGCAAAGCCGCCGCATGGGGCATCATTTTAGGCCTCATTTTTAGGCCTATTTTCTTCTAATTTCTTCTTAATTTCTATAAAATTTATCATTTTCAGGCCTATTTTCTTCTAGTTTCTTCCTAATTTCTATTTTCTTCTAATGTCTTCCTAATTTCTATGAAACTTAGTATAGAGGCCTCATTTTTAGGCCCCTTTGAAAATTTGCTTGAGACCTCGGCCAAATTTTGGCATTTCAAGGCCGGCCTTGCCACGAAGCTTGCAAAAAGCTCACTTCCCTCATTTTAGAACCTCACTCCCATTCAGCACTCATCACAACCAAATCACAAAATAACTCATAACCAAAATTCAAGTTCTTATCATGTTCAAACAATCTATTGAAGAAGTATTTGTATAATGCAGAAAAATATAGCTAGAAAATTTAAAAATAAAACCTACAACCAAAATATCTTATTTCAACCCAAAATACTATTCACTAATTAAATATGTAATATAAATGTCAGTAAGTGTTTGGACTTTGGAGGCTTCTTAGTAGATCTTATATGAAATTAATAGCTGGATACAAGAGTCTCGATTGTTTCCTCTCCACACAAAAGCTTGTGACGGACTCGAGCACATACTGCATGTATTCAAAAGTAGACAAAAGACATTAAAAGGGAAAGGAAAAAAAAAAATCAAAAAAAATTCCTTGTCTATCAAGTCCCAAGTAGATAACGGTGAAACAATAACAGAATTGTTGTTGATTAATCAAATGAAATTAAAATTTTCGTTTTTCTTTTTTTACCTTGATTAATTTGTGGGCTTTAAGCTTACAATACCAGACCTCAGCTTTCCCTTTTTCATACAATACCGCAGCTTGAAAGGTTTTAACACCTTTAGTAGCATCTTCAGCCAGAAAGGTTATGTAGTATTCAACACCACCACAGCCCGGGGCGTTCGCCTTGACAAGTTTCTTAAAATCATAATCTCCGAGCCTCTATAACAACAGATGGAAAGGGAAACAAAAATGTGTGAGCACAAAATGAAATTAAAGTGACAACAAAAAAAATAACAAATGAAATAAATGAATTGAAACTACATACATCCATCCGGTAATCATCGAGTGCCTTTTTTGCTAAATATTCGAGAAGGATACGAGTAGACGTGACGTGGAGGTCGGGAACCGGGAAAATGTAACAACATGGAAGGTTGCTCCTATCCTTTGGAAGAACATTAACATCGAAAGCCTAAATGTGGATACACTACTAAAATCAGTCACACAAATATTTAGACACATATAAATTAGCAATAGAACAAGAACAGTAAATCGAATATTGAGGTCGTAAAACACACACACACACATATAGGTGTAGAGAGAGAGAGAGATATTGATAATAATCAAAAGAAAGGTAATACATACATCGGTGAGCTTGAGTTGTTTAAAGTACTCCTTGCGAAAATCTACATCAAAAAAGCTCGGATCATACGGCTTATCATTATCATCATGAAGATTGGCCGGAGGATGATAAGGAGGAGTAGGTTGTGCAGCCTCCTTGGATGAGGATGAGGATGATGATGATGATGATGATGATGGTGGTGGTGGTGGTTCAGTTTTAAGCTCACAATACCACACCTTGATTTCCCCAATAAAACGCAAAACCGCAGCTTGAAAGGGGTTTTAACACCACCACCACATTCATCATGAGTATAGCATCTTCGGCCAGAAAGGTTATGAAGTAGTACAAACCCCTAGTGCCCCTTCATGGTTGCCTTGACAAGTTCCTTAAAAACATAATTCCCATTCTGCAACACAACAACGTACAGATGGAAAGGCTTGGTGTCGTAAGAAGGAAATAAAAATGAAACTAGAAAAAGAAAACGAAAAGGAAAAGGAAAAAAAAAAAAAAAAATTAAATTAAATTAAATAAATAAATGAATTGAAAGTAGTAACTAGCTAGTACTCAGAGTACGTACATGAAGGGAATTGTATTGTTGGAGAGCGAAATCTGCTGAAAAGTTGAGAACGATACGACGTGACTTGGCACTCTTAGAATTGCCGTGGAGGCTGTGAATTGGTATAACCCAACCAACCATATCAATATGGACTGTATTTTCCAACTGGGGGAGAAACAGTAACATCGAAAGCCTAAAACACGTGTAGGCCGGAGGATTATATAAAATCATCGATCGATCAGTCACACCACACAAAGTAGGAGTATATATATATATATATATATAATTTTAGATTAGATATATAAATTTAATACTCCACGTACGGAGTATTAAGTTGGTAATATATATAGAAGAAGAACATGAACTGTTTAAAAATAAAAATTAAAAAATAAAAAATCAGAATAGAATAAGAAATACAATACAATAATACAATACATACACTGGTGGCACGGAGTTGTTTACAGTAGTACTCTTTGCGATACTCCTCATCATACATGGCGTGTAACTGCCTATGAATAGCCGGATCATAAATAGAAGAAGAAGAAGAAGTAGCATTGGATGATGATTCAGTTTTTCCTCTTTTTTTCTTTGTTTTTCCTCTTTTCTTCTTTGTTTTTCTGCTGCTTTTTGCTGCTGCTGCTGCTGCTGCTGCTGCTGGAGGAGGAACCGAAGGGTATTTCACATGTACTGCTGGGGGAGAAATATCAACATCCAAAGCCTAAAAGTAAACATGGATTATGGATATATATATCATCAGTCAACACAAATATATATATATATATATATACACACACACACACACACACACATAAGTTGGCAATAGAACATTATGAACAGTAAAAAAAAAAATAGGAATACATCATACATACATTAGCTTCTGCCTCCTTGGATGATGACCATGGTTCAGTTTTGGCCCTTTTTCTTCTTTTTTTCTTTGTTTTTCTGCTTTTTGCTTGATCAGAAACTGCACATGATGATGATGATGATGGTCCACAAGGGATTTTGATATTGCTCGCTTGAAAACCCTAAAACAATCTCAGATGACGATGATGATATTGGGGAAGGGAACAGATGATCGATCGTCTTTATTTACAGCGGTGTGTGTGAAGTTGGGCCCGGCAGCCCAAACTCCAACCAGCTGGGTCTGTCTTCCTTCACTGCTATTGGGCTTGAGATGTATATTTTGGACTAGTACTTGCCCGTGCCAGAGGCCACGGTGCAAGGAAAAAGAAACCATAAATAGTGCAAAATATTTTTTCATCATATCAAATATATTACATACACTTTTTCACTTTAGGGGTTACTACACTAAAACATTACATACCCCTAGACATTACTACATTAACATTTCTTTGAAGATCTAATCACTCTTGGCAGATTGTGAATTTTTTTCATCAATTTGGAGAATGTGTACGTATTAATCTCAATGTATTTCGGCCAGTGCGGTGAATGTAAAAATATATGAAAAGTAACAATAATTATATTAGTTGCCTTCACATGAAAATCTTCAAGAGAAAAAATTACTCATGTGCCCTATCTTACGTAGAATTTACCTTGTTGAGACATGCATCGATCTATTAAGTCTAAGTTTTTTTGCTGTATCTTGCCATTTCCATGATACAGTTTTCCACCAATCCTAAAAAAAATATAAATTGACGGTCTAAAGTTGACAAATAAAAATAATTTAGGAGTTACAAATTAATATATTGCCATTTGCCTTTTCTTTTTGCAATCTATGACTCGAGCATGTCATTTTTCCTTTCCTTTAACAGCATATTTTGCTTTATCATATGTCGTATAAAAATATAGTAAGTCGCTTAATCTCATGCCGTAGAATTAGAAAATACACTGCAAAGTATAGTTACGTATTTTTTTTATTTTACCTCAGAAAAGTGTTTTATATTAAAAGTCCACTCGTCTCGAACGATGATAGCCACATTTTTTTTTTCTCTCAATAACCTAACCTATTTTTTACACCTTAATACGATTATTACGTGTAAACACATAAATTTATTGACAAAATATTGAGACTAAATTTGAAAATTGGATATGATATACGTACAGTTATTTCCAAGTTTGTATCTAGTTGTATACTTGTATGTTCAAAACATATTTAAATGAGCAATACAAAATTCCTAAGGTCTTGAACAAATGAATAAAGGTTTAAAATAAGTGATAAACATGATTACATGAACCGTAGATGGTTAATTAAATTGTCCATTATCAGGGTACCTAGCAATAAAATTTATCCGTTTTAGAAAACCATACTCACCAAAAAAAAAAAAAAACATACACATGAACACACACACAGAGACACATGAACACACACATGCACAGAAAGAAACACAAAAATTTACAAATTTTCATTGAAGGCAAAACACATAAAGAAACTTAGTGAATTATTAAATTTTTCACACGAATACATTTTTGCTCACCCAAAAATTGCTCACCCTCCTCTCCCATTGTCTAATGTAGTGGGCTCAATAATTAATGGAGTGAAGCATTGTGCCCCAGCATTAGCCAATAAAAAAAGAGGGTGAGCAATTTTAGGTGAGCAAAATTACACTCTTTTTACACAAAGCTATTCTCATTTTGCATGTTTTCTAAAAGTACAACAATACTGAGTTGAAGAGAACAATAGAGTCTATTCATAAATAATTCATCTACATTCCTCAGTCCAGTGTTTTCAAATTCATAGCATACAAAACCTGTATCATTACTCGCTCTATTAGATGAATAATAGGAGACAACAATTACTGATATAATAATAGCACCAACGTTGTGAATTGTGATCAATAGTCTTTCAAGAGCCCAGAAAAAATGTTAAAGGAGTGGTTAGAAGATCAATAGTCTTTCAACCCCACGAAAGAAAAAAGGTGAGGATTAAAAGAAAGAGAGTAATGCTACACCTACAATTTTTTTTACAACATTTTCCACAAATCATACATCTTGGTCTGGTTTTTGATTTTCGTGGATCCCATGAGGGTCTCATATGGATCCTATATGGGACCCACTAAAATCAAGAACCAGGATGTATGGATGTGAAAAAGATTGTGAGTGTAATATTACTCAAATACAAAGGAGTTGTAAATATAATAACAGAGACTTGAATAAGGGGCTGTAAATAACAGAGATGGATTGACAAACCAAATCCATTGACCAAATCCATTCGATTGTGAGGTTGTTGGGTTGTATAACTTAGTTGGCTTGTATCCATTGGTGGTTTTCCACCGTTCAATAAAACTTTTGTTTTGCCAAGCCAAAAAAAAAATCCATTCGACAAAGATTATGACCGCAACATTTTATTGCGCATAAGGAAAAAGAAAAACAACAGAATTACACATCCCTACTTTGATAATCAAAACTGAGCCTCAATCAGAACACCAATAAGTCAATCAAAACACCAATAAGTCACCATATTTGAACCATAGTCTGGAGAACTTGAACATTGCACTAAAGTAGTAGTGTAGTACCAACCAATTAATCCACAGAAAAATAATATAATTTTAGTACAACAAAATTACAATAAATCACCATATTAAAAAGTCACCATATTAATTTTAGTGAAGATTACTCTTCTCAAAAGGGCTATGAATGTACCTCTAATCTGAAGCCAAGAATTGAATTTCATTGCAGAGAGAGAGAGAGAGAGAGGGAAATGACTGATGAAGGATGGGAAGAGAAAAACAACCAAACATGAGAAAAAAGGAAGAGAGAGAGAGACGTGATTGTGGAGAGATAGAGAGGAGACGTGAGGGAGAGAGTGGTATGGAGAGAGAGAGAGAGATGTGATATAGATTATGGAATTGGACAGAGTATTGTTCATTTAGGAAAACTGTTTTTGATTTGCTAAGGTTTTTTTTTTTTTGTTTACTTTATTGAGTTTTTAATTTCTTAGCAGTTTATGTATTGCATGAAAGAGAGAAGGAGAGACGTGGGGGGTAGAGGGAGAGAATTGGGATAAGTATTTATATGGTGTGTGAGGTGTGCAAATATATTTGTGTTTTGACCCTTGGATTAAGTTGATCCAAGGGTGGAAAGTAGATATAGTATGCATAAGGGTTAAGATTAAAAGTTGAGTAAAGGGAGAAGTCTTAGCCCTTGGATTAAATTTTTTTTGGGACCCACACCTTTGCCCAATATAAGGATTAATGGTTGTTTTTTATAATTAAAGGCGCTCGGGGGGGTGGGGGTGGGGGATTGGGGTTCGGGGGGGTTAATTTCATTAGGCTTGTTTTTAGTTTACCCCTATGTGGTTCAATAGTAGATACTTAATCCTTTTGTGGTTTTGGATTAAATTGAAACTATTAGATTTCTATCAAAATAGCCCCTAGGGGTGTTCGCAATTGATTTTTTCGGTTTTTCAGTGGTTTTAAAACTGACCAATTGGTTTCGATAGGCTAGTTTTAGTGCGGTATCGGTTGGTTTTAAGCTTGTAAACTACTTTTCTTTTTCTTTTTTTTTTAAAAAAAAACAGACCAATCAGTGTTTGGTCGGTTTGGTTTCGGTCGGTTTGCTGTTATCAGCTTTTATAAACACCCCTAATAGCCTCACCTGAAGATTTAGTGTTTAAATTACCTCCACATAAGAGAGTTTTAAGTGTCAAAATTAATCTCACTTAGACAGTTATCCTAAAATTAGCCTTCCAAAGAGATTAAGTGTTAAAAATGAGACCCACATAGGTGGTTTTAATGGCAATATTATCTCTACATAGGGAATTAACCTCACAAATAGGGTTAAGTGTTAATATTTTTGACCAATTTTAGAATTTTCATCAATTTCGATTTTTGAAAAAATCTTAACAGTTTCACTTTAGTCTAAAACTACAAGAGAGTTGAGTGCCCACTTTTGAACCACAGGAAGGTACAGTACACTCTTTGGCTCTCGACAAATACAATGAAGAACTAGAGCAACAACGAAATACACACTCTTAGTCACTTGAATGCTCTTGACAAATACAATGAAGTACCAGAGCAACAATAGAATACACATTTTTCCCGAAAAAAACACACACACAGACTCTTTGGCTCAAATATGAATGTCATAGCATTTGAAAAGCGTTTTCCAAATAATGTGAATGATTAAAGAGGTTTGGAGTAAATCAACTATCTTGTAGCCTCTCAGGAAAAAAAAAAAAAAACTATCTTGTAGCACCTATTGAAACACTTCATATTTATAGCTTTTCAAAATATAGCTATTTGGGGAACCTCATGCTTCTCAAAAAGTGTTGAAATGCTTCATATTTATAGCTTTTCAAAATATAGCTGTTTGGGGAACTTAATGCTTCTCAAAAAGCGGTTGAAAACTAACTGTTACTGTTCACTGCACACAACCGCTCGACTGGTGTTAACCATTTGCCACTGCTTTCAACAAAATCCAATCCGATCGACTAGACCTCTTAACCGGTTGACTGGCACAACCGGAAAAATGTATTCCTCTTTATTTTAAACCAATTTGACTTCGAAAACTTGAGCCATAGAGTATGAATTACAAATGTTCCTTACAAGAAAGTCCCAACACTCGGTAGATAAACCTTCGAGGTTGATCCTCTTGATGCTCGATGTGTTCTAAAGTTTGACAAGCCTTTATTACTCTTGACCTAATCGCCAACAATATCATGTAAATAGACAAGTTAGAACATGATAGATATAAAACATGAGATTGAGAGCATGGAAATAGCACATGGTGATAACAAAGATTATCTCCATATAAAGCATATTATTATCAAATCATATTTGAATATGGAAATTACTAAATTAGACATTGAAACACACAGGATATATTGAAATTTGCAGATGCACAAGCTGGACAAGACATGGCCTGCACTACTCCCAACAGTCCAACTGATAGGCTTTTCACTTCAAGAAAATGTAAATATATATTCATTTAGCTCTCGAACTGCCAAGCCAAAATTGTTTTGAGAAGCCAGATAAATTTAAAATTTTAAAGATATTTACTATAAAATTTTAAACTTAAAGCTCAATCCCAAGGAAAAAAAAATGCTCAAAGCCAAATAAAAAATTCAGAATTTGCAAAGGGAAAGGGCATGAAGAAAATTCTTCACCTTAAAATTGCCTAAACAAATTCCCAGTTAACTCAACTCGACTACTATATTCATTTGTACACATTTCATTCTCCAACCCCTAAATGGGAAAGGGGAAAAAAAATCACCAAACCCTCGAATGCGACGAAGAATTTTAACCACTATTGCTAAAAAATCCTAACGTTGTCTTGTATGTGTGCTTCGTAGCGTCACACCATGTAAAAATTTGGTATACCCAAGCAAACTGAGCTTTCCATCGGAGCTTCGGATCCAGTCTTTGAGAATTGAATGAGCCGTAGGGCCGACGTTCAATTCCTGCATCAATTGAGTACAAAACTAAGCACCTGCCACTATAATACAACTAGAAATGATATCTGTAATACCAAATAGATAGATCGATACCCGTGCCAATTCCTCCACTGAGATCACTCGGTTGCCCTCCTGCTCAAAATGTTCAAAAGCTGTGGAAGCAATGTGCTCCCATCCTTCAAGAGCCTCCAGTTGATAAGTGCTTATTGCCGCCGCGCAGAACTCTTCGAAGTCCATCTTTCTATAGGAGAGTGGCGCCATCTAAAATAAAAGACAAGCAACAAATATAGAGCGTGTAATGTCACTATCAAATAGTGAAAATTAAATGAGCAACATTTCTTTTCTTATTTACTTTTTTTACATTTCGAATTCACATGTCGTAAAAGGGAAAGAATATTGTAGAAGAAACAATAAATTGTGTGATTCCAACTAAAAATCCGAAGACCTCATAAAAGTCATAAATTGGTTTACTAACAATAATTGCATCAACTCTTAACTCCAAGACCCTTAAAAACTATAGAGTAATGCTATGCTTGTCAAATTTCTATCCCAAAAGTGTTTCCCAAATAATGTGGCAGTGGGCCAGGTCTACTACAGTGGGACCAGTTGAATTTTGATTGGAAGTTGTCTTCTTGGCCTAGGGATGGCAATGGGGCGGGTTTTTCGGGTTCCCCGCCCCGCCCCGCCCTACCCTACCCCTAATAGGTAGGGTATGGGAGAGGCTTAATAGGGTTAGGGGCGGGTATGGGGGAGGTTTTTATAGTCCAAGTCGGGTTCGGGTCGGGAGTAGGGTCAAAAACCCGAACCCGTCCCGATTATACTGCTTATTTACATTAATACCCTCATTTATATTGAGTATTACACTTTTACCCTATTAGTATGAATACTCTCCAGTGGAATTAGGGTTCATTTCCCCCTTTTTTTTCAATCGGCGCCTCATCTCTCACTCAAAACTCGAAGAAATGAAGAATCAAGACTCTCATGGCCTCATCTCTGTCAAGACTCCATGAATCAAGACTCTCATCTCTCTCAAGACTCTCCTCTCCGACCACATCTCACTTCATTTCCCCTTTTTTGGGTACAAGTAATGAATATGACGGTTAGAAGACTTTATACAAGAATTTCCACAGAGTGAACAAATAATCGGCGATTATTTTATTGAGGATAGTGATGAATGATTATGATTTGATTCTCTGTCATGTAAGCTGCGTGACTCCTGGACCAGTGTGTGTTCTTGTGTGTGTATTTGTACCTGCAGTGTGTTCTTGTGCGTTGTGGCCTGTGTGTTATATGAGAAATTGATTGATTTGGGTATTACAATGATTGAGTATTCCCCATTAAATTTCTTGTGCGCTATAACTAAATCCCAATACTTGCATATACCCATTTCATTAATTGATTTTGTTCCCAAATTTCAGTTTGCTCTGTTTATTTTGTCATGAGAAATGCGCAACAGTAATTGAATTTCTTGAGAATATTTTTTTTGGGGTCGGGGCAGGGCACGGGCGGGTATCTGATTATGGGGCAGAGTCGGGGTTGGGGACACATCTCCTCGGGCGGGGCGTGGTCAGGGAAGTGTTCATTCTACCGGGGCGGGGTCGGGGTATGGGGGCCCCGTCCCATACCCACCCCGTTGCCATCCCTAACCTGGCCCCACTGACACATCATTTGGGAAGCACTTTGAGGATAGAAATTTGGGAAACATAGCATTACTCACAACTATATCTAGCATCAGACCAACAACTGTGCGACACTCTGTTTTTCTCCTCTTTTTTAAGAGTCCTCAAAATTCCAGGACCAGTAAAGAAAGCAGAATATCTCACAAGAAAGTTCACGGAACTACCCGTATAATTTAGCATGTGTATACAGAATAATACCACTGGCCCATACAAAAAATTATAATTCGCATTTAACTTCAATAATCAGATGTTGTCTAATAAAAAGTAACTACCGGCTACCGCAGATGCCTCACCGTATTTAGAATATCAGGAACCCTTGACTCCTTCATTGCATCAGTTGCATTTCGAACCAGAGCCTGCAAATTCCATTCAATTCTCATTTAACCATAGTGTCGACTTTACTAGAACAGGAAGAATAAGGCCAACATACATCATTTTTCTTAGTAAGAGCATCTCCAATGGTGTGTTGGGTATGGCAACTTAAGTTAGTTTTGGGGAAAAAACAGCCCCAAGGGTGTTCAGACAAATTTCTTACCCTACAGACCAACCGGCAAAGCCAATGCCGTTTGGTTACAGCTGGCAAATGCAATGCCGTTTGGTTACACCATTGAAGATGCTCTAATAGAGCTATTACATTCCCATAACTGAAAGAAGTGAATTCCGTGACCACCTCTCAACTCGAAAGAAGAGAAGCACATTACCATTTTGAAGTTATCAAGAGAGACACGACCATCTTTATTAGGTTCCAAGAGCATAAACTGAGCTCTAAGATAAACCAACTCCTCCTCTGTTAAAGCTTTGGAGAGAGCCTGCAACCATACAACGTACAAGAAAAACAATAAAGAACAAACTAAATCAGAATTCTTCGTCAATGACAATGATGATTGCATGACATAATTTTCAGTGCTATTTTTAAGTCTTATAAGATTTAGGTGTTCCGCATATGAATCTGACCATTGATTGTCAAGAAGAATTGGTTTCAAAAGGCACATAACGCTATTTGTCATTCTACAAAACAATGATAAAAATACAAAGGTTGACACTGTAATTAACAAGTTTAATTCTCGAGTAAAGCTTTTTATTCAACAGCACAAGCTGATACCCTAAATAACATTTCAAAAATGCTTCCTTCTGAATTAAATATCCGATTTCAATTGCTTTCCAGAAACTTCTCAAAACAGATTTTTGGTTATCAGAAAACCAATGTTGAAATTAGCATACAATTGCTTATAGGAACATCTCACAACTGATTCTGAAATTAGCACATACTAAGGGCAGTGGTGGTGGATATAACATCACAATGTACAGCTAAACTATGTTGTTTACAAGAAAAAGGGGGAAAGCACTAAGTGGTCTCCAATGGAGACAGAACCAATTTGTTTACCATGAAAGTTGGATGCATTTTCCTTTTCCTAGAATTTTTTGCCCTAAGACAGTAAGTTGGATGCATGAGCTCAATTTGTATAGGAATCAACACATAAAACCGAACCATCGTTAGAAATAAGATAAAAAGAACTGAACTGATATGGGAAGCACAATGAAAGCGATGACCTAAAGCCACATTAATCATTCAAGTGCTCATTGGGGATGATAGTGTATGTTTGGCTTAAAGCGAAGATCTAGAGCCACATTAATCATCAAGAGGTCATTGGGGATGATAGTGTATGGAGTTTTGGCTAGTGATGGAGTGGTAAATCTAGTTAAATGACTAAGGCATGAGCAATGGCATGGTTCAAGGTCGTGGTATCGATCACGGTGGCTGAGAACGTTGTGATGACTCGGTCGCGGCGCCGCGGGCTGGTATCGGGCGATACGCAACGATACGCTAGATTTAAGCTTCAAAAAAAATCTGGAAAAATAATATTAAATTTTAAAATATTAAGAACCAAAAAATTGACCTAATAGATTAGCATAATACACAATGTATCAAGTATACAGTCACATAATAAATAATAAAAACGCTGCCAATCTAGTGTCTAATAATACTACACATATTTAATCAAGAGTAGTAATGTTACTTCTTAATGTGATAATAATTTATTCTTGATTTTGTAATTTTAATGGTTTTACACATTCAATTAAAAGTAATAATGCCACTTCATAATGTTATATTAAATATCAAGTATCAAATAATTCTAACACAAATTCAATTTTAACCTAATCCACAATTTTCAAAACCCAAATTAAATACAATTAATTAGTATATAACCAAACTTTGACCAAAAAAACTTATATACACACGTGTGTAACCTAACCCACATCTCCTTTTGATCAAGTATAAAATAAAAATAAATAAATAAAAAAAAACCCACATCCCTCTATGTTTCTACCTCCGACTTTCAAGTTTCCATACACACAGTCACACACACAGCGACACACACACACACACACACACAGAGATGGAGAGAGCACGATACACAAAGAAGTCACAACACAGAGAGGCGAACAGATCGGCGAAGGAGGAGAGTGGTGATGATGATGAAAGAGGTCTGTGAGAGAAGAAGAGTGATTTGGTTCGGGATCTCACATCGACGAAGCTCTCTCTACTCACACATCAATGGAGATAATGCAGAAAAGGTAAGATTCAAACCCTTTGCCGTCTTTTTCAGACTCAGATCTGTCATCGTAAGATTCGTCTTGCCATCCCGGCCAAGATCTCGCGCGATATGGAACCATCTCACCCGATACAAGGCGATACGGTCGATATAGTCACTGATTCATCATCGTTTTCATTATTATTTGTATCAGATCTCGTTTCAATTGGCCTTCGAAACTGAGTTGACTCGGCCGAGACTTCGAACCCTAAGCAATGGGTATCAAGAAAAATGATTAACAGAGTGTACAAAACAAATTGATTAACATTCCACAGCATAGTAACAACCAGTTTGCTACAGAATCTTAGCCAGGTAGAGCAAGTTTTAAAGTCCAATTTTCAAGCACCTTCTATCGGGATACATACATATCCATCATGACTTGTGCTTCACTTTTCAAAAACAAAACAACAAAGAAAGGGAGAAAAGAGCAAGAGACTTATCAATTACAAAGCCAAATAATTACGAATAATTTAACAGACAAGTTCAATCTTTTAAGGAAAACATGCAACTCAATAGACATAATACAAATAGAAAATATCATGTCAAAGGATATGAAGGATGCAAGAATTCCACCAAATGCTACGAGAAATTCAATGCTATCAACTATAGAAAACTCAGCTCAGTGAAATTCATCAGGTAAACATGATTGTTCAATTGTGAAAGTCTGAAAGACATGGCAATACCTTTAATGCTGCACGTTTCAAAGGTGTAGCATGGAGGTATGACTTGACTAACTTATAGATCAATATGTCCAAAGGAATAGGATGGCTTTCACTCTGTAACCATGGGTGAGCTGCAATCACAAAAATATTCGTAACTTAGTACACAATGCGATTCTTTCGGGACTATTTAGGAAATGTTTCTTTCCAGGAGTTTAGTTGCTTGTAAAATGAGAGCAACCCTCTGCGTAACGGTAAGGTCGATCCATTGTCAAATGGAGATCAAGAGTTCAAAGCGCGGAAACAGCCTCTCCACATGTGGAGGTAGGGCTGCATACATGAGTACATCTAACCCTCCCTAAACCACACTGGCAGGGAGCCTCGTGCACCAAGTTTGGCCTGTTTTAGTTGCTTGCAAAATTTATAACACGGTTTTGTGGGAAAATAGTCTACAAAACCATAAAACAACTGACGTTCCTATTTTCTCTGTAGTAACTTTGTTCCACACACTCACCAATTGGATGCCCTAGTAATGGACATGTATGTGCCCAAAACCATATGTATTCACATGTACATGTTCCTAGAGCATATGTATGCACCTATACATTCCATAAAAATTTATCAAACATATACAATTTTTTTTCCCTGCATCGGAGGTGAAAAACTGTACTGATGGAATCTTACTTGCCAACAAAATAAAAGAAAAGTACTACTTGATAATCCAACTAACTGAAATTTCCTAATCTCCCAGGACTCTTGATTCCTGTGGTTCACAAAAAAACTAGCTATATGTCGTACAACGCCCGTCAGCAAATATCTGTAATTCTATAGCAAACTATACCCTCCCCGCTACAAAACAACATATTGGCAGCTATATACATGATCATGGAAGTATTTTCCTGCATTTTCTTAGAACTGGAAAATTATTATCAAAGCTTCAAACACATACTTGAAAATTAAGAACCGAGATTATGTCTTCATAACATTTTGCATTATGAACCGAAAATTATGAACCGAGATAATTTTTCATGAATTTTCAGTTTAAAACATTTTGCAGTGAACCACGGTCACTACATGCTTGCAGCTTAACTAGCATAGAGAAAGGAAACAACCAACTAACCAAGTATACTAAAGGGAAAAAAAAAACCGAAAAAGGAAAGGATCATCATTTATTGCTGTTGAGCCAATTCTGATCCCTGAAAATCTGGGTGAAATGTCTCATATGCAGGGCCAGTCTTGAGCACAAGCCAGCGTAGCAACCGCTTGGACCCCCACCCAAAATAGTAGCGTGTTATATATAGGCTATAGCCCATGTTGGTACAAGTCAAATAAAGTATTTTTACGAATATTTGTAAAGGGCCTCCAATTTCGAAGTTTGCTTAGGGCCCCCAAAATGTCAGGACAGGCACTGCTCATATGAACTACTGAAACAAAAAACTTTTGAGGGTCTGTTTGCGATGCTAAAAATAGAATCAGAATCAGACCAAGTCACACTTTTATCTGGTTTTCATAAAAACCATTATTGTGTTGGTTTGATGAAGAACTAATAGTTCTTGGGTTATTTTTAAGTCGGAGACAGAATCAAACATATATCCAACTATTTAGAACTGGTTCTTTCCTGAACCACGGAACCGGGTCTTCTGAACTTCAACATAAGGAGCAACCAGTTCGATAATATCCAAGACAATTATAAATATTAAGGAAGCATCTGTTGGAGCTTGAAACTTACACAGAGCTTGAGCAGCAGTCATCCTTTTCCTGTAATCCTTGTTCAAGAGTCTTTTCACAAAGTCCTTAGCTTCTGCTGACACAGAAGGCCAAGGTATATCATCAAAGTTTGGGTCAGCTCTTAGCACGGCACGAAAAATTCCTGATTCCGTTCTTGCCCAGAACGGTCTGCTTCCACATAACAAGATATAGGTGATAACACCGATACTCCATATATCTGCTTCCAGACTGTAAGATCTATGGAGGACTTCTGGTGCCACATAGTATGCGCTTCCAACTATATCATTTAGTCTTTCATCTGCAAAGACATTAAAATAAAAGAGAAATATAAAGCCAAAGATTTTCTATACCAACTTTGAACTTTCAGTATGATGATGGAAAACTTAACCATGAAATGGATGTCCAATTCCGGTGATATTCACTATTCAGCAAAAAGCACTGAATTGCGACTGTTGATTTTCTCCATGTGCCCAAGGAAACAGAATCACTTTATGCTAAAGCTCTGTTTGGTTTATGGATTTAGTGAAGGAAGGGAAAAGAAAATCTGAAGAAAACATTTTTTTTGTTTGTTTACAAAGAAACAGTGAGGAAAAATAGGAAGGAAAAGAAAACAAGGTGAAAAACAATTCAAAATTTTGAAATGTGTCATTTCCCTTTCTCTTTTCTTGAGTTCGTATTGTCTCTTAAATGTTTTTAATTTTCTAATGTTATTAAAGCATAGGGAAAACACGAGAAATAGTTTTCCCTCATTTTCTTTTCCTTTCCTTCTCCAAATTCACAAACCAAACAGAGCCTAAGAATTCCTTCCACCAATTGTCAATAATCTGTTTGACCCTTCTTATTAACTAGACATCTAGTGAAAAACATAAATTAGGCTACAAGAATTGATAACGGAAAGTAATAGAAACAAACAAATCCAGACCCTGCCACAAATGAGGCAATGTGTTAATTCAAATGCGAAGAGTAAGTGGTCATGGGGCCAAGTATGGCCAAATTGTATGACCTCTTTCAAATGAATTGATCACCAGCCTCAAACACCAAAAAACCATAAGTTATGGCACATAACTCCTTATTTGGCCAGCTTGATAAACTTAGCAGACTGTTGAGACTGTTAGAAGGTAGGTAGAGTACAATATCAAACAAGGGAAGCTTTAAAATAGAGAATCCAAAGCTACTACCACAAACTTGGTTCAATAAGGTTCGCGAACTGAAGAACATCGGAATTCAAGCACACCTTAGCACACATCTGCATATATTACATATGTATGCAATGCTCGTTAAAAATGACTCAAGGCTCAATTGATATACAAACAGGCTAATCGAAATGCATACTTGTTCGTATCAATCGTTAGCTCGCAAAAACACATTCCCTGGGTCAAATAACCCAAGCTTAAACAATATCAAACTCAAAGTTGGATAGGAATGTAGGATTGTGAACATTTTTGTAGCATAGTATGTATAGCTTTCCAAACATATAAAGGAATGTACTGACAGAAATAAATCCAGAGGGAAAAATTATAAGTAATGCAATTGCAATGGCAGCAAAGTACAATGAGGACTGACAAGCTTTGGGCAGCAGGTGGTATGGGACAGATTATGAGATCCTGCTAATTGGTGGGCTACTGATCGAGGAGATGGCGGTTTAGGGTCTAGTAGTATACAAAGGAGGAGTAGATAAGGTTGTTTAGAGTGAAGAAGTTAAGATTTTTTATGGTTTGGAAGAGAGAGAGAGAGAGAGAGAGAGAGAGAGAGAGAGAGAGAGAGAGAGAGAGAGAAATTCTAGTTGCTAGAATTCTGGACAGCAACTAGTTTGCATGCTATGTGTGTGCGAGCACACACACACACACACAGAGGGCAGGGGCTTTGGCCTTCAAACTCAATTCATGTCATATCATTCACCGTACTACAATGTCTACAAAGCATCCCTTTTAAAAGGGCTACAAAAGACGATAAGTTAATAGAACAAATTTAGAAATCCTGAAAGACACATCAATATTGCAAGTCAAATACAATGTACCAAGTGCTAATCATGCGACATTGAATGAAGAAAATGCAATCAATGAATTTAGAAAACTTAAGTCATAAACATGTGTCTCATACTAAAAGTCAGAGTACCTAAAATCCATAATACTAAAAATATGATATCAAACGTGATTTAGTTTGGCCAAAGAGTTGAATTCTTAGGACTTTGAATTCTTTCATTCTCCCCTGGTTTAAAAAAAAAAAAAAAAGAGTATGAAGTTAAGAGGAATAAGAAATTTTATATTCAAGCTTCAACCATTAAGTAGAAGGCGACAATTCAAATAAATCCTACATACTCGGCTGTTGATAGGAAACAATGAGAAGTCTTCAGCACTCTTCCCTACCACCAAACCATTGTCCACGTTTGGAGTAACGAAATCAAGGGTTGGTTTATTTTCAAGGTTCCTTACTTTTCTTTACTTCCACATCTCCCAAATCTAGGCCCTTCTTAAATTGAGGATGTGGTGGAAATTAAGTGAGAAAATTCCCTTTAAAGCTGCATTTTGATGACATGAAACACTAACCGATTGAAAAGAGTGAAAACTTCGTGTTGGTTCCATGTGGTACTGGAAGAGGAATAGTAAAATAGGATGGTCGATATATCGAAGTTGAAATTTGGCCAATACTGGTGAACTCCAAGACACGATTGGTTGCATCTCCAAGGGTTTCTTCGCGAAAACAGTTGCTGACAACCATTCCATTAATCCTTTCATCTCTTGGATGTTAAGACGAAATATTTTTCCTCTCCTCAATGTTAGATTGCAGATATAGCAGCGTAGAATTCATGGTTAGCACCTCCCCTCCCAAATGAGTTATATCATTTTTGGTGCCCTAAAACTCCTTTGATAATTCCGTAATCTTTGATGAAAGCTCGGCATTAGTAACCCTTCTTTTAAACAAAGTGTAGGGAAGACAAGGATATTTTGCTCTGATACCAAACTGATACAAGACAGAATGTGAGACCTTGCTGGTTGGTGGGCTAATGATAGAGGAGATCGTGGTTTAGGGTTTAGTACTAGATAAAGGAGTAAGTTTTTTTTTTTTTTGATAGGTAATTGAAATGCAATGAAAGACACCAAGGGGGTGCACCCATGCACACGAGGAGTATCTTCAAGAACAGTACAGTACAAGAAGCTACCTATAAAAAGGAGTAAAACAAAAAGAGAAAAAGCATAGCACCATCCCTAGATGCAACTATAGCTAAACAAGGGGAATAAACCATGATAAGCAAACGTCCAGAGTCTCCAGACAAAAAGAAGGCAAAAACTAAAGGTCCACATCTTCACACCCAAAAAACCAAGCTGCCGACCAAAACCCAGGAGATGAAGCCCCAAATAGTCCAACTGAAGACCAAAATAGAGACCAAGCAGACTAAAAACAGCTCCAAGGAAGTACCATCTGCACAACTGCTCCGAAAAACCTGATAGCATGAGGGCCCCATCTGCCAAAGCAATGTCTAATGACAAAGATCAAGGTGCAAGAGGACCACCCACCCATAGGCCAAAGGTGGTGAAAACGAAGGACTAGATGATAGTTTAGGTTGTCTACAGTGAAGGGGTTAAGATTTGGTGTGGTTTGGAAGATAAAGAATGAGAGAATTGTAGTTGCTAGAATTATGGACTTCAAGCTAGAAGAGAAGAGATATCAAGAATGAGAAAGTGCACAACTGGGGAGAGAGAAACACACACACATACACAGAGAATGGCCCTAGGCCTTCACACAAACAATTCATATGAATCATGATCATAACATTTCAAAACATTAATAGAACATTCAAATGTCAGCAAGACATTTTTGTTGTTTTTGGATTTCTCTGTGTGTATTACTTTCATATGGCTTTTTGTTGTTTCAGCCTTGTTGTTTAAGCCCTTTATGTGATAAATTAATACAAACATAGAAATCCTAAAAGAAGCATCAATGTGCAAGTTAAATACAATGTACCATGTGACTAACAATGTATGATGTGACATTGAATGATAAAAATGCATTCTTGAACTAAAATTCCATGAACCTAAGACAATGAACCTAGAAGACAAACATGTGTCTAAACTAAAGGACAATGAACCAAAATCCTGGATATTAAAATATGATTCCAAACGTGAGTTATTGGGTAAAGAGTTGAATCCTTATAGATGATTTGAGTTCTTATTTTGCATCAACAAGAGCAGTGATAGACTGGTACACATTAGAATATTTGACTAAACACTCAATATTATCCACAATTGTTACCTGGTCTGATGAAGTCAGACAGACCAAAATCAATTAACTTCATATCAGCATCTTCATTCCTAGAGGTGAAAAGGAAATTCTGTAATTCAAGCAATTGGAAAGAGTAAGGTAATGATAACAAACAGAACAGGTACAAAAAATCAGTTGGAAATGAAAAACAAATAACATTAAAAGGAAAATCAAAAACCTCTGGCTTTAAGTCACGGTGCACAACACCTTGAAGATGACAAAATGCAACAACACTTAAAATTTGTACAACAATAACTTTAGCATCCTCTTCTGAGTATCTTCCACCTCTGCAACCAAGCAAAAGCATGTAATTTAAGGTCAAATTAGATCTTTCAAGCATAATGTTTCAAAGTTTCCTATCATTTTACCTCGACAATATTCTGTCAAGTAGTTCTCCACCTTCACATAATCTGGCCATAAAATAATTTCAGAAACATAAGTTTTTATGATGGCATAAAAGTTTAAATTTAGAACCCATTAATCATCAATCATGGACATAGACAGAGATAAAGGCTGCCAATCTTACTAATATTTTGATGCGAAACCATCACAAACAAGTATCATTAACTCGGAAAAAGTCTACCAAATCTAATTATCCTATCATTTTCATCTCCGAAGAATGTTTGCATGTAGCAGTATTCCACTGTAAACCAAGCACAACAAGAAAGACTTAAAGCCCGTTTAGGACAGCTTTTGAGGGACCAATCAATCAGTTTTAAGTGATTGTTATAAAAAGGAAAGGCCTTTTGGACTAGCTTTTTCGCGGCTTTTATGAACTCTGACTCCTTTTAAAGCTAATACCATTTTTTAAAAAGCTCCAATTTGTGGTTTTAAAAATATCTTATTCCAAAAACAATCATTTTAAAAGCCTACCCAAACAGGTCCTTATTCACTGTGCTCCTACACTTTTCTATTAATGAGTTTCCACATAAAGAATAATAGAGACAAGAAAAGACGTACTCCATAACTATGTACACGTTACTAGCATCCTCGCATGCATCATAATATCTAACCAGATGCTTATGCCCTGATAGAGCTTTCAAAATTTTCACCTCTCGACGAACGTCTTCAATTGATATTGCTGTTGTCATCTGCGCCAAACAAAGATTCTTAAGACGCAGACCGATTGAGATAAGGCTGATATTAAATATCTTTGAACTTTACATAAGAAACAAGAATGGGCAAATGATATCAAATTTTTTAAGTTGAACAATACTTCTGGATGTCACTATGTGCTAACAATGAACTACTAACTTCAAAATCATTACTCTAGGAAAGTTGATGCAATACGGTGAATATTAATTGAAGCACCGGTTCCATCTTGCTTAGTAGTCAAATAAAATTCAATTAGAAATTCATGAACTAATACACAATGGAATTTGAAGTTTAACTGGTGCGACCGGAATGATCTCAGACACTTGTTAGAAGATTAGAGCCTTGCTAGATCGTCATTACTTCACACTACATTTTGTAACTAAAGATATTGCTCTCATAGCAAGGATGTTGGGGAAAGGGTTTCTACAGAACGAAGGTACTGATTACACCAAGATCTTCCCTCCTTTGTGAGGCTAACCACAATCAGGTTAGTGCTAGATATTTTAGCAGCTGAGGATTTACATCTAGAGCAATTAGATGTAGAGATTGCATTTTTCCATGTTGATTTGGAGGAGGAAATTTACATGAAGCAACCACAAGGTTTTGAAGTATCAAGGAAGGAAGGAATGGTATGCAAGCTCGTGAAAAGTTTGTATGATTCGAAGAATCCGTGCTAGGTATTGTGGCGGCTAAGAATTTACATTTAGAGCAATTCGATGTAAAAATTGCATTTTTCCATGGTGATTTGGAGGAGGAAATTTACATGAAGCAACCACAAGGTTTTGAAGTACCAAGGAATGAAGGAATGGTATACAAATTTGTGAACAGCTTGTATGGTTTAAAGCGGATCCTTGGCCAGTAGTACAAGAATTTGATGATTTTGTGGGTACAAGTGGTTTAATAGAAAGATCAATGGACCTGACTCAATCTCAAAAGACGCATTATGAAGGGAGGATTACCCAGGCTTTTAAGAAACGGGGTTATCCCAGGGCGATGTGGGATATTCCACCACACCTTAGAGTCTAGACCACATCAACAAGGAAAGCCCAACAAATGGAGGGAGCCAAACTCAGCTCTGATACTGAATAAAGAGACCAATGGCCTTACTCACCCTCAAAAGACGCCTTTAATGAAAGGACGATTACCCAGGCTTATAAGAAGCACAGACGGGGCTATGCCCCAACGTGGTACAATCCAACAGGTTCCCCTATATATCAAGCAGATCATTGTTGTTATACGAAGGGGTCTAAGCATTCAGGAAAAATAAGTTGAAAAGTCAATTGTCTGAACAATTTCCTAAGAAAGATTTGGGTGCTACAAACCAAATCCTTGGTATCAGGATCCGCAGAGACTGAGAAGTAGGTACATTGAAATTCTCTCAAGCGGACTATATGAAGAGGGTCCTAAGCAAGTTTAGCAGGCAGGATACAAAATCGATGGGCAATCCTTTAGCCAGTTACTTTCGAGCAGTGTTACCAGAAATCATTCAAACCCTAGCGATCTCCGTTTTCGATTAATCGTTCGAGATCATGGTACACTAGCAAACCGGAACGCCTTTTAGCTTTCCAGCTTTTATCACGTGATATTATAATATAAAGTTATACACCACGAAAATTTCGTGATATTGTGAAGATACCACCGACCATTTAAGCTTTGACTTCTAATATGGTATAAATGGGGTTCATCTATATGAACATATATGAAAATGATCTAAAAAAATCATTTCATGTTTCAATATATTGTACCCCGTTCCGTGTCAGTGATTCGGAGAAGTGTAGCCCCACCTTACCACATTCCATACCGTCAACTCCAACCATCGTCAGAAGAGAGAGCTTCGATCTCTTTCCGTCATTCCAAAGGAAATCATCTTAGAAGGTGGCGATCCACATTCCCGTTACCATTACCCGTACCAAATCGATCCATGAACCAGGTAACCTTGCATTAGACTATCAAATGAGTAACGTCATAAGCCAGAGGAGGAGCAGAAATACATGGAAAGAGTTCAATTTGCTTCGGCTGTCAAAAGCCTTGTGTTTGCCATGGTGTGCACACATCCAGACATTGCACATGCAATGGGAGTGGGTGTTGTGAGCAATATGGGTAAAAAGGCATGGGAAGCGATGAAGTGGGTCCACAAGTATCTCTTTGTTTCAAAGGAACAGGTATGGCACTACAAGGGTATGTTGATACGGATCTACCTAATTATCTCTTAAGCCCTCCACCCATTTCTCAAATACAACATAGCTACCGACTTGGATTACCATTGTGACGGACTTTGGTTACTTCATTCTGTCCACAAAAACTGGAGTCCAACTATATATACAACATTCTCTTATTCATGTTTGTGTAGTGTGTTCCTCTACTCATGCATATATTGCAAGAAATAATAACATTCAACCTCCTTTTTTCTCATGACAAAGAATTTATCATCTTAAGTAAGATTGATCCCCTTGGGTGCATGCACATACCCCATTGTCATACTTTTGACATTGGGACCAAATAAAGCAGTAATAAGCATATTCGAATTTTGTAGACTAAAGTTAGGTAGAATTCCGTGACAATAACACACACCATGACACTTATGCCCTGCGCTAAATGACTGTTGTTTCATTAGCCATAAATTGTACTCCAAAGCAGTTCACTTGGAAAAATATTACTATACATACACTTGGAAATATATGAAACCAATAGAAAGATATCGGAAGGAATCGTAAAGCAAGCATGAGTTGATGAACATTATTAAAGTTATCCGATAATCACTAGAGGTCATATTACAAGGGTGGGAAGAAACTACCCAAAAAAAAAAAAAGCAGAAGGCAGCTCCAACTGGTCCTTCCAAGCCCAAAATGAAAAAATAGATTTGATACCCATCTACTTTGAGATGGCCAATCCTCGTACTAATACTTCAAAGAAATAACCCTTTTATTTGAAACAAAAACATTACAAACATAAATCTATAAAACATTTCATATAGGGAACTTAAACAGCCATGTTTCAGCCGATCATATACCCAAATAGTAGAACGAGGGTAAGTAGAGACGCAGGAAAAGCCAATAAATGTGTTTGTACCATATACATATAACAATCCTACTGCCACGTCCCACAAGCATGTCCTGATAACGAATATCGGGGGGGGTGGGGAGGTGAATATGTGTTGTACTCGATATAGCAGGGATACAAACACAAGCCATGGAAACGGTATGATAAGGATACGGCGTACAAAATATTACATTCCTTAACTAAATATATAGTATATCGTGACATTTATATTCCTTAACTAAATATACAGTATATCTTGACGTGTCCATTCCTAATTCCTAATTCCTATATTCTCAACTAAACCAACTACTTATCCCCCATTTTACTATATTAAGACTTGAACTCCAAAATTTTAAATACATTTTCGATGAATGGCCACCATGCCGTGACTACATTTATTCTGGTGGTATGTCTGGGTTTTGCAATTGCATGTCGACAAGTGCAAGTGTCAGACACACACGACACCCAAATTGAAGTGTCCGTGCGACATGTACTATACTCTCCTTAAATGTTAAGCCTTAAGAAGAATATTTCTATACAAATTGTATCGCCAGACATTTTGGAGTACAATCGTGTTAAATTATTTTAAAACAAAATCATGCCAGATAAGCTCGCCTACTTCGTTTTTGGGAAAGAAAAAAAAACCAATTAGATGATAAGTCATTGCAGCAAAGAAAGAGAAGAGCCAATTAGGGTTAGAATGTCCTTAAAAGCTATGCTGACTATTCAGTTTCCCATTTACGAAGGAGTCTTTTCAATTAGCATGTATTAGTTGCATCGATATTAACTACTAGCTTTAAAAGCTAGTTTTAAATGCCAGCTCAAAGATTTTGGGTTCGACATAGTACGTCAGATCAACTCAACCAATTCCCAAACATAGCTGATGAATATTGATATCATACGATGCAATGATTTTCAGCTACCCAATCAATGCTGAGGAAGCTGCAGATTGCTAAAATTGAAAAACAAACCATTTTCTAATCCACATATGTGCAACTATTCCCTCCAATGTCTTTTAAATGGGCCCAGTAAAAAAAATACTTCTAATCACTTCTTCCCCATAGTGTATGGAAAGCAATATATTTTGTAATATAATTATGAGGACATACTCGGAACATCTACCAATGACAAGTCACCCAATAACAAACAGATTTCGACCCTACAGAATCCATCCTCCCATAAAAACTTAGCCTCCCAAGGGTGAATACAGATACCATGGTTAAGATCATATTCATAGTAAAAACTATTCTAACATCTTCAGATACTAGCTAATAAATTACACCAGGCTCATCGATGGTTTAGCTCTATAAAAAGTGTCTCAACAAACACCAAACAAAATGTCAACTTCTTGTACAAATTTGGTTATCAGCAAATGAGTACAGACTAGTTTTTCTTTGGATTCTACGTGCAGCTTTAGAAGTTCTATGAATTGTAATACCATGACCTTCTAAGATGCAATCTACATCACCCTGAAAATCCCAAACATGAACCAGACATGCCAAGCACATTTTATTGTCTTTTCTGTTCTTTGTTCTCCCTGATTGCAGGATGGGGGAAAACAATAGATATCTTTCTACAAAACAAACAACCAACCAACCATGTGCAAGTTTAAGGAAACCCGATTTCCCCATTAGATAGAAGGGATAGGAAAATACATATACATATACATATGCATATAACCAAAAGGAAGAAAAAATTTTGACATGCAAGGGCAAACAAACCTTACCTTGGATTTAGAGATGATCTTCACAGCAACAGGTAGATCTCTTAGGTCTCCTTTTCTGCCCTTAGCAAAACAGGTATGACCAAAATGCCCTCGACCAACCTCCTTCCCCAATTCGTACTTGGCACCGAAATTCTTATTGTATCCGAAGTTCTTATCCAGCAATTGATCAGTCACCGCCGCACCGTCCTCGGGGATCGGCCCTTCCCTGGGCTTCGCATGACCGAAGCGCCTCGCCAGTGAAGCCTTGATGTGCTTCGCCGGCGACGGAGGCGGAAACGGTCGCTTGAAGAACCTCCGCGGCGTGGACCTGGCGGGGGAGGGCGAGACTCCAACCGGGAGAGGACTCGCACCGCCGTGAGGGTAAGGACTCGGCCATGGGCTCGTAGCCGACGATCTAGCTGGCGTGTTCTTCACTGAAGACCTCACCGGTGTAGGCGGAGGCCGACCGACTTGGCCGCCGACGGCAGTGATCTCGGTGCCGTCGTTGTCGGCGGTGGGAATGGTCTTGCCATAGCACTGGCCCATAGAAGAAGATCAATAACAACAATTAGTCTCTTATCTCTCTCTCTCTCTCTCTCTCTCTCTCTCTCTCTCTCTCTGTCTGTCTATAGAGTCTGATGAATCGCGACCTAGTCAATCCTTACGCTGCACGCATCTGATACGGATCTGAAGATGAGCCAGCGCCGGAGAGAGAGAAAAGGAAAGGATTGAAGAAATTGACGACGAGAGAAGAGAATGAAAGAAATAGAGTTAGATGGAAAAGGCTGAGCGGAAGTATATTATTTATTTACACAGATATATATATATATATATATGTATATACACACAGTTAACACTCCCACAGACGGAGTGAGACAGAAAGAGAGAGATAGAGTGGTTGGGGGAGTTATATCGGGAGAGAGAGAGAGAGAGAGCATATAAATAGATAGATAGATAGATAGATACAAAATAGTAGAGTTAGTAGTAGAAAAGAAATAGAGGAAATAAATTGAAGTAGGAAGGGGAAGAAAGTTGGGGTTTGAAAATGGGAAGTAATAATAAGAAGAATCAAACAGAGGAAATGAGAATCCCAAGGAACAAAGCGCGGGACAGTCGCTCGTCGTCGTCGGAGGAGAGATGTGTATCCATAATCACGGCCCCTGTTTTCCACTGCCATAAACTTTCATTAAGTCGGTCCTCATATACCATGGAGTACTATTTTACTCGCTCTCTCTCTCTCTCTCTGGATTACAATAATAGGAGTAAAGTTCATTTTGTTTTGTCATTGGCTTTCTTTCTTTCTACTGTTCAGGTAATCAAGGGCTATTATTTTCCAATTAATAAGGCATTTATATATATATTTATATTTATGGAAAAGCGAGACTTCTCGTCGGCTGTTACTTGGTTTAACAGTTTGGTGTGCCACAAATTAGAAAAAAATTGATTTGTAATTTTTGTCTGTGGCAATTTTTGTATTTGGTTTGACAAAAGAATTGATTTTTATTTCTAGCCAATTATCACCAATTCTTGTTTTAGCCCAAAAACAAATTCTATCACTTTTTGTAGGATTTGGTGAGAAATGATTTCACTTTAAGTGAAATAATGTGATATACCAAACTTACCCCTATATATTCACACCTCCTCTCTTTATATGGGCAATGTAGTAAATGACCGTGATTCATTTCATTTCTCTTTCAAACCAAACATGAGAATTAGAATTGCAAATCAATTCTATTCATTTCATTTCTTTTCTATTCTCTCCAATTCAATTCTAATTCTATTTTAGAATCATATCAAACGGAGTGATAATAGGATTTTTGGGTCGTAAATCGGTTGGTTCGGATGTTTTTGATCGGTTTTGGATCATTGGTCTGGTTTTTCAATTTAGGATATTTTTTAAAAAATTGATTGTTTGATTCAGTTTGGTCAGCCGTTCAATTTTCCGATTTTGGCTATACCTTTAGACCATGTTTGGCAGGCCGAATAGGGGGTCATGTAGGATATAAGTTATCCTATCTTGTATTTGGTGCGCTAGGAATAGGAGAAAAAATAATCCCAAAGGGGTTTTTTATCCCACTCAGTTTCGAATAAGTACATCCCATGGGGGGTGGTATTAGGTTGGATTAGAGAGGTTGGGATATGAGATGGGATAAAACAAAGAGAAATTGGAGAAGAAATAGAGAAAAAAAAAAAAAAAGATTGCTACTGAAACTCTAGCCCCCTCGTGTCGCCGAACCTTCACCCCTTCACTGTCGGCCTTCTTCTCAATTCTAGGGTTTTCAGAGATAGAAGATAATGTAAAAGATACAAATGGAGCAAAAACACACACAAAAAAGGGCAAATTCAAATGGGTCTGACATAGAACCATAAATTGAAGATGACTGAGGTTCAAATTTGGGGATTGTCTCTTGTTGGCTCAATTCTAGGGTTTTAGATGAACAGTAGATGTGTGTGTGTGTGTGTGTGTGTGTGTGAGAGAGAGAGAGAGAGAGAGAGAGAGAGAGAGAGAGAGAGAGAGAAGATAATGTATAGATACAAATGGAGAAAAAGCACAAAAAAAAGGGCAAATTGAAATGGGTCTAACTTAGAACCCTAAATTGAAGACGACAAAGGGTTGAATTTGGGGGTTTGTTGGCTCAATTCAATTCTGGGTTGAGATCAAATTTGGGGGTGTTAGCTTGGAATCATTGGATATGGGAATCATTGAATCAATGGGTCTAACTTCTATATCTCTTCCCTCTTTTTCTTTATTCTGGTATCTTCCCTTTTGGTGGGGCTCAGAAGCCACAGCTATGAATCATGATGAACATTCCAAATATTTGAAATATAGAATAATTAATTAAATATATAAATAAATGGATAATAAGTAAAAATATTAATCTATATTTGAAATTTATGTGATAAAAATAAGAAATTGATTCTCAAAAATATATCCGACAGTTTTATCCAGATAGTACCAAACACGGGATAAGAATATAAACAGCTTATCCGACAGTTTTATCAAGCACGTTCCAATCACAGGACAGTATAACAGCTTAGCTGACAGGATTACTAATCTAGTCTGATCCTGCCCAATCCGATAACTTTATTCGGCCTACCAAACGTTGCCCTAGTGTTCAACTTTAAAATGATGTATTGCTTCCTTCTGTAGAGAATTTTATTATATATATTAACATAGTGGTTTGGTTGTATGATATGAGCTAAAAGAAAACGATGTTTTGAAACTTGAGTATAAGTATAATGTTTTGAGACCTGATACAATCTTTAAAACACGAGTACATTTTCGGACCTAGACTATATTATAGTGGTTTGGGTATGATATTTGAGACTTGAGTATAATGGTTTGGGACTTGGGTACGAATGTGCGATGTTTGGGAATTAGGCACGATATTTTAAGAAATAGGTACAATGTTAGAGACTAGTAGTTTTTGCATTCAGTGGTGACAGTTTTACATGTGTGTAACAACCCTAAAATTTCTATGTAAATAATTATTTTAATTATTATTTTCAGTTAGCAATATTACATGAGTGTGCCTATGTAAGATATGTGTTTGAAAAATTTTAAGTGTTTGATGGACATATAAATTAAATCATGAGTGAGCGCGTTTAGTTTGAGAGTTATATTCTATTAATTTATATTTGTTAAAAAAAAATTGAAGGGTTGATATGTATTTTTGTTACATAGTGTTTACAGGCCCGCAAATGTGTTAAATAATATAATTAACATTAAAACGTAGTACCGGGGTCATGGGTACCCATTGGGCTACTCATTTTAACACTTTGTACAGCATTTTGAGCCCACATGAGTCTCTTTTGTGAGCCCATTAGACAAAAAATGGGATTTGATATGTATATATGAGTTATTTGTATATGTTGTGTATGTTTATAGTATACTATGTGTGTAGTACATATATACTTATATCATTAACCCTAGCCACCCAAAGAGAGAATAGACGTGTGTGTGTGTATGTGTGTGTGTGTGTGTGTGTGTGTGAGAGAGAGAGAGAGAGAGAGAAGAAGAAGAAGAAGAAGAAGAAGAAGAAGAAGAAGAAGAAGAAGAAAGGAGAATGGTCCCGGGTTCGTGGGCACGTGGGGAATCGTGGAGCATTCGTGGTGGTCGATTTTTGATCAACGAGGTGAGTTAAATTTTGTGTATGCGAGCATATATATATACATGTATGTATATATGCATGTATACGGGAGTAAATTAAAGTAATACATGTTTAATTTAATTGTTAGAGTTAAATCTTAGTATTGGATATACGTTGTTGTTGTTGTTGTTGTTGAAGTAATCTAGATATTTTCTTTCCCCTTCATGTGACTTTGTGATTTTGACTTTAGGGTATTCAAAAAGGTTAGGTGAATAGTGAGTTTGATAAAACCATATGTGAAATATTCATGGTAATTAAGAAATATGTGTGAATTCATTTTTTTAATTAACACAGTTGCAGAAACTTTAAAAAATTATTGAAAAGTCGTGGCTTTGAATTTGAACATTCTATTCGCCAATCTTATGTAAAACGCAATTCTGCACACTTTTTGTCTAATAGAGTTTTTCCTGATTCTGCACCGTTTGGGCAGAAATTGAAGATTTCAGTAGCAGTTTTTAGTATATTAAAATGTACGACATTGGAGAAATATGATTTGTTGTGTTTTTTTTTTATTCGTTCGTATGACTTAACGAAAGTTACTTAGAGATACATGAATTCTCATATAATGTTGAGCTATAAAAAAAAATGGGTGATAGTCATTAACGTTGAGTCCGATGAAAATATTGTGGAACGATTGTTATAATACTTTACGATATGAGAATTTGAAATTTTATTATGGGTTTCATGTAGGCTAATATTGAATGTTGGGTTGATGTTATTGTACCTGAAATAACTGACCTTATTGTGTAGTCATTTGATAAACAGGAGTAAATTAGATACGTTGAATAGTATATTGAGGATCTTGTAATTTGATTGGAAATTTTTTAGGGAAGATTGTTCTGGGTTAATTGATAAAACCCTTTATTGTAAGACATTGGAAGACATCTAAAAATTAGAGATGTGATTGGATGATGAGACGGGACTATGTGATAAACGTGAAATTCACAATTGTTGGGATAATACGAACGATAAGTGATAATCGCAACATAATTCTTTAGTGTTCACTTCTCCCCGTTGTGTGATATGTATTTTTGGTAGCTCGCACTCTTTTGCCAGTGGCTTCGTGATCAAGCTGGCTTAAGACTTGCTGAGTGTACTCTTTTGCCAGTGGCTTCGTGATCAAGCTGGCTTAAGACTTGTTGAGTGTACTTTTGCCAGTGGCTCGTGATCAAGCTGGCCTATGCCTTATGCTCGGCTTATATTGTATAGACGTCTAGGCATATTGACCGGCCTTCCGTTGTGTATACCTGGTTTGGTTGATACCCCAACCAAACTGGCACCGGAGTGGGTGTTGGTAGTATGTCTGGGCACACATGGGATATATGTGTGGGCTGTACCATGGAGGGTGGCCAAGTGGTGAACCTAGGGAATACAAAGATAAATTTAATGCTAATAAATAATGAAAATGGATTATTTCATAAGACTGATAAGCGTGGAATAATGAATGCGACGTTTGAGTTAGAATGTGGACGGTTTGTATACGGAATTGTTTGCTTGTTTTGTGATCATTCAATTTGCAGGATGGTAGGCCCACTAATGTTTTACAGGTTTAGCTCACCATAAGTAGATGGGTAAGTATGAAATCGTAGTAGCTTTGGGTTTTGGGCAAGAAACTACTTGCCACCACATAAATGGAAACTACTCTTTTGTCCAAATATGTGTGTGGAACTACCTGTCTTGGCCCAATAGTGTTGTAATGTGATTTGTAGTCTACGGGTTCAGGTAGGAGCCCTCATATTTTATTATTTTTGTTTAACTCATACCAGTCATGTGACTGACCCGAGTGTGTTATGCATTCGGGTACGTTTCTGTTTGAAACGTAGTTGGATGACATATGCAGGATATTGCTTTTGACGATGTGACCGTTGTGCTTGGCTGTGGAGTCTTTGGGCATTGGAACGTTGTAGTTGCTCTGACCATCGGATGTATAGACTTTATTTCTTTTTTCTGAACTTTGTAAGAAATTTTATTTAACGAACTTTGTATTCCTTTTGTAAATTAAAATGGTATTAGATTTGTATTGGAATATTATTTCTTTTATAACGAAATAGAGGATTGGAATTATAAATTTAATAATACATAGTTTTTATATTAACACAGGATCACGTGTCCTTATTTAATGAGTATTAAATTCTATTTTCAAATAAAATTAGTTATTAGCCTGTGTGAGGGTGTCACTCTCGGTGTTTTGGAAATTGAATATTAGTCTGGATACATGCTCTAGATTGAATATTTGGTTGTCCAAAAATCGGGGTGTGACATATTGGTATCAGAGCTTATGGTTAGCTTAGCGAGTCTAGGTGATCCTCGGATTGTGGACTAGATGTTGGTCAGAGCTATAGGTCGCGAATTTATTTGAGTTTCGGGTTGTGTGTACGTATGTATTATCTATGTGTTGCCTACATGTTATTTAATTTTTTTCAATGGATTAATTGCATAACTTTCTGAGCCTATCATTACATGTTAATTTGTTGAAATCATTTACTATATTATGAGTCGCATAGTAGTGCATGCATATTTTGTGACATGTTGAAGAAGTAGCGGGGAGTTGGAGTTTTGAACAAGTAGTGAAATTCTGGCGTGATATCGAATTATCTTCTTCAAGCTATTATTATTGGACAGTTATCTAATTATCATCCAGCTGAATTTTTATTCTATCGGACGATCGGGATTTCTATTATTATTTGCAAGACTTCTATTCTTTATATTATTCTTATCTGACCATTTTTGGTGGACATTATTATTATTGACACTCTGGATTTCTTATTATAAAGCTATTATTATCGATTGGCATTCTACTACTGCATCTCTCTCGTATATCTCCGTGTGGAAATTATATACTTTTTCGAGAGCATATATTGAGCCGGCAGTATTCTTATATCTACAACATCTTATGGATCTAGACGGGTATTCTTATTCTTAGTGCAAGCTTATGGAAGATTTTGAAGCCATCGGTTTGAGTGGTAAGTATTGGATATCCCGATGAGAAGTGGTACGGGACAAGGTAAGAGGTCAACATGGGCATATAGTTAAATCTTTGATTAACTGTGAGCATGTTGCATGCATAGTTCGTATTCACATGGTTTGCATCAATCTCTGTGTTTTGGAATATCTATTAACGTTTGATGATTGAATATACGAGAATAAGGTATATATATATGAGGGTTTCCTTGTTTGGATTAGTCGCTCGACGTACTTGGTCTCGTATGGTTGAAAGTCAAACGTAATACATAGTTGTATGAAATTGTGTGCCTAACTTTATTTATGACTGACTTGTGTATTTACCGTTGCTACAAATTTCGGGACGAAATTTCTTTAAGGATGGTAGAATGTAACAACCCTAAAATTTCTATGTAAATAATTATTTTAATTATTATTTTCAGTTAGCAATATTATATATATGAGTGTGCCTATGTAAGATATGTGTTTGAAAAATTTAAGTGTTTGGTGGACATATAAATTAAATCATGAGTGAGCGCGTTTAGTTTGAGAGTTATATTCTATTAATTTATATTTGTTAAAAAAAAAAGTTATTTGTTAAATAATGTAATTAACATTAAAACTTAGTACCGGGGTCATGGGTACCCATTGAGCTACTCATTTTAACACTTTGTACAGCATTTTGAGCCCACATGAGTCTCTTTTGTGAGCCCATTAGACAAAAAACAGGATTTGATATGTATATATGAGTTATTTGTATATGTTGTGTATGTTTATAGTATACTATGTGTGTAGTACATATATACTTATATTATTAACCCTAGCCACCCAAAGAGAGAACAGACGTGTGTGTGTGTGTGTGTGTGAGAGAGAGAGAGAGAGAGAAGAAGAAGAAGAAGAAAGGAGAATGGTCTCGGGTTCGTGGGCACGTGGGGAATCGCGGAGCATTCGTGGTGGTCGATTTTTGATCAACGAGGTGAGTTAAATTTTGTGTATGCGAGCATATATATATATATACATGTATGTATATATGCATGTATACGGGAGTAAATTAAAGTAGTACATGTTTAATTTAATTGTTAGGGTTAAATCTTAGTATTGGATATACATTGTTGTTGTTGTTGAAGTAATCTAGATATTTTCTTTCCCCTTCGTGTGACTTTGTGATTTTGACTTTAGGGTATTCGAAAAGGTTAGGTGAATAGTGAGTTTGATAAAACCATATGTGAAATATTCATGGTAATTAAGAAATATGTGTGAAATTCATTTTTTTTAATTAACACAGTTGCAGAAACTTTAGAAAATTATTGTAAAATTGTGGCTTTGAATTTGAATATTCTGTTCGCCTATCTTATGTAAAACGCAATTCTGCACACTTTTTGTCTAATGGAGTTTTTCCTGATTCTGCACCGTTTGGGCAGAAATTGAAGATTTCAGTAACAGTTTTTAGTATATTAAAATGTACGACATTGGAGAAATATGATTCGTTGTGTTTTTTTTTTTTTTTTAATTCGTTCGTATGACTTAACGAAAGTTACTTAGAGATACATGAATTCTCATATAATGTTGAGCTATAAAAAAAATGGGTGATAGTCATTAACGTTGAGTCCGATAAAAATATTGTGGAACGATTGTTATAATACTTTACGATATGAGAATTTGAAATTTTATTGTGGGTTTCATGTAGGCTAATATTGAATGTTGGGTTGATGTTATTGTACCTGAAATAACTGACCTTATTGTGTAGTCATTTGATAAACAGAAGTAAATTAGATACGTTGAATAGTATAATGGGGATCTTGTAATTTGATTGAAATTTTTTTAGGGAAGATTGTTCTGGGTTAATTGATAAAACCCTTTATTGTAAGAAATTGGAAGACATCTAAAAGTTAGAGATGTGATTGGATGATGAGATGGAACTATGTGATAAACGTGAAATTCACAATTGTTGGGATAATACGAACGATAAGTGATAATCGCAACATAATTTCTTAGTGTTCACTGCTCCCCGTTGTGTGATATGTATTTTTGGTAGCTCGCACTCTTTAATTTGCCAGTGGCTTCGTGATCAAGCTGGCTTAAGACTTGCTGAGTGTACTCTTTTGTCAGTGGCTTCGTGATCAAGCTGGCCTAAGCCTTATGCTCGGCTTATATTGTATAGACGTCTAGGCATATTGACCGGCCTTCCGTTGTGTATACCTGGTTTGGTTGATACCCCAACCAAATTGGCACCGGAGTGGGTGTTGGTAGTATGTCCGGGCACACATGGGATATATGTGTGGGCTGTACCATGGAGGGTGGCCAAGTGGTGAACCTAGGGAATACAAAGATAAATTTAATGCTAATAAATAATGAAAATGGATTATTTCATAAGACTGATAAGCGTGGAATAATGAATGCGACGTTTGAGTTAGAATGTGGACGGTTTGCATACGGAATTGTTTGCTTGGTTTGTGATCGTTCAATTTGCAGGATGGTGGGCCAACTAATGTTTTACAGGTTTTGCTCACCATAAGTAGATGGGTAAGTATGAAATTATAGTAGCTTTGGGTTTTGGGCAAGAAACTACTTGCCACCACATAAATGGAAACTACTCTTTTGTCCAAATATGTGTGTGGAACTACCTGTCTTGGCCCAATAGTGTTGTAATGTGATTTGTAGTCTACGAGTTCAGGTAGGAGCCCTCATATTTTATTATTTTTGTTTAACTCATACCAGTCATGTGACTGACCCGAGTGTGTTATGCATTCTGGTACGTTTCTGTTTGAAACGTAGTTGGATGACATGTGCAGGATATTGCTTTTGATGATGTGACCATTGTGCTTGGCTGTGGAGTCTTTGGGCATTGGAACGTTGTAGTTGCTCTGACCATCGGATGTATAGACTTTATTTATTTTTTCTGAACTTTGTAAGAAATTTTATTTAACGAACTTTGTATTCCTTTTGTAAATTAAAATGGTATTATATTTGTAATGAAATATTATTTCTTTTATAATGAAATGGAGGATTGGGATTATAAATTTAATAATACATAGTTTTTATATTAACACAGGATCACGTATCCTTATTTAATGAGTATTAAATTCTATTTTCAAATAAATTATTTATTAGCATGTGTGAGGGTGTCACTCTCAGTGTTTTGGAAATTGAATATTAGTCTGGATACATGCTCTAGATTGAATATTTGGTTGTCCAAAAATCGGGGTGTGACAATGTGACTCCTTTCAGACACTCATTTAGGTCATACACCATTGTGGTCATATCATAAACTTTTCCTTGGAGGGTAGTTTCAAGCAATGGCGGACCTAGGGCTAGTCAAGCTTCGGCTATAGCCCAGGATGTGTTTGGGAAGAAAAAAATTTAGGTACTACTTGAGCTTACTCCCCAGGGCGAATGCAAAAATTTGAAGTTGGGGAGACTTGACAGGGGCAAAAACTGGAAGTGGCATTTGAGCCCTGAGGTAATTTTTTGGTCTATTTATATACATTTCTTGTGTAGAATTTTCTGTAAAACTTCACTTGATCTGAAAATCAGTTCGAGTTATGGTAAGTTAAAAAGTGAGAAAAAATTTGTGTTTGACCAAATATTCAAGATTAGTTGGGTTACAATTGCGTTAATATTACTTCAGTTGCCCTTTATTTAAAATCTATGACTTGGCTCATGATTTTAGATGGGTTGGATTGCAATTAGTGTTGCAATATGTATACTATAATAAAATCCAATATCTTTTTTTCAAAGTGGGGTGGGCTTGGAATTACAAACTCTATAAAAAAAAATAACCCAAAAACTCAAATATTCATAAAAGAGGGGGCTTAAGTGTACATATTTTAAATTTTTTTAGAGTAAATCAAATGATTTTCAAAATTTTAGAGGGGGGGGGGGGGGGGGGGGGGGGGGGGCTTGAGCCGCTCCTTTGACCCTCTTTGAGTCCTCCCCTGTCTACACCTTCACAAGTCCACCTACTTCACCCCAACATATAACCCACTCTCACCATCCAGCGCTATATACTTCTCCTAACAACTTAATTTTCTTCTCTTTTCTTAGCTTAGTCAACCCATATTTGAAAATGAATATAAAAATAAAAAATAGTTATATGATAGTTATATGTAGTATATTGGCCCATAATATAGTTTATTCTAAATATTTGGCCCAACAGTTCAGTTTTTTTTTTTTTTTTTTATCTTTAATACTTGGTACAACACATTTTCTCTCACTTCTTAATGTAGCACAACCAAATTTTTTTTATCATCAATCCAAGCATTAAAAATTATAATCAACAATCCACTCTTTCTACCCGAAAAAATGTCTAAATAGATTAAAAAATAATAATTTGGAGTTGCAAACCCGAATACAGTAGTAATAATAATTTGGAGTACAACACATTAAAAAATAGTTATATGTAGTATATTGGCCCATAATACAGTTTATTCTAAATATTTGGCCCAATAAATTTTTTTATTATTATTTTTTTTATCTTTAATTCTTGGTACAACACATTTTCTCTCACTTCTTAATGTAGCACAACCAAATTTTTTTACCATCAATCCAAGCTTTACAATTTATAATCAACAATCCACTCTTTCTACCCGAAAAAAAATGTATAAATAGATTAAAAAATAATAATTTGGAGTTGCAAACCCGAATCCCCGTTTGACCCTTTCACTATTTGCAATTTTCAGCCCATCCCAGTACAAAGTCCTAGCTCCGCCCTTGATTTCGAGTGGATTGTCTTTGTGAAGCACCCACTTCTGCCACGTGTAGACATTTGATAGGGGTGATTGTAATTAAATGGCATAGAGATGTGTATTATAATTAAACTAGTCAAAAACCCATGCTATGCACGGAGTGTTAGTTTTATGAACCAGTTGTCAAATAGGAGAATTGAGTTGACAGTCACAAAAGTGCTACCAAACGAGGCCTAACGTAAGATACAGACATTCTGTCAAAATTCTCAACAGCCAAAGAATGTAATGCAAGCTAAGTAATTAAGTCTATTGGTATAGAAACTGCAATTCAGAAATGACTAACTAAACTTTTGAAATGGTTTTCTGAATGCCCTTTCAGGATTTCCTTCTTATTCTTGGGATAATAATTACAATAAAATGCAAAGAGGGAGATACAAAAATGAATTAAAGGCGAGAATGTTCAAAACATTACAGAAAGTAAAGATACATTATAAAGGTAACTCTTACTTTTGTTCTAGGCAAATGGAACAAAACAAAAGATGTACAAATACAATTTGGTAGTCTTGTAAAAAAAAAAACAATTTGGTAGATATATACATATATACACAACAGCACATGGTACATGCATTTAAAGTATATGATGTGATTGTGATTGGAGGTATGGTTAGAGATGTGTGTGTGTCATTATTGATATATATATATATATATATATATGAACATCAAGATTTCATTTATTTAGGGAGATTCCCAAGATAGAACATCATTGCAGAAAGATAGCCCCTATGAAAGCAAATTAATCAAGGAGTAATGTTAGGTGTACACAAATTTGCACACATTTTTGCACACAAATGCTATAAATGCATGTACCCTAAACTGTATAAGTGGTGCACAGAAAAGTGTGAAAAATTCAAACAGCATAAGGTACAAGTATTTAAAACATTTTGTGCAAAAGTGTGTACAAAATTTATGTACACCTAACCTTACTCTTAATCAAGGGCTGATTGGCCAAAAAAAAAAAAAGCAAATCAAGAGCTAAAACTGCCATTAGTAGCCATCTCCCCTTTAATACACGGTAACATAAAGACTGAGGGTGTGTTTGATAACCTAATTAAGTGGTGAAAATGGAAATTTTTAGCACTTAATTTTTTTTTTTTCAATGCGTTTGATAATGAACCACTTAATTGAAAAAGTATCAAAAAATCTCCAGAAAACATTAGGTGAAAATTTTCTACTGAAAATAATCACTGAATGTAGTCTATTTTAGTTTTTGAAACACTGTTTTTAGTATTGCAAATACAAATCACTTAAAATTTTCAATACTTAAATTCAGCATTTAATTTTCAATACTTAATTTTCAGTTTTATCAAACGCACCCACCCTAAGGCTATTTATTGAACCTTCCCTTTGTTAGGGATATATACTAAAAGCCATACTTTATGTAGTTAATTTATCATTCATCTAATAAAATCAGTTATTCCATTTTTATGAGAATCTGTGTGGGCAATGTTTGTATTGTATTTTTTATTTAATATTATGCACGCGTGTCTCTCATTCTACATAGTAGGTGGTTTGGTGTGTAGAGTTTGGTTTACACACGGAAGATCAGACCATCGGATCTTATAGAATGTAAGATTTTGGTTTACAGTCGTAGATGGGTTTGGACACACCATCGGTAGGACTACAACATGGTGTTGTAGTAGGTTTGTCTTAACTACAGAAAATGGTATAGTTTCAACTCATTATGCTGGTACACTTTGTATATTAAATATGACCGACTTGGAGTAATTATCTTTATACTAACTTATAAGATAATTAATACCTCATGGCTATTATGAGTGCTTATGCTTTAAATCATAAGTTAATTTATAGACACATACATTTGATATTTACACTTTAATCCCTAAAAGGGTGAAATCGTTAAATGAGTCAATATCTCATTGGATTGAGTGACAATATTGATTATGTGGTGGATATAAATAAATGATATAATCCATGTTTCAATTTTTGGGATTGATGATATCCCCTTGAGAAAGCTTATAAGTTTTGATTATGTCAAACCCTGCAGGTGGATTTTGTATCCGACATATCAAATAAGTTAAGTAGAGAATTTTAAGAGATTAATAAAATATGATTATCAGTAATTATATTTGATTAATGGATATCTGTAATCTTAACGTGGGGAGATAATAAGCATTTAATAACATGGAACTCGAATATATTTTTGAGATAAGGGTAAGAGTGCAATTATAATTCTTTAGTGGTATGAATTATAATTTATGAAAATAGGAATCTGATTCAGTTCGAATTGGGGTTTTCTAATTCCATAAGGAAGTCTATTCCTTATTCCCTATCGTAACCTATATATATACTGATTTGGCTCTCTTCTCAGTTTGCGTTTTTCCATATAGAGTATTATCACTCGAAATAAAAAAGAGAGCGTAAAAAGGGAGGGCAGAAAACTAAAAGGATTTCGATAGAGCCCACACTCAGTTCGATATTCTGGCAGCAGAGGAATACGGTAGAAGATCGTGAGCTATTATCGAGCCCGTGTTCTCGATTCGTCTACTACAACAATCCGTTTTTGTAGTTCAAGGTAACCCTAGTTCCGCCCTTGTAGGGTTATTGTAGCTTTCACGTAAATTTTTACAGTACCAACTTATACGCACTATCAACGAATTCTGGGAACGCAGTTTCCTAACACCCTTCCCAAAATGGAACATGCCAAAAAACTTTTTAAAAAAATAAAATGCCAAACAAAACACTCCCCATCAAAAATATCAAAACCCCAACCCATTAACCTCCAAATCAAATTCCATATCAGTCATACAATTTGGTAGACTTGTATGGGCTATTTAAGTTCGCTTGAAGGTTAGATATGCTCTTGTGTAGACCAATCCATATAAATCTTGCATTGCAATCAGGGGCGGAGAGAGACTTATGGGGATTCTTAACACATAGTGTCTACTTAACTTTTATTATGTTGAAATGGTAATGTGTTATGAATCATATTTGGGGATAAAAAAATTTGGAAAGAATAACATTACGGCCTCGTTTGTTTGTCGTATATGATAAAGGGGTATTGTATAAAAGTGTAGTTAGTTATGCTGGGATAACTAACCACAGGATAAAATAATGCAATATTATTTTTATACTGTGTTTGGTTTGTATTTGGTTCGTGCCAGATTATACTGGGTATAAAACTAAAATAGTCCAATGTTGTGTTTGGATGACTATGGCATAAGGCTAGATTAATCTACAACTTTGCCAAAATGCCATTTAATTGGGAAAAGAAAAAAAAAATTGATACAAAAAATCATGTATATATATCTGGAAGAACATATTTTGCAAAAGATACACATGTATAAAATCATAGATCTGGAAGAACATATATGCATACACATGCATAGATATGAAATATGAATATATTATATATATATATATATATGTAGACACACTTCAGAAACTGGAACTCTGTGAAATTGCTTTCAAAGAAAAGATGTTCACAACTCAGGCAAGACTAAATCCAAAGCCAGACATCTCCGACTCCTCATACATACACATGTGTACATACACATGTATAGATCTCCAGGAGGGTTTGACAAAGAAAAAAAATCAAACAATACAAATGCAAACATGTATAGATCTGGAAGGACACAGATCTGTAGGCTGTAGATAATAGCAAAAAAATCTGATGCAAAATATCTAAATAAACTAAAGGAAACATGTATAGATCTTTGCCATCTCTCTTCGAAATCATCTTTTTCTTCCGCAATCTGGTCCTTTCTCTATCTCTCTCTCTTCGTCGATCTGGTCCTTCGATCTTCTCTCTTCAAAATATTCGATTTTCTCTCTCTCTCTCTCTCTCTCTCTCTTTCTTCGATCTGGTCCTTTTTCCCTCTCTCTCGATCGCAGCGTCTCCTCTTGATCGCATCTTTCTTCTCTCTTTCTCTCCTCAATGTATCGTGGATTGTTTTTTGGATTGTGGCTGTGAAGCCTAATGTGAGGCACCTTTTATATCAAGGATAGAGTGGTCATTTAACCAGCTTATCCCACTTAAGCCTTATCCCTGCAAATTTTATACCACCTGCCCCCAATTATTAAGTTATACCCCTTAGTCAGCATAAATTTTAACCACATACTCCAATACCTTGAGTTAACTTATAACAAAAAGACACAAACAAACACAGTATAAGCCCGAATTGGACTATTTTAGTCAAATCCCCCTTAGTTATCTGGCAAACAAACGAGCCCTGCAGGATTAATACCAATATTCACTAGTGTGACCGTGTGACATAAAAAGTCTGTTAATAGTGAAGGGGAAGATTAATATCCCCTTATTCAGATCAGGAGATAAACAATCCCTAAATCTAATTGCCACAAGTTGAGTTGATTACTAGGATTAGAGGTGGTTTACTGGCGGCGTTTATGGCACAGCCGAGTTTAATTGGTGAAATCAAGACTAATCAACTTCTAGATCCAGAATTCAAGAAGATTGTGGATGAATTACCTGAGGGGAGAAGGCTAGAATTCAGTTTCCAATATGGTGTTCTGAAGTACATCAATCGATTATGTGTTCCTAAAGTTGGTAATTTGAGAAACAGAGTTATCGAAGAGGCTCACAACACCAGATATTCAGTACATCCGGGTAGTACCAAAATGTACCGAGACTTGTGAGAAATTTACTGGTGGAGTGGTATGAAGTGAGAAGTGGCAAAATTTGTGTCTAAATGTATGACCTTTCAAAAAGTGAAAATGGAACATCAACGACCAAGAGGAGAACTACACCCGCTAGCGATACCGGAGTAGAAGTGGGAGCATATTACGATGGATTTCGTATTGGGGTTTCCAAAATCTCAAAAGTCGAATGATAGCATTTGGGTTATTGTCGATCGGTTGACTAAGTCAGCCCATTTCCTACATATCAAGACCAAAGATCCATCAAAACTTGCAGAGATTTATATCAGCGAGATTATTAGACTTCATGGATCACCGGTGTCGATAGTGTCAGATCGTGACACTGGTTAGTGTCAAGATTTTGGGAGAGTTTACAGAGGGCTATGGGGATAGCTTTACATTTTTGTACTGCATTTCATCCCCAGACCGATGGTCAATCCGAGAGAGTGATTCAAATTCTGGAAGACATGTTGAGAGTATGTGTTATGGATTTCAAGGCCGATTGGGAGACTCATTTGCCGTTAATAGAGTTTTCCTATAACAACAGCTTCCAAACCAGCATTGGAATGGTGCCTTATGAGGCACTATATGGTAGAAAGTGTAGATCGCCAGTGTATTGGACAGAAGTTGGAGAGAAACAGCTTTTGGGACCAGAGATAGTTCAAATCACTACAGATAAGATTCGATTGATTAAGCAGCGATTACAAATGGCCCAAACTCGTTACAAAAGTTATGCGGATACGGGTAGAAGACCGTTAGAGTTTGAGGTAGGTGATTATGTGTTTTTGAAGGTATCGCCTTCAAAAGGCATAGCACGGTTTGGTAAGCGAGGTAAACTCAGTCCGAGGTATGTTGGGCCGTATTTAATTCTTAATCGGGTGGGACCATTAGCTTATCGGTTGGAATTGCCACAAGAGTTAGCGAATGTTTATAACGTGTTCCACGTATCTATGCTTCGACTTTATGTAGCGGATTCAAAACATGTTATAATTCCAAAGCCGTTAGAAATTCGGAAAGATTTGACTTATGTGGAGCATCCAGTGCAAATTCTTGATAGGAAAGATCAAGTTTTGAGAACTAAGGTAATTCCCTTGGTGATGGTTCAATGGCATTGCCATTCCATCGAGGAAGCAACTTGTGAACGAGAGGATGAGATTTAAGCCAAGTATCCGTATCTCTTCGATTCTTGAGGTAAGAATACATTTAAGGACCAAACTTCTTTTTAGGGAGGGAGAAATGTAACACCCGCACCCGGAGAACGGATAAATTATTATTTTTTATGCATTAATTAATATAATTAGTGTATCAAATGGATTAAGGGGAGGCTTGGACTCGCCCGTGGAAAGTGTTCAGTAAAGGGCACAGTTGGAAAAGTCCCCAGTGAGTTGGGACAGGTAATGAATGGGACCCAGTGAAGGGCCGAACAAAAATATTTGCATTTTGTATGTTAAATGCATTTATATGATTACATGAATATTTGCTTAAGAAAATTTTCATAATATATATTATATGTTAGCATTCGGTAATAGTTGGGATACTCATATATGGGTATAAATAAAAATGATTCATAACTAGTAGGTGCGATAGTAATTTCACAAAATATGTGGGACCCACATTGGGACCCATACGGGACTTCGAAAAAAATAGTCATTCGATAATTGGGTAGTTAATGGAATGTTTGGGGATTTCATAATAGGAACTTAAGAAAAACTGGGGGTGTAAACAAAAATAGGGAAAAACTTGTGACACATCACATGCATGTGATGTGTGTATGTCACTAGGAGAGCTTAGACTCTCATTTCTACAGAAAATTAAACCAAACAAGAGAGAGAGCTCTAGAGAGAAGACGAAGACGAGACTCCGACATCGTTTTTCCGCCGTTCCGTCGCCGCCGTTCGTCGGATTTACGATCCGAGACCACTTTTGGACTTGTGGAGGTAAGAGGATCACATGCACGTAAATGGTTTTCATTTTCGGCAACATTTTTCCGGTAACCGTTCTTGATAGACGCTATCTGTTGTACCAAAACTATGTAGGATTACTCTAGAACAAGAATTGGCTTTGGTTCTAGCTTGAATCGGGATTTTAGGAGTATATTTGCGTATAATTTGAGAAGGTGAGTTTTCTAGCCTAAAAATGATTGTGTTTAATTATGTTCAAGGCATCAATGATGTTAGAGATGATAATTTATGCTTATTAGTCATTAGAATGTTCTTGTTGTTTTAGATTATTTATGGTTAGAAGGCATGGAGATGTTAAAATGTGAAAATTGCATGTCAATTTTTGTGTGTAGTCATATGTGCCTTCGTGTTTATGTGCTTATATGTCTATGTGGTATTGAATGAGCATCGGGAAAATGATTCATTGTTGGGAGTAATAAGGGTGGTGAAGAGGAAGAATCCGAGAAATACGGAAGTCCAAGGAATTGAAGTGACCACGGGACCAAGGGAGGTCTTCGGGTCTGAATGAATCATTGAACCGGTGACTCGGCGATTACAAATGTGATTTGTATGTTCATTGTTGCATTGCACATGTTAAACATTCAGTCATGTTTAGAATTCTCACTAAGCGTAATGCTTAAGAAAACCGTTTTCTATTTCTGTTGTGGTAAATAACCACCACCGCAGGTACGGAGCAATATCCGGAGAGGAAGTGATGTGCTCGAGAAGAGGGGAAAAAGATTTTGGAACTTATAGTTATGTTTTTAACCTATATTACAGTGTAACTAGTGGCTTGAAGTCTTTGACTTGAGGCTTGAAATCTTGACTTGTGGTTGGGAGAGATGGGAGAGATTTGGGACTTGAGCATATGAACTCTCCCTTAACTTGTAAAATGATGTAAATAGTAGTTTCCTTTATGCTAAAGTTGATACTTTGGTTGTAGCTATGAAGTCCAGATCTTTAAATTATAATTTGGAAGTTTGAAGTTGATTTAAAAAACTTGGAAGATGTACTACGTGTTTTTGTTAATTATGTGGAAGTCGCTAACTTGGACTTTTCCGGCAAATCTGGATGGAGTTGCAGGTGTTTTGAACATGTTTCATTTGTAATATAACGTTGGTTGTAGCTTGAGTTTATATCCATCAAGTTTTATGAACTTTTGATAAGAATTGAGCTTCAAAGTTTGTTTGGTTCAATGAGGTTGAGTTCATGACTAATTTAGTTCAATTGTGGTTGTATTTGTGATAATCATGCTTGGTTGATGCTTAAATATGTTTAGGAATGTATTTGGAATGGTTTCCTAATGATCTAAGATGTTTGGTTAAGTTTGGATATGAATTTATAGTGTTTTGAAAGAGTTTTTAGCAACAAAATGCTATTCTGCAGAACCAGGATCGATCCGGGTTAATGAAGGGATTGATCCGGCCTTTTAAAGGGACATTCTGTGGAAGAATCAATTAAATGGATCGATCCGGGTTTTAGAGCGGATCGATCCGCTTGTACTTTTCACAGCACGTCCACTTTTACGGAAACGTGCATAACTCTTTCTAGAAAATTCGGATTCGTGCGCCGTTTTTGCGTTAGAACCGGGACTCATAAATCTATCTTTTGGAATAAAATTTGATATACTTTATTAATGACCATTTAACCCTTGGGTCTGTTTTTGTCACAACAAGCTCTTTTCTGATGGTTTAATTCCTGTTTTCCTTAATAACTAGCAAGGTTTTAATGTTTATTAATGTATTTTGGGTACGTATAGTCTTGTTACACGTGTCCTAATCCGCCGGGGGTGGGGTAGGGTGTGATAATTCGAAAGAATGAGGTTTTTCAAACTTAAATTGAATCCATTGAAATGTGCTTTTGGAGTTTGTACTGGAAATTTTCTGGGGTACTTGGTGCATACAAAGGTATTTAAGTGGATAAGAATAAAGCTCAAGCAATTATTCAAAGTAAACTCCTTTCGACAAAAAAGGAATTACAAAGATTCCTAGGACATGTTAATTTCATTCGAAGGTTCATTTCCAATACTGCTTGAAGAACTCTGATATTTTCTCCTTTGTTAAAATTGAAGGATCATGAAGAATTTAAGTGGGAAGATAACACCAAGCTGCCTTTCAAGCCTTGAAGGATTATTTGGCGAAGCCACTAGTGTTAATGCCTCCAAGAAAGGACATACCTATGAAGTTGTATATCTCAGTAGCAGAAGCATCAATTGGGGTCTTATTAACCCAGGATAATGAAGATAAAAAAGAAAAAGTTGTTTATTATCTTAGTAGGTTCTTAAATCATGTCGAATGCAAATATTCCTTTATGGAAAAACTATGTGTATCTTTATATTTTGCAGTAATGAAACTAAGATATTATCTTCTTCCCACTAAAGTCTATGGTATTGCTGTAACAACCTGTATTTTCATTTAATTATTAAATGTGATTTTCATAATTTTAATTGGTATTACTTGCTTTATTTTATTAAGAATTTTTTTTATTTGGGGTCAAAACATAATTTTCACAAATATATAAAACTCTTTCTATAGATTTGAAAACTCTATCTATACTTTTTAAACAACTGGGAATTTAATTCCGACGTTATCATAACTTTCTGTATTTTTATTGCAACCGAATAATACCAGTTTTTATTTTAAAACTACGCCTTCACCGCGTCTTGGGTGTAGGAGCACGTGAGCTGAGGCTACACATTTTTTAACAGTTTATATATATGTCACTGTATTCTCTGATATTAACGCACTGTCTCTCTCTTAACCTCTTTCAAATTCTCTCAACTCTCTCTTGTTTTCTCAAGGAAGAACACACACACACACATACATATACAGATTATATATGATATATATATATACACACAGTTATACATACACAGATACATATATATAATTCAAGAAACGGAGGAGTGGAAAATCTAACGATGGAAACTTCAGCAGAAAATTCTCGGTTTCAAATTCTCTGTATAATCACCTCTGTGAGTATTTAGAACTCACTCAGAATGTATTTCATGATTATTTATTGTTGTGTTTGTTTGAATTGAAAATCACCATTGTTATGTTCATCCATAGAAGCTTAAGCTTGAAAAACATGATTTTCCAACCTCAACCAAAATTCGTTTTTAAAGATGAATATGAAAGATTACAGTATATAAAGACTACGGTTTAAGTTATAGAGCCTAATTCATTCGTATCGCGACGTATATTAAAATTGAAGTTTTGTCACCCCTCGGTTTTTCGTAAAATCCGAGAGCTACGATTGAAATTGGTTAAAACCAATCGCGTATTCATAATCCTTGCGGAAAAACGGAGAGAACCATATATTATAAGTCATGTTTTCATTTGGATTTGAAAATGGGTCAAAAATCAGCCTTAAATTCGTAACAGGGGAGAAACTACTGATGCCAATCGATTGGTATGGGTTCCAATCGATTGACATGGGTTCCAATCAATTGTTATATGTTCCAATCGATTGGTATGTGTTCCAATCGATTGACACTTTTGTCAATCGATTGACATTTTTCAACACTGACGACTTTTACTAAAAACGGCCATAACTTTCTCTAGAGAACTCGAAAACGCGCACCATTTAAAGCGTTGGAAACTAGACTCAAAGACCTTTCTTTTGATATATAATTCATATACACAAATTATAGCTCATTTCTTTAGGACATTACTTCAAAGTAGACCCACTTGTGTTCTAATAGCGATAAAAGCATATTAAAGCATTCTTTGATGAATTCACCGGTTGTTTCATATAAGATTTGATTTCTTCTCGTATGTCCATGGTTATCGTTCCCAGTACTTTATATTTCTGTATTAAGTCACATATCATTCATGTGGAGTCAGTTGTACATGCATGGTGAGTGTGAATGTTGGTCAGTATGGAAAAGAGTAATGGACAGTGTGGTATAGTGAGTGCGATTGAGATTGTGTTGTGGACACTCCCTGGTAAGTGAGTACCAAAGTGTGTTGTGATTGAGATTGCGGCGAGGGTGTCTTTGAAATACGAAGGTGGCAAAATTGGACACTCCCTGACGACCATGGTAGCGTCAAAGTGTGTGTAGCCGAACTTGGACATTCCCTGGCACCCATGGTAATGCTAAAGTGTGGCCTACGGACACTCCCTGATACCCGAGTCTGGATACTGTGTGAGGATTCCTCCGGTATTTGCATGGCGGATTAGGTATTAAAGTGTGAGGCATTGGACACTCCCTGGTACCCCGGACCAAAGTGTGAGGTAAACTGGACATTCCCTGGCACCCCTGTGCTAAAGTGTGGCTATCTGAGTATTTCAAAGATACTGGTGTGTGATAGTGGATTGTTGGGTTTTGTCGAGAGAAAAGAGTCGGTAAGATGAGTTTGGTGCATTGTTTTCATACACGGGCACATATATGTGAATTATAGCTTTCAAATGATATTGTTGTTGTTTTCTAAAATGAACTCTTTACTCTAATGTAAACTCATTGAATTAAATGGGAATTTGAAAATGGTAAATGAGTATGTTTTACATTCAAAGTTATGTTTTTAATACTCACCAGCTTCTTGAAGCTGACGGCGTTGATGCGCCCTGGACATTCGTGTTCACGCTTTTCAGGTTTTGATCAAGCGGAACATTATGATTATGCAAACTGAGAACGGCTGCTTTGGATGATAGAACTGTTATCAATATCCTATGCTTTAAGTTATAAACTATTTTGCAATAAGGATGACTGTAATAGACGATAGATATTGTTTTGTTTCAAGGCGGTCTGTGCCTTTAGATGACCCGTACTGTAATATGTAATAAGTTAGAAAAATATTTGTAAGCCTTGATTGCTTAACTCTGATCATGGTTTTATGTTGTTCGACGTTTGGGACGGAATCAATCCTTCAAACTGTCGCGACCTACGGGTCCATAAAGGAAATTAAATGCTTTCCATATTTATGCTACGTCGGGGCGTGACAGGATTTAGTGGTATCAGAGCCAGGTTATCTAGTTTAACTAGGATCGGTTATTCACGCCACAGATTAGTGACATAGATTAACGTGGAGTTTTTACTAAGCTATACAATCAAGTTAAGTCGAGTCAGATTTACCAAACTTAGGTTTATTGAACAACCAGGTTCCCGTTTTTAGTTAGTTAACACCGATTGTCCTTAGTTTAGAACTCGAATATCTTAGTTGGTTTCATCGTAGAGACAATTATACATGTTTTGTCACATCAACAATAATGTTAGCAGTCGCCTAATATCCTCGGACGTATCCATTTAGAAATTAGCCAAGTTGGTTATGACATATGAATTCTATATAGACAGATAATAGTCGAGTTTCTGGGAAGTTGAGGTAAGCCATAGCTCGCTTGGGTAACTTAGATACTGATGAACTTCCCGAGTCAAATCTCAAAATAGTCAGCATAGCCTACGGCCCAGAGTTTGGAAGGAGAATAAGAATAAGAATACGATCCCTTTTGCTATTAGACAGTCCTAGTTCGAATACGTGTTAGGTGTTATGTATACTTGAGTTGTATTATGTATACTTTTATTGTATACTTATGTGATAGTACGAGTATATTATATATGATATTAACCCGTTAGGCTCGACGTATGTGTAGGATGATAGATGACTGAGTCATCTCAAGCAACCGAGAACCAATCAGGCGGACAATCCCAACTGTTATCCCCAGAAGTCGATCCCACCGGCTTGGTTGAGTCACTTATTCTGAGCTTATGGGAGCTAGGAGATAGGGTCACCTTAGGTCAGTTAGGAGATGGTCTATACAAGAGTTTCCTTGCGAAATCATCCGAACTGCAGCAAGACAAAAGGAAGTTTCGATAGACGGTGACTCCAATTGAGAACAAGGGTACAAGCAGATCAAGCTGCCTCTGTGCTAATTGCAACCTACCAAGTCACGTTTGGTATGATTGCAGTGAAACTCAATGGATGGGACATGGCAGTCTGAGTCACCTCCGTAAGGAAAAGGGTGCACCAAAAGCAGAGAAGAAAAAAAAATGGAAAACCAAACCTCCGGTCTGTTTTAACTGCCAGATGCCTAGGCATTTTTCCAAAAGATATGCTTTACCCAAGAGGATAACGCAATGCTTTAACTGTGGCACCTACGGTCATTTAGCTCGAGACTGCAAGGCACCTAAGCGCATCGTTCATCAGAATAGATTTTGTTATAACTGTGGTAAACCCGGTCACGTTTGCAAGTACTGCACTGCTCCTAGGCGGGTAACTTATGGTCAGAAGGATCAAAATTGCTTGAATGCTATTATTCTTGATGCTGCTAAGCATGATGAGACGGTTTATGAAGAAGGGAACTATGAAGAAGCTCGGCCTGATCAACAAGCAGTGGAAGGTACATTGACTCTGTTTAACTCCCATGTTAAAGTTTTATTTGATATGGGTGCTGCACTTTCGTTCATATCTGCTAAGACTATTCAGAGATTGGGTATTTTACCTCATCGTTTAGAGAAAGCTCTGACGACTACCTCACCCTTAGGAGCCACGGTCAAATTAGGACATATGTGCAAGGAATGTCCCCTACGACTAAGAGATCGTGAGATCCCAGTAAGGGTGATTGTTCTATCGATGAAGGAGTTTGACATAATCCTAGGAATGGATTGGCTCTCTCAGAATCAAGTGAAGTTGGATTGTGCGAGGAAGAGAATCACATTCCCCGACAATGAGAATCGACCCTTTGATTTTTAATGTAACCCTTCGGGAGATAGGTTCCTCACCAGATGTTTAGCAAACATCGAAGTCGTCAGTACAGAGATGACAGCGTCGTCTATACCTGTAGTCAAGGACTTCGAAGAAGTATTTCAAGATCTTTCTGGTTTACCGCCCGCGAGAAATTTAGAGTTCTGTATTGAGCTTATACCAGGTACTGTTCCAATCACCAAGGTCCCCTACAGAATGGCCCCTCCCAAACTGTTGGAATTGAAGGAACAAGTTCAAGAGCTCGAGAACCTAGATTTTGTACGTCCAAGTACATCGCCTTGGGGAGCACCGGTATTATTCGTAAAGAAGAAGGACAGAACGCTCAAGCTGTGTATTGACTACCGAGAACTGAACCGCGTGACTATCAAGAATAAGTATCCCTTACCTCGGATCGACGACTTGTTTGATCAACTACAAGGAGCTACAACATTTTCCAAGATAGACCTACGGTTGGGATATCACCAGTTGAGGGTACGGAAAGAAGATATACCTAAGACTACGTTCAGAACCCGATATGGTCATTATGAATTTTTGGTGATACCGTTTGGAATGACGAACGCCCCAGTAGTGTTTATGGATCTGATGAACAGGGTGTTCAAGCCTTATTTGGATCAATTTGTCATCGTCTTTATAGATGATATTTTGATCTATTCTAAATCAGCAGAAGAACACGAACAACATCTACGGATTACGATGCAGACGCTTAAGGACCACCACATGTATGCCAAGTTTAGTAAGTGTGAGTTTTGGTTGCAAGAAGTTAAATTTTTGGGACACAAGGTGTCATCTCAAGGAATTTCAGTGGATTCGTCCAAGACCGATGCTGTGTCAAACTGGGTTAGGCCGAGCAACCCTACAGAGGTTCGGAGTTTCCTTGGACTCGCAGGCTATTACTGAAGATTTGTTGAGGGATTCTTTCAAATAGCTGCACCATTGACTGGGTTGACGAAGAAGAATTTGAAATTTGACTGGACGGAGAAGCACGAGCGCACCTTTCTAGAATGGAAAGAGAGACCCACCACCGCACTGATACTAGCTATCCCAAGCCTGATGAGAAATTCACTATCTTCAATGACGCGTCATATCAAGGATTGGGGTGTATATTTATGCAAGAAGGTAGAGTTATCACGTATGGATCTAGGCAGCTAAAATTGAATAAGTTGAACTACCCCACTCATGATTTGAAATTAGCGGTAATAGTATTTGCACTCAAGATTTGGAGACATTATCTCTACGGTGAGAAGTTTGATTTGTTCTCCGATCACAAGAGTCAGAAATATTTGTTCACACATAAAGAGTTGAACATGAGGTAGCGCAGATGGATGGATTTGATCAAAGATTACAACTTCACGTTAGAATACCACCCTGGTAAAGCTAATGTTGTTGCTGATGCTTTGAGTCGGTAGACACGTGGAACGATTGCCTCCCTAATGATTAGACCATTAGCGGGTGTTGGAGACATTGGTTCAGCTCGACATGCAAAGTGCTGAGGAAGGAGAAGGGTAACTTTTTTTGGATGTCTTATCCTACAGCCTATTCTTATAGACCGCATTATTGGAGCTCAGAAAGAAGATGAAAAATTTCAAGCATGGTTTGCGAAGATGTCAGAGAAAGATCTGACAGAATGGAAGGTAGGAATTGATGGAGGATATCGGTGCAGAGATAGATTATGTGTGCCAGGTGATGGAGAGCTAAGAAAGGATATCCTGGATGAAGCACATAAGTCAAGATATACAATTCACCCAGGGGAAACGAAAATGTACAAGGATTTGAAGAGAAATTTCTGGTGGGAAGGTATGAAGAAGGATGTGGCCGAATTTGTATCCAAGTGTTTGACATGTCACCAAGTCAAAGCCGAACACCAGAAACCCCTAGGATTGTTACAACCCTTACCTGTTCTAGGTTGGAAGTGGGAGCACATTACCATGGATTTTGTAGTAGGATTGCCCCGATCACAGCGAAATCATGACGCTTATAGTATGACATACCCAGTAGAAAGGATGAGCCGAATGTACATACAACAAGTTGTATGACTTCACGGTGCACCTGTGTCAATCGTGTCAGACCGTGACACACGTTTTACTTCTGAATTTTGGAAAAGTCTGCAAGAAGCTATGGGAACCTCGCTCAAGATGAGTACTGCCTTTCACCCTCAGACAAATGGGCAGACCGAACGTGTTAATCAGATCATGGAGGATATGCTTAGGGCTTGTGTAATCGACTTTGAAAAGTCTTAGGAGATGCATTTGCCGTTGGTCGAATTTGCGTATAACAATAGCTACCACTCGACTATAGGGATGGCACCGTTCGAAGCCTTGTACGGACGGCCATGTCAATCTCCATTGTGTTGGGCAGAAGTGGGGGGACACAGAATTATTGGGACCAGATTTGGTGAGGAAAACCAATGAGAAGATTTCACTGGCCAAGGAAAGAATGACAACTGCACAGAGTAGACACAAGAGTTATGCGGATCGGCGTCGAAAGGATTTGGAGTTCAGTATCGGAGATCATGTACTCCTTAAGGTTTCACCCGTTCGGGGAGTAGTACGTTTTTGTCAGAAAAGAAGAAAGTTGGCACCTCATTTCATCGGACCGTTCGAAGTACTGGAGCGTGTTGGGAAAGTGGCTTATCGGCTCGCGCTGCCATCGAAGATGTCTGGGGTTCACAATGTATTCCATGTGAGTATGTTGAGAAAGTACATACGAGACCCCTCGCATGTGGTTAGTTGTGACGATATTGAGACAAGTCATAACGTTTCTTATAAGGAGAGACCCGTGAAGATTATGGACTAGAGTATCAAGAAGCTGAGAAATAAGGATATCCCGTTGGTGAAGGTTCAGTGGAATCACCATGATGAGAACGAAGCCTCGTGGGAAGTTGAAGCTGATATGAGGAAGAAGTACCCGGAGTTGTTTCATGACTAGTTAGTCTAGATTTCGGGGACGAAATCCTGTTTAAGGGAGGAAGGATGTAACAACCTGTATTTTCATTTAATTATTAAATGTGATTTTCATAATTTTAATTGGTATTACTTGCTTTATTTTATTAAGAATTTTTTTTATTTGGGGTCAAAACATAATTTTCACAAATATATAAAACTCTTTCTATAGATTTGAAAACTCTATCTATACTTTTTAAACAACTGGGAATTTAATTCCTACGTTATCATAACTTTCTGTATTTTTATTTCAACCGAATAATACCAGTTTTTATTTTAACACTGCGCCTTCACCGCGTCTTGGGTGTAGGAGCACGTGAGCTCAACCACACTGGGTGATATCCACCAATTGCTTGGAGGCTACACATTTTTTAACAATTTATATATATGTCACTGTATTCTCTGATATTAACTCACTGTCTCTCTCTTAATCTCTTTCAAATTCTCTAAACTCTCTCTTGTTTTCTCAAGGAAGAACACACACACACACACACACACATATACAGATTATATATGATATATATATACACACAGTTATACATACACAGATACATGTATATAATTCAAGAAACGGAGGAGTGGAAAATCTAACGACGGAAACTTCGGCGGAAAATTCTCGATTTCAAATTCTCTGTATAATCACCTCTGTGAGTATTTAGAACTCACTCAGAATGTATTTCATGATTATTTATTGTTGTGTTTGTTTGAACTGAAAATCACCATTGTTATGTTCATCCATGGAAGCTTAAGCTTGAAAAACATGATTTTCCAACCTCAACCAAAATTCGTTTTTAAAGATGAATATGAAAGATTACAGTATATAGAGACTACGGTTTAAGTTATAGAGCCTAATTCATTCGTATCGCGACGTATATTAAAATTGAAGTTTTGTCACCCCTCGATTTTTCGTAAAATCCGAGAGCTACAATTGAAATTGGTTAAAACCGATCGCGTATTCATAATCCTTGCGGAAAAACGGAGAGAACCATATATTATAAGTCATGTTTTCATTCGGATTTGAAAATGGGTCAAAAATCAGCCTTAAATTCGTAACAGGGGAGAAACTGCTGATGCCAATCGATTGGTATGGGTTCCAATCGATTGATATGAGTTCCAATCGATTGACATGGGTTCCAGTCGATTGATATATGTTCCAATCGATTGGTATGTGTTTCAATCGATTGACACTTTTGTCAATCGATTGACATTTTTCAACACTGACGACTTTTACTAAAACGGCCATAACTTTCTCTAGAGAACTCGAAAATGCGCACTGTTTGAAGCGTTGGAAACTAGACTCAAAGAACTTTCTTTTGATATATAATTCATATACACAAATTATAGCTCATTTTTTAGGGCATTATTTCAAAGTAGACCCACTTGTGTTCTAATAGCGATAAAAGCATATTAAAGCATTCTTTGATGAATTCACCGGTTGTTTCATATAAGATTTGATTTCTTCTCATATGTCCATGGTTATCGTTCCCAGTATTTTATATTTCTGTATTAAGTCACATATCATTCATGTGGAGTCCGTTGTACATGCATGGTGAGTGTGAATGTTGGTCAGTATGGAAAAGAGTAATGGAAAGTGTGGTATAGTGAGTGCGATTGAGATTGTGTTGTGGACACTCCCTGGTAAGTGAGTACCAAAGTGTGTTGTGATTGAGATTGCGGCGAGGGTGTCTTTGAAATGCGACGGTGGCAAAATTGGACACTCCCTGACGACCATGGTAGCGTCAAAGTGTGTGAAGCCGAACTTGGACATTCCCTGGCACCCATGGTAGTGCTAAAGTGTAGCCTACGGACACTCCCTGATACCCGAGTCTGGATACTACGTGAGGGTTCCTCTGGTATTTGCATGGCAGAGTAGGTATTAAAGTGTGAGGCATTGGACACTCCCTGGTACCCCGGACCAAAGTGTGAGGCAAACTGGACATTCCCTAGCACCCCTGTGCTAAAGTGTGGCTATCGGAGTATTTCAAAGATACTGGTGTGTGATAGTAGATTGTTGGGTTTTGTCGAGAGAAAAGAGTCGGTAAGATGAGTTTGGTGCATTGTTTTCATACACGGTCACATATATGTGAATTATAGCTTTCAAATGATATTGTTGTTGTATTCTAAAATGAACTCTTTACTCTAATGTAAATTCATTGCATTAAATGGGAATTTGAAAATGGTAAATGAGTATGTTTTACATTCAAAGTTATATTTTTAATGCTCACCAGCTTCTTGAAGCTGAAGCGTTGATGCGCCCTGGACATTCTTGTTCAGGCTTTTCAGGTTTTGATCAAGCGGAACATTATGATTATGCAAACTGAGAACGGCTGCTTTGGATGATAGAACTGTTATCAATATCCTATGCTTTAAGTTATAAACTATTTTGTAATAAGGATGACTGTAATAGACGATAGATATTGTTTTGTTTCACGGCGGTCTGTGCCTTTAGATGACCCGTACTGTAATATGTAATAAGTTAGAAAAATATTTGTAAGCCTTGATTGGTTAACTCTGATCATGGTTTTATGTTGTTCGACGTTTGGGACGGAATCGATCCTTCAAACTGTCGTGACCTACGGGTCCATATAGGAAATTAAATGCTTTCCATATTTATGCTACGTCGGGGCGTGACAATTGCAAAGTTTAATTTAATTAAGTATATGTTGACTCGACCTATTTTAAGAAATTGAATTGGTAAATGGATTTTGACTTTATCAGAATTCTGTTTATTGTATTTACCACAAAAGGCAGTAAAAGGGCAGGCCTTAGCAGATTTTTTGGCTTATCACCCAAATTGCCTCGAAACAGAGGAAAATTATAAAATTGGATATATAACTATTAGTCCATGGAAATTATGGTTCGATGGATCAAAAACTGAATTTGCTACGGGTATTGGGTTCATTATTGAATCACCTGAGAAGATTAAAACCAAATATGATTTTAAACTTAATTCAACTCAATGTACTAATAATTAGGTTGAGTATGAAGCTTTAATTATGGGTCTCGAAACTTTTTTAGATCTTAAAGCTACATTTATAAACATTTTTGGAGATTCCCAATTAGTTATAATTCATATGAATGGAGAGTATAAATGTATGAGCAGTACTTTAAAGATATATTATGACACTACAATGGGTTTATTATCCAAATTCAATAATGTAAACCTCTTATATATTCCTAGAAGTTTTAATGAAGAAGCCAATGATGTGGCTCAAAAGGTATCTAGATTTAGAGCAGTATTGAAGATATTGAGATGGAACAAGTTACTTATAGGAAATTATTGCCTGTATTGGTGGATGGATTATCTTTTGTTAACATCTCGAACGTTGAGATCCATGATGATTGGAGAAAACCAATCATAGATTATCTTTCAAGATTAGATGAAAAGCCTAGTTGAAGCATAAAAATGAAATCTGTCAATTATATTATGTAGAGTGGAAGATTGTTCAAAAGAGGAAGTGATGGATTACTACTCGAATGTTTAAGTAATCTCGAAGGAATTGAGGCTATAGCTCAAATTCATGAAGGATTATGTGGTGCTCATCAGTCTGGAATTAAAATGAGATGGTTACTTCGAAGGCATAGCATTTACTGACCAACAATCTTAAAATATTGTATTGAATTTGCCAAGGGATGTCAAGAATGTAAAAAACATGGTCCTTTGAAACATTTACCAACTATTGATCTCCAATATGTGGTGAAATCTTCGCCTTTTAGAGGCTGGGCCATTGATGTGATAGAAAATTAGTCCTCCTTCTTCGAAGGGTCATGGATTCATTATTGTATTCACAGATTATTTCACTAAATGGGTAGAGGCTGAACCTATCCAAATTGTAACTCAAACAACAGTTATTAAATTTTTAGAGAATGTAGTCTATAGATTGGGTATCCCTCAAACCATTGTATCTAAAAATGCATCTCTATTCGAAGGGGATGTGGTTGGTTTTGCAAATAAATTGGGGATTACACTGTCAAAATCGTCCCCATATTATGCCCAATCTAATGGTCAGGCTGAAGCAACTAATAAGATCATAAATGAAAATATGGGTAAAGTCATAAAAAATAATCCAAGGATGTAACATAAGATTTTACTATAAATATTATGGGCATATAAAACTTTGAAGCGAACAAGTACAGGGGTGTCTCCCTATGCTTGAACTTATGGTCATGAGGCTGTTTTACCAATTGAGATAAAAGTTAATTCTCTTCGAATTATGAAACAGAATCAATTATCCTTGGATGATTATCAAACATCAATGGCTATTGAATTAGAAGACATTAATGAAGAAAGAGTCAAGGCTCTTAGTAACATTCTAATACAAAAGAAAATAACAGCAAGAGGATATAATAAAAGAGTTCAACCAAGAATCTTTGATGAATGAGATTTGGTTTGGAAAACAATATTGCCTATTGGATCTAAAGATCCAAAGTATGGAAAATGGTCCCCTAAGTGGGAGGGTCCATTTCAAATCCATAAAGTTTTTAAAGGTGGATTTTACCATTTGAAAAACTTAAGTGGTTATGTACCAAACCAAACCAAACCAAGCCTTGTGTCCCAATCAATTGGGTCGACTGTATGAATCCATTTTCTCCATTCTGCACGATCAAGAGCTATATACTCATTTAAATTATATATATTCATATCTTGTTGCACTACATATTCCCAAGTCAGTCTAGGTCCGCCTCTCCCTCTAACCATTCAAGGCACTACGATCTTATCACTCTTTAGCACAGGTGCATCTACAGGTCTTCGTTGCACATGGCCGAACCATCTAAGTCTATTCTCCCTCAACTTATCCTCAATATGTGTCACTCCTACAGTCTCTCAGATGTACTCATTTCTAATTCTATCTTTCCTAGTCTTACCACACATCCATCTTAGCATCCTCATCTCCGCTACACTCACTTTGCTAATGTGTTGTTTCTTAGTTGCCCAACACTCTGTCCTGTAGAGCATAGCTGGCCTAATAGCCGTCCTATAAAATTTTCTTTTCAATTTTGCTGGTATTCTCTGGTCACATAATACTCCAGAAGCACTCCTCCACTTAAGCCAACCCACTTTAATTCTATGGGTCACGTCATCACCAATCTCTTCGTCTCTACTTATTGTTATGTATATACAATAAAAATCAATGGTAGATTTCTTAAACAATAATATCCAACTGTTTGGGAAGCAAGAAATCTAGAATGAGATGTGATATTAAAAAATAAGGCCATATATTCACATTCGAGGTGATTACAAACCAGATTTTGGTAAATTACAAAATTCTATGGTATAATCCTTTATACAAATGTACCTATAAACAGAGCCTTTAGCCTAAAATTATCCTAGTACCTAGTATACATTTTTGACTGACTAAGAATAAATTTTTGCCTAGAAATTGATTCTTGGTTCTTCAAAAGCTTAGATTCAAACTCTGTCTTCAAAACCAGAATCTTTGTTCGAACATCTTCTCGATTGGTTTTTAAAGCATTCAGTTAAGTCTCTACAAGCTCGGGTTCCTTTCAGAGGCTGTCTCTTTTTGCAGAAAGTTTATCAATAGCAATGTTGCTCTCATTAAATTCTTCTAACATCTGGTTCATTGCTAAAGTCTTTTATGTTGTATACTCCATGTCAACCTCCAATCTTTTGACAACTTTTTCAAGAAGAAAACAGTTGAAATCAAAGATTGACATAAGCTCTGAAATTGTTTCTTTATCTGGGACAGAGATTTCAGAACTGTCCAACATGAATTGACTCAAGATTTTCAAAGCCCATTTGCACATCTTTGTCTTCAAAAACTTCAAATGAAATTTTACTAAAAAGCCTTAATATGGCAATTGCTGCTACCGGATCCATCGAAGGCACCTTTGGCTTACTCTGACCCATCATTTGCTGAAAGAATTCTTGAAAATCAGTTTGGGCAGTGTCTTCTATCTTCAAAACATACTTCAAACTATCCTTGAAATCCTTTACTTCTTCAGGAGTAAGATTTAGGGGAAGAGACAGTTGAAACTCCCCAGAGCTTGAAGGAACTGAAGCAGTATAAGATGTAAGTGGATCTTGTTCCATGGCAGCTTCTGGATCATAACTTGTACTGGCCTTCGAAGGACTAGTTTCAGCTCCAGCAACAGGTTCAGTCTGATCAAACAAAGAGACAAACAGTTATTTAGAACCTGCTTATGAGGAAAAACAAAAACATACTTGGAAAGCATGGATAACTTACCACTGGTTGATATTCAAGCAGTAAAGGCTGAATGTCTTGTGAAGGGGATTCCTGAATCTCAAAGACCTTGGGACTATTAGGTTTTGTTTATGGAATCAGTGGAGTAGATTTAGGTTCAGGTTCCACCTTCGAAATGGGAACTGCTGGAATGGGAGCTTCCCTAATGATTTTCGAGCCAGAAGATGCTTCAGTGGTTGTCTTGTCTTTTTTTCTTCGTACGAGCTGTATAGTAGGACTCAAATCTTCTTCCTTATCAGATTCTTTGCTTTGAGTAGCTTGGGGAGGACTCTCTGTTGGAAGAGTCAATCTTCTCTTAGGTCTAGAAGGTGGAAGAACAGGAGATGAGACCCTAGAAGAAGATAGGAGAGGAGGTGCAACCTTTGAAGTTTTGGGTTTTGGTGAAGAGCTTTCACCAGTGACTTTCCCTATTTTGCAAAGTTTAGACAACATCAATTAGAAGATCTTTTCATCATTTAAAAGAAAAGAAATTAAATTGGTAAACTATTTACCTTTTGTCTTCGAATCGAGATGCCTCAAGAGATGGCATTTGTCCATTGACATTGACATCAGATTCTCCCACCAGCTTGAAAAGGCAGGAGTGTAGGTTATGTATATTGGCAGGGAAGTGAACTCTAGGTTGCTAACCTTGTTATGATAAATTGCTAATGCAGCAGATACCACTGATTATGGTATTCTCTAAGTTATTTTATAAGCGATAAAGGTATTGGCTTGGCTTCTAATTGGGAAAGGAATTGATTGAGTGAGACCAAACTGTCTCAAAAAATATATCTCTACTGATTAAAAAACTTCCCCATGCAGCTTTAAATTCAACTACATTGGTTGTTCTATCCAAGATTTGACACGACCATATAGGGGAAAGAGGAGTATTGTCCTTAGGATTGTAAAGGATAGAAAAAGGTTGGAATAGGTCATTCGACCTTACTGAAGAAAGGTTCAAGAAGAAAGAAAGTAAACTTTGAAAGATTTTTCAACTATTGGTAATAAAGCAAAGAAAAGTCCATGAGGGACAAGATTTTCCCTAAGTCCTAGATTATGGATTTTTGGAAAATAGGCATAAAGCTATAATTGCAGAATCCAAAAGGTACCACCTTGGGTTGGGAGAAAAGGATCATAACATAAGTTAGAAAAAGATCTATACAAGGATCCTAGCACAAAAGGAGCCAAATCTAGTCTTCGACCAGCAGCTAGAGTTTTGGCAATATTAGAGAATTCAATAACAACTCTTTGAGAAGAGGTACAGAATAAGTGCTTCGAAAGCCAATAGAGAAGAAAGCAATAATACTCTGTATCTGATACCTCTCCTGATGACTTTTTATGAGAAGTCATGAAATTAGTGTATCCTAAAGACTTAGGGTCAGATCGAATTGAGGGACTATCAGATTCCACCATGTATGGGTGAGCATCTTCCCCTTGAGACAGAAACCCTAATAGATGACAAATATCCAAGACAGTTGGACCTATGGGACAAAAATGAAGCTGGAAATGATTGAAAATAGGGTTCCAAAAACATAAAGCACCAGCAAGCAGGTTAGGACTGGGTTCGATGGGATATTTTGAAAGGTCGACATCATGATAGATTCCTGTGGCGATGAGGGTTTCTCTATTTTTGTCTAAGATCCTTTTTACTCATTCTGGCCAATCTCTTCCAAGTTTAGGCCAATGTCGAAACTTCAATTCATTCCTTGGAATGGGAATTTCTTGTTGGTATGCTAAGTATTGTTGTCCTAATCTAGGGTAATATACGTGAAGTTTGAGGTTGGGGGTACTTAAGCAAGGACCAACGACAATAGAGGATTCTTGGTTGGAAAAGGTTATAGGGACAAGGATTTCATTGATTAGTGAAGTTTCTTTTCCATTCGAATACTTCATCTGTTCATCTTGAATGATTTTCTCAAAATTGTCGCAAACTTTCTGAAGTTGGGTATTGTCTCTGGATGTGGTCATTTCGTAGAAAGAAAAAGCGAGAGAGATGCAAGAGAGAATATTGAATAGAGAAGAAGGGTTTGTGGAAGTTAGAAGGATTTTCCCTCTTTATCTCTTGTCTATTTATGGCCTTTGGAGTCCTTTGGAAAAAACGCATTTATTAAGAAAGTAGCCGTTAGATTTGGTTACTTAAATAGCCGTTATTTTAAATAAGAATACATTCTGGTTTAGAATGAACCATTTCAGTTTGGTTGGAACATACATGAATTTTTATAATTCATTGAACTTAATGGCATTACAAATACAAATACATACATAATTGAAAATAATGTGGGAACCCATAAGTCACAAGATTGTGAAACATATCCCTATAGTAAGCAAAATATTCTACTTCTATTTCTATCTTGAGACTTAAGTTCCTAGCTTGCAAGGCCAATCTATCTTCATTTCGAAGGTAGAAATAAGCAGCCTTGAGTTGTTCTTGATACTGATTTAACTGAGAATTGATCTTGGCTAAAGCTTTGCGCAGACCTCGAAGCTCTTTGGCTAATGGAGTTTTACCTTGAAAAGATATGCTAGCAGCTTTGGCTTCATCTTTGAGATATGCAATTCGACCTTCAAGGTCAGGCTTCAAATAATGGGAATTATTACTCTCTTCGTCAGAGCTTCCACACCCATAGATATATTTGTCTTTAAAATATGACACTTCATCAAGAAGCGCAAGTGGACCTTCCTTGAAACTGTCATATAGATCCATCACGTAATTTAAGTGTGTAACACTTTCTTGATGATGGAAATACCATCTTACATGAGTAGGTAAGGTTCGAAGGGTAAAATCAAGTTGGGCTCGAACAAGTGTTGAAATGTCCTATTCATGACATAAGATATGGCAACTCCATTCAAAATTGACTCAAGCTTTTGATTCTTGTAATATGGAGAATGGGAGATGTGAGAAAGCTACTAGCAGCCTTTGCGCTTGAATAATTAAACATGAAGAAGGTGACAAAACAGGAGGGATATGTTCGAATATAGGACTACACCTTCACAATTGGCCTAATTTTATGAAAGGATCACTCATATCCTCGAATGGGTCAGCCACTTGTATCTTTGTATCAGGAAAACCCAATGACGAGTGATAAAAAAGAAGCATTCTTTCCTCATAATCTTTTTCAAAAAGTTTACATTTAGAAAGGAAAGCTGAGGAGTAGTGCTTATTGGAAAACTTTTCTTGAGATGCCCTTACATATGTGTGAATAGGAGGCTTGCCTTGGGGGGTTGAGATATTACCTTTTTGGAATCTTTCACCAGGAGGACTGGTAGAAGAGATTAGCCGGGCATTCAACAAGTTTTGTTCTCGAGAAAGGCGATTCGAAAATGGATAATATGGTTTTATTATTCTACTTCGAAGGATTCCTACAGTTTCAGGATATTCAAAGTTTGGATGAATAACTGAAGGAATTGTGATTGGTGTTTCAAGGTTCATACATTTGTAATATCCTACGCCTTCACCATGAGAAATGGTTTGTTCCCAAGCAGGAGGGAAGGTTTGAGAATTGTAAATTGACTTCAAAGGGTTGGAAGGTATAATTTGCTCTGATGAAGATGTACTTGGTTGATTTAACATTTTATGCCATTTTCCCCACTTCGAGTAGGTAAATGGTTCAGGAGGAATCTCAGGAGGATCCAAATTGGTTTGTTAAGGATTTTCAGGGCATTTTGTGGCTAAAATTACTTCTTCAGGGAGGTCTAAAGGAAAACGATCACCAGAATCAAACGAGGACTGAGAAGAAGACATGCTTAATAGAGGATTCGAAGCAATAAATGAAGTTGTAAATACACAGATTAAGTAAAGATGGTATGATAATAGCAGCCAATGTGAAGATAGATGCAGGTTTGAACTCTCAACTTAACCATGTTCAGAAGATTACATGAAAATCTCAACTGCCAAGCATGATCTTGACACAATCGCCATTATCTTTTTTGAATCAAAAGGAAAATGGCACTAGGGGTAATGTTTGTGATAAATTTATCCAGCCAATGAAAAAGTGCCACGAGGGATTTGACATGGCAAGTCAGTTAACTACGTGGGAAGTGACGTAAGGGCAGTTACTAGCAGTTTTCCACTTTACTCTATTTAAAAGTATAACTGCAACGGGACACGTGTTGATCAATGAAGGATAACTGAAGAATAGGTGTTAACTCGAGGCAATGCCACGTGATTAAGCAGATATTAGTTGAGAGAAGGATCATTTTGCAGAAAGGTCACTGAGAAGCTTCAACGATTATAAATAGAGGGAGTCTGTGATCAAGAAGGAGATCTCTGGATCAACATCAACCAATACACTTCTATATCTTTACAAATATTGTATTTTTATCAATACTTTAAGAGTTCGTATTAGAGCACCTTCGAAGTTATCTTCAAGGTTAGATTGTAGTTCATTTTAGTTAATAAAATAGTATGTTACTTTACTATTTCCTTTTACTGTTCTTTCATAGGAGTAGTTATATAATACTTAGTTTGAAGTTCCTTAGTCATATCTTTACACGTTTGAAGTCCTTGTTAAGGCATCGAACGTCACCACAATCTCCCTGGTGAGGCACAGTTTGGATACTTATTACATCACACACATTGGCAACTTGCTTGCCTGTCACGCTCACACTTATATAATTCCACTTATATCCTTAGAGGAATTTTCCAACCAAACAGTACCCTGTGCTGTGTAAGTGGTGCATAAAAAATGTGAAAAATTCAAACAACACAGGGTACAATACATTTAAAATTATATTGTAAAATGTGTTATAAAATATGTTGTGTGCCTGGTATATTTGAACCAGAATTGGCAAGTCTAAATCCATCAAACATTTGGAAATACTTGTGGGTGAACTTTCAATGCTACATTTGTGCATCACACACATGCATTTTATTTTTGGTTTTTTGTGGCTAATCTTGATCTAGTGGTGGCAAACAGTTCAATGTTGCTGCATCCTAGCATTTGCAAGTGTACTTGAAAGGAAAATCGTTGGAGACTAATCTAAATAAATATTTGTATAGTAAAAGTAAGTATAATAGAAGTGTGAATTAATTAGATTAAAAACAATTGTTTGGCCTTTACACATGTGACATTTATATGCTTATATAGTTGGTACAGTGTGGACATTGTTTTTATTTTTTTTTTCGTCCAACAGTGTGTGGACATTGTGAAAGTGAAATATTATTGTTTGCCTACATGCAACTGTCAAATATTACAGTTGAAATATTTGACCGGCTCTCTCCGCACGTAGGCAAAAAATAATCTTCTTTAAATTGTTTTGTTGATGTTATCTTAGTGCAAATGTGGGTAGTACATTACATTGGGAAAAACTAGAATATGCAGAGGAAAATAGTGTTAAAAACTTACACTTATAGTTGTATTGAGGCAGATAAAATCTCCAAAATTAAATATTTAACAATTTCCAAATAAATCATTCTTCAAGAAAGCAAAGTATTCTTTTATTAATTCCACATGCTTTGCAAATTAATTATTTCTTCTACCAAATTGATTTTCTATATTTCTCATTATTATTATTATATATATATATATATATATCAAAGATACATGAATTATCTTGTATATATGTTTGGAAAATTTTATATTTTAGTAATTACTATGCTTAAAACATGTTATATTTTAGTCTTTTTTATATTGGGTAAACTATAGTTTAAAACTTAAACACCTATCATGTCGGATATAAACGTGAATAAAATGTGTACATATCTATATACTAATATATAAAGGGAAAAGTAGGGGTACTTAATTTGTGTTAACTATCAACTATATTTACAATAAACCATTAAGATTTTTCTTACAAAAAATTATTACAGTGATATACTAATATATAAAGGGAAAAGTAGGGGTACTTAATTTGTGTTAACTATCAACTATATTTACAATAAACCATTAAGATTTTTCTTACAAAAAATTATTACAGTGATACTAAAATATCATTTCCCAAATTAACCAAAAAAAAAAAAAGAGAAAAAAAAACAGTTAATTAACTGCTGCTATCACACCTCCTGATATTAAAAATAAAAAAATAAATAATAAATAAAACTGCCACACTTCCCACGTTTTTTTAATCTCACCCAACCCATATATCTACATATTTATGTTTTCTTTTCATAAAACCACTGTATAATGGCAAACTTGCAATCTAATTGGGTAATGCAAAAATCTCTCCAATTTCTCATTTTAGGGACGATTATGATACCAAACCCTCTCCATTTCCACTACAAAATGTAAATGCATACAACAAAAACAAGGCAAGTCATCCCACCCCAACTTTCTCCATAAAAAAAGTCACTGTAATTTCTCCTTTGCCTTTTGTGGTCACTGCTCCATCAATGTCACAGTAAGCTTTTGCTGCCAAATTTAAACATTTCCTATAAGTTACTACGGAGTATCATTTTTGGACTTTGTTCAATCTTTTTTTTTCCTCCAATTAATTTTTTTTTTGGGTAAGTGTTAGTAATAGATTTTTGTAATACTTTTCTATTTCCATGATGTTTTTTCTTTGAACGGTTGTTCTGGAATCTGGGGCTGCCTTTCCAGATGGGTGATACTTGGTGTGCACTATTGTTTATATACTTTATATTTGTAATTGCCCATTAAATTTGTATAATTGGCACGTAATGGTTTTATTTATTTATTTATTTATTTATTTTTTTTTTTTTTATGGAATTGTCAACATTCTTATTTAGAAATTATTTATAATTTGTTAAGTTTAAAATACATAACAAATACAATGTGTTGAGCATGCAGCGCATGTGCCTCTACTACTAGTATACATATAATGGATTTATATTTATACAACATCATCACAATCATAATCTAATCCATGTGAAACAAGTGTACCTTGCAGGGTGTACATATTAAAATAGGATGTCCTGATAGTTGCTAGGCTTTTATAAATAAATTAAAAATCACCATGATCTTGCAAGTTGACTCTCCTATAACCTGTAGGCTGTATATTGATTTGGAAAATCCCAGATATTAGAACAAATGGGATCAGAAGTGTTCAAGTCTTTGTGAACTTGTATATGCATGCACATGTTGAGGTCATACTTCGAATAGTCTATCAAATTAGTGGGATATGGAAAATGATAGACACATTTTTAAGCAAACAACTCAATTTTATTCATGTCATATGAAAGTGACTTTTTGGACTACCTTGAAAGCTGCTGCATGTTTTAGAGTCCGACATGAATTTTGAGGGTGGATCTTGATTTCACCCCAAAAATATTAGTAAAATCTTACTATTTTCTGTTTTGTTTGGTTAATAAATTATTTATTAAACTGTGAACCACAATAAATTTAGAATCCTGATCACTTTTTCATTTAGGGTGGGAGTATTTTTCCCTTCCAAAATTTTTCTATTGGAGCTTCCCTCATTTTGAATATGTATGAATTACTAGTTGTAGAATATAAATTATCACTACTTATATACCTCGTATTGGCCATAATTCATCGCCCAAGGTAGAATATAGGGCGGTAACTAAACTCTATCTGGGATGTGGTATACTAAAATATTACTAGGGTTTGATTTAATGCTTTCATAATATCCCTTACATTTACGAAGGACATATGTTAGGTTATGGAATAATTTTAACGTGAAAATTTGGATGTGGTAGCCAGACTCAATTTTGATATGAATCTGACTCATATTTATTATTAAATTGTCATATTTCTTGAACATGTTTAATCAACCTTTTCTCTTAACTCATTATTTTCTTAATCACCCTCCAACTTTAGAGATGTGACAATTAGAACTTAAGCACATCATTTCGTTTAGCCTCCAAGGCTAGTCTAGGCATTTAGTAAATATCTCTATTTTTTTTTATCCTAACCAAATATTTGATTCTAAATCCAGCTAAGATTCTACTCATGTGCATAGATATGTACTTGTAAATAATAAAATGAAACGAAATTTTCTAAATGTTTGTGGTTATATTATGTGTGTGTGTGTGTGTGTGTGTGTGTGTGTGTGTGTGAGAGAGAGAGAGAGAGAGAGAGAGAGAGAGAGAGAGAGAGAGAGAGAGAGAGAGAGATGGCTATAATCTTTAGTCTAAACCTTGTGACGAAGAAATTATCTTATATGATTGTCACACTCGTGTGACTTTCATTGTAATTGAGTATTCTGTAAGTGTCATGTGAGTCCTACTATAATAAAGAGATTATAGTGCTATAATGTGATGGTTACATGAAATAATTTCTCTTTTGACAACAATAAATTGTGTTATAGAACGGTGGGGATCTAGATTTCAATTGCCATGGATGCAAATCAGATTAAAAATAAAAAGTTGGTGTGGAAGCAAAATGATGACTAAGGTCTCATACCTTACCAAATTTTCCTCACACATGATTAATTTCATTTGAATTTACACAACTATAATCATGAGAAACATTTTCTGATGAGACCCTTTTGGGACCTCACCTAGCTATTTGCTTGATTGGAGCAAATTACAAAAGCCAAACTTCTTTTTTCATCTTCAACCGCATCTTAAAGAGGCATGTGGAATGTACCAAGAAATAGCAAATGCAGTCTAATAATGAGAGTATACACATTACAATAGATCATAATTTTGGGAACTCTTGTCTAGTTCTATCCAAGTGTTCGTATCGTTGGTATTAGAGCTAGTCACCACGTCACGGATTCGAGTCATAGATGGGGCGACTTAGAGGCTGAATTAAAATGCCTTGATAATGTGTATGGGCATCGTTCTAAGTCATTGAATACTGAAAGATGAACGGAACTGCCAAAAAAGAAAGGGCTATTACCGGGTAAATGTTGATAGAGTGAGCAATATCCCTGAATGTTGATTCGAAAGTGCGGTGGTGTTGTGTGCCTAATGTTCTACATTGACAAATTATGAGATTCGTGTCACACCCTAACCCGCTCGGTCAGATTAGGACATGTGTAACAATGCCAAGACACCAAAACATCACCAACTTACTAGATTACGCAAGAATTAGACATCACAAAGAACTTTGTTAAGACAAAACAGCCCAAGGAAAAAATGGTCATTTAGGAAATGTGATAAAGTTTTATATGAAAATATAGCCCTTTGAATCTGGGTTCCGACACAAAAAACGGCGTGTGAATCCGAATTTTTTAGAAAGAGTTATGCCCGTTTTTGTAAAAGTCGACGGAGCAGAAAGTTTGTACGCTGACCGATCCGATATGTTAAAATCCTCCATAATGTGCCCCAAAATACCCGAATTGATCCAAGGCAAAAGGGCAGATTGATCCGGTTATGCAAAAGTTGATTTTTCTGTTAAAACTTTGTTTTTCAAATGGGCACTTCCAAAACCATTTCAAAACATATAGTTTGCTATCAAAACTCATTCAAATATCAAATGAGTTTTTAGAAATCATTTCTAAATAATTACAAGTTCACTCAATCATCAAAATCCATGAAAATCCATTTGAAAGTACAAACTTGCATTTCCTCATCAATTCTTGACTCAACATGAGTCCAAATACTCAAAACACAACTTATCTCAATGGAAATGCTCCCAACATACTAATAAGTTCCAAACAACATCTTAAAGCATTAAAAGTAGGTTCTTAACATTTTACAACTTACAAAAGAAGTTTGCAACCCAAATATAACTTGTTCTCCCAGCAAAACCATTTACAACTGCAACCTTACAAGCATGAGTTCCAACTCCACCAAGGCTAACATAATTACATATATACCTATGGACATAAACAAAATGACCCTTCGCCCGGATTCCCGATCACTTCTTTTCCCCTTCATGATCCGTACCTGTGGTGGTTATTCAATAATCACACAGAAAAATAGTTTTGTTTTAAGCTTACGCTTAGTGAATACTTTAACTGTGCCATTGGAGTATGAAATGCGGCATATGCAGTATTTAAACAACACAACGATAAAACTAGTCATCGGTATGTCAAGTAACTAATCACCATAGCAACGGACTCAAGATTCCGGGCCTTTTCTCACTTTAACGTCGCATATAGAGAAAGCACATACTCTCATGTGACCGTAGTTAAATCGTCGTGGTTGTTACCACTGTCCCCTTTTTCTTGAGGAAAACATCGTCCCGTTAATACAGGTTAAATAATGGTGATTATCACTTGACATCCATTGATTCATATAATCACATAATCATATCTATACATCACATAGCAATTTCAACAAATTTGACATGTTTAGCTCTAACTAAACACATGCTTTTCTACTAATTGAAAAACTAAGCATTCTATCATAATCAATATCACATAAACATCATTTAACATTCAATTTAGGATTAGAGTACTCACATCACGAATTACTCCAATTAAAGCCTAGAAACCCCAAATTCCTTGTAAATTTTAGCTCTAGTTTTCTCCGGTGATAATCCTATATGTAAATATCATGTATATGTGTCGTCACCTCAAAAAGGGTCACGAAAAAATGTTACCGAATCTAAAAAAGAAAGGTATAAAATGTTTCTCTCACCTCCACGAGTCTGAATACGGCTTCGGTTCGCGAAACGGCGTATCGATGGCGAGGAAACGACGAAGAAACGATGGTGCTTACTCTCGAATGGCTGAGAATGCATCTGATATAACTTTTTTCTTGTGTGTTGTTGTAATGAAGGAGATGAGTCATAATAGAGGTGTTAACCTCTTAGGCTTCTTAGCCAAACTTTTGCTTATTTACATTTACACCCCCAATATTTCTTTAAGCTTTATTATGAAATCCCTACACAATTATAGATGATGTTTCCTTCTTCTGTTTTTAAGGAACAAAATTAAGGGGGATGAGGCTTCTGCTTGTACTTTTCTTCTTTTCTTAATGGATTGTCTTTCTAGCAAAAAAAAAAAAGCTACCCAATTATCTAAGTGGGTATATATCTGTCACGTATGGGTCCCAAACGTGGTTCCACACATTTTGTGAAGTTGCTAGTTAACCTACTAGTTATGAATCATTTTCCAATTCGCCCTCACACGGGTACCCAAACTGGCACCATAAAAGATCATAACTAGCAATAAAATCTTACAACAACTAAACAAATATTCATTTAATCATATAAATGCAACTAAATGCAATTTATCCAATCTAGACCTCCCGTGGGTCCCACTTCATATCTGTCCAACTGTGATCTTTTTGAAACACTTATTACGTCGGGATAACTGAAACTTACCCAAATTATCACATGCTATTAATTATACTAATTAATGCATGCAAAGTAAATATTATCTCATTTCTCTAGGTACATGTATTACAATTTGTCATGTGTATATTAACTCTAGGTCACTCTCCCATTACAAGCCAATTTTAAAGGGTGAGCTCTATCCAAGGATTCGTAACATGGTTCCTAACCCATGTGGTAGCTGGTGGGACCATCTACAACCACTTACAATGAAGATATCCCCCGCCAATATATGTAGGGTATCAAATTTAGGATACAAATTCGAAAATGGACCGCTCATGGATATAGCTTGAGTTTTCTCTTTGTCTGTATCTTTATCGATAATAGAGAATAAAACTACCAAAAGAATGATCTCATAGAATGCCACCGAATTTACAACCCATTTAACACACAGACTATGTTATATTTCCCAAATCTTAATTCCAAATTCACATCCCAAATGATGTGGCTGTGATGTGGTAGTGGGATCATCTTCAATATTTATGGGATCGACCACTTCAACATCATCCAATCAAAATCCAGTGGGGCCACTATCAAATCATTGGTGATGTAAATTTGGGATTAGGATTTGGGAAGTATAGCATTACGCAATCACATATTGACGTGATTGTGAATTAAAAATTCAGAAGAAAGTTTACCAATTTCACTTAAATCCCTATTACGTATGTGGTAGTTAAGTGTTTAATTTTTATTTTTTTAACAAAAAAAATAATAATAAAAAAGAAGAAAAACATTGTTTAATTTTTTAAGTAAAAGATATTATATAAATCAAACACATGGGTAATTTTTTTAATTTAATTTTTGGACAAAAGAATTTCATTAACCACAGTCAAAAGATTATCATGCTACCCCAAAAGGAGGGTAATCAATATATACAAAGAAGCTCATATAGAGCTAACAGGGTACAAGACCACCAATTACAGCGCAGAATCCCCAGTTTAGCATATTTTCCTACCCAATCAGCAACCATATTAGGTTTCCAAGAAATGAAAGCATAAAACACATCATCAAAAGAAGGTTTGCAAGCCATAATATCATTACAGGTATCCTTAATTTCCCAGGGGGTTTTGAGAGGGAAGTGATGAATAGCATCAACCACAATTTTAGTATCACTCTCAAGTTTGGGTGTCAATCGGTCGGTTTTCCTTGGTTTTTTCAAGTTTCAAGATCGACCAAAGGTCGTCGATACAGGCGGTTTTGTCGGTTTTCCTCAGTTCGCTCATTTTTAAGCTTAGTGTATTTTTTGAAAACCAACCAAACCAGTTGGTTCGATCCGTTTGTTCGATCCAGTTGGTTTTTGTAATACCCCTACTTTCAAGCACAACTTTAGGAAAACCTTCTTCAAATGTCCAACATACAGCTTCTTTAAAGTGCCAAAGCTTCCCCCATCAATGTGGATTTGTACAATTAAGTGGAGCTGGAGCCACTAAAAAGAATTTGCAGTCCCCCGCCTTGCCGCTTGGCCATGCCCTCAAAGTGATACAAAATTAAATGAAAATTCTCCCCTTTTGGATTGAATTACTAAACGTATTTTTTTTAATTTTAATTTTTATTTTTATCGCACTTTCATTTTGAATCCTGTTTTCCTTAATCCCCTCCTAAAGGAAATCCTTACTTCTTTTTTATTGGATTGAATTGGATCCGCCCCTTTGATTGATTGTATAGTATCTCAAAACATACAATGCCTAAAAACTTCCCTTCTCTTTTCTATTGAAAAATCAAATATTACCATTAGAACTTTTAACCACAACACCAAAAGAAATATATATATATATATACATGTATATGATACGTCCATAATTAGCTCTATCCTATGCACAGAGCGGTTTCACTCAATGCGCGACCCCTATCTCAGCCAAATCATGCACAGTTCCTTAGATAAGCATCAACCCGAGCGGTTTGGTCTACCCGAGGCCTCCCGAGCGGTTCATCCATGACCCGACCAACAGGTCGGTAAGACCGCACAAGCATAGTCCGTACAAGCGCAGTCAAGCCAGGCACACTCCAGAATATTCCAGGCTGTTTCCTAATCAAGTTAGGAGACTAATAGAAAGTGCACACGTTTCCTAATCCAATTAGGAAACCCCCACAATTAATGCCAATCAATCTTAATTGAATTATATTTCTTTATCCATGTAGTAGTGGGTCTCTTGAATCTATAAAAGAGAGCTCTCACCCCCATAGAAGGGGATGGACTTTTCAGTCTACACAGTACCTCTATAGCAGTCATCAATACGCCCGACCGACTTACGGTAGCTCTAGACTATTGTTGGTTCACCACAGGTCCCCGACTTTTTACAATATAGTGAACGTGCTCAGACACACACGTGGACGTAGGTTCCTTCATTAATAAGGCTGAACCACATACAAAAAACCAGTCTCACTCTCTCTCTCCTTAAACTGCTATAATTTATCTTTAACCACATTTTGGCATCATTAGCTTGGCACTGTCTGTGGGAACAACAGATTCCTCAAAGCACAAATCTCTCAGTTGACAGTCATGCCTCCGAAGAAGAGTAAAAAGGCTGCACAATGGGCTGGTAGGGCTATCCTACCGGCTCCGACGTTCCTGACACCGGAGCAGATCACCGCAACCATCACACAACTCTTAAAGATCCAGCGTCAGATCCAACAGCAGATCGAGGCCCTACTGGCGCAACAAAGCAATCCTGTAGCGGCTGGGAACCAGCCCGAGAATGTTACGTACGGTTGGGAACCAATCTTGACCAGATAACGTGCCCGAGCCAACTTGTCCCGAGTTGAGGGTACCACAGACATCAGCGGTAGGTGTGCTGCCCGAGAGGAGAGGTAGGAGCACATGGCCGGGAATTAGTCCAAGGTCACTTGGTCAAGAGCTGAGGTAGCCTTGGGCACACAATCAGCCGAAGTCATAGCCGAGCCCGATCCCAGATGACAGCGCACCACCATGAAGAAGAAGCCTCTTCCACCAACCCGACCAACCCCCCAGATACCGCTCAGGAATGCGTAATGGACCGTCTCCAGAGTTGAAGAAATAGATCGACAGAATGGCCAAAGAGCTAGGCCAGAAAGCTACTCAGGACCATGTCAATACCGAGACAGAGTCACTGTTCTCCAGCCATATTACAAGGTTTGCCATCCCGCGCAAATTCAAACAGCCCCACCAAGATTTGTACAATGGCTCGGGGAGCCCGGTAGACCACGTCCGGACCTACAAGGCTCAGATGGCCCCGACGACCAAAGCCAGCGAACTGCGCTGCCTGGCCTTCCCCAGCACTGTAAAAGGCCCAACCGCCCAATGGTTCTACTCCTTGAAGCCCCGATCGGTCCGCAGTTTCAAACAACTCAGCAAGCGGTTCATCAACCAGTTCATCGGTACACATGAACGGCCAAAGTCTGACATTCAGCTACTGACAGTCAAACAAAGGAATAATGAGACCCTCAAGGAATTCACCAACTGGTTTAATCAAGAGAAGCGCGGGATCTTTGATCTTGATGAAACCGTCGCTATTACAGCCTTCTGCTCAGGAGTATAGCACACCAAGTGCGCCACGTCGTTTCACAGAAACCGACCGCCAACCTTGGTTGAACTCACAGAGAGGGTTGGAAAATACGTTGACATTGAAGAGTTTCTAAAGACCAAAGACCCCAGGCAAGAAAGCTACGAGCCTTCTGGAAGTAGCGGAAGCGAGAACAGCCCAGGAAGAACAATGTAGAGAAGCCCAGTAGTTCTAGCAGTTCCTCCAACTCACAACAGTCAGAGTCCGGCAGCCCCGCCCCGACCTCCAATTCACGGTGATCTGAGTCCAGCAGCCCCGACCCGACCTCTAGTTCGCAGCGGTTTAAGTCTGGCATCCCCGACCCGACCCGACCTCTAGTTTGTAGCAGATATGATCCAATGATCCTGACCTTGCCTCCAGCTCAGAATAATCAAGAGACCGGTGATCCTGACCCGACCTCCTATCTTCAACAGACCGGTCGAGTCCAACTGCAATGGTACTTTTTTCCGATCATAGAGCAAAGCTCAGACTATAAAAGAACTCTTGTAAAGATTCGGATCGCCTATCCCTGGAGCACACCAAAAAGACCTCGGGTTCAATTCCTGAAGCGCTAAAAAGACCTCGAACTCAACCCTGAGGCAACCAAAGACCACTGCTACGTGTTGGTATAAGACCTCGGGATCACACCCAAGGCACCCAAAAGACCTCGGGATCGCACTCCAGGCATCGGCTTTGCTTAGGCTCATAACCTACGATGGGAAAAAATCCCCCTAGGTGGCTGATGATGGCAAGCTTCAAAAGACCCTGCAACCACCAATGTTTCAGGTCGGTTACCTACAGTCATAGCCTCTACAGACCTCCATATTAGCAAAAGCTTGGGGGACAAGAAGGCACAATGAACTAAATAGGCAATCACATCGGGTATTTACAGGCCTTGGGGTTAACTAAGTCAAACTCTTAGACAACCCGGGTGCCTACAGTACTCAGAGGCAATAACTCCACTTAGGTCCAAACCGATGATAGAGGTGACTAAAATCTTTTAGGTTGGCCCACGATAGAGGAGTAAAGGATCCTAAAGCAACACGCTTTAGGTCGGCTCCACCAACATGATCAAATTGTTCTCCCAACAGTCTTGACGAAGGCTGGCTAGGTGGAAGATAACCATCCTGGGGAGTTAACATAAAAGGACCATAAAGTAATATGCTTTAGGTCGGCTTTTCCAACATGGTCAAATTCTTTTGCCCACAACCTTGACGAAGGTTTACGGGTAGAAGATAACCATCCTGAGAGCTAACTAAAGCAAAAGACTTCGAATTAGGCCGAGTCTCACACTCAGACAGTGGCCAGTGGCATCGAACAGATTTCTAAACTTGCCCTGATATGGCATCCAGCCAACCTTGGAAATGGGAGGAAGCTATATACACCCAAAATTTGCTCTATCCTATGATCGAGCGGTTCCACTCAGTGCCTGACCCCTATCTCAGCCAAATCATGTACAGTTCCTTGGATAAGCATCAGCCCGAGCGGTTTGGTCTACACGAGGCCTCCCGAGCTGTTCATCCATGACCCGACCAACAGGTCGGGAAGACCGCACAAGCACGGTCTGTACAGGCACAGTCAAGCTAGGCACGCTCTAGAATATTCCAGGCTATTTCCTAATCAAGTTAGGAGACTAATGGAAAGTGCACACATTTCCTAATCCAATTAGGAAACCCCCACAATTAATGCCAATCAATCTTAATTGAATTATATTTCCTTATCCATGTAGTAGTAGGTCTCTTGCATCTATAAAAGAGACCTCTCACCCCTATAGAAGGGGATGGACTTTTTAGTCTACATAGTACCTGTGGATATCGCAGGTTGACTTACCCACAACTTTTCTTGTTTAAAATCTTTTTCCAAATTTCAAAACAAAAGAGTCGCCACTTAATTTTTAAAGGAAAAATTAAGAAACCATTTCAAAAGGAAACTGATCTTTTGCGAAACCAAAGATAAACTGGGTCCGGGGATTATGGAATGAAAGGGGAAGGAGCCCGGCGGACTAAAACACCCCCTTTCATCCTATCTCAAGATAGGCATCTACTCAACATCCTTTTTAATCAAGTTATTAATCTAAACATGCCCTCAATTAATACATATATAGGTATACACAACACAAGCATGTTGGAAATGGTGTAAAATTGCTAACGGTAAAATATCATTCATAAGCCACGTAATTCAAATAGCAAACAACATGATATGCAATAGAGAACTAGAAAACATACCCGGGATCCAGCCGCGAATATTAAACGTGCAATGCATGCAAGAATAGAAATCCTAAGAAAAGGTCTCTATCACATATAAGCACATAAGGCAAGACCTAGTCTAAAGTGTCGCACATGGAGTTTGAAAATCAATTCAAAATCAAAGAAATGAATTAAACTAGAGAAGGGATGAGAAGTTGTACCTCAAATGCGCTACAAAACAAAGATTAGTACGCATGCCTTAGACAAGATATAATATCAAAGAGTAATTAATCCTAAGTCATGTTCAATTAGATTCATCTTAGACAAGAGATAAGTCCTACTTATGAATATTAACATGTATGAATGAATGCATGAATAAGAACAAGAATGGGACATGAATTTATTCACTAATTTGGATCACTAAGCCTCTGGGTTTAATCTAAATTATCATTATTCAAAACATGGTTTGAGTCCTAAGCCATTAAGAGACTATTTGAGTTGGAATAAATAAGATTAGACAAAAATGGTAGCAGTTTTTTTGAATTACAGAGAGCAGATCAGACGTTCAAAAATAGGAATAAAATACTTTCAACGGTTGGATCTTAATGATTTTTGGATATGTTATGCCTCTGTGAGTCTAGTTTCTAACCCAAAAAGAAAATCGAGGTTTCAACGGTTAGATCTCCGGGAATACGGAAAATACTAGACCTCACTCAGGATTCTGCAACTCTCTGTCCAGAGATCTTGTATGATTTTCTAAAAATAGTAAAAAAATGAGAAACACTTAGATCTTTTTAGGGTACCTTCCTAACACATTAAGGTACTTATAAAAAATTATTTGAGACCCCAAAAACTTAATTAAGGTTCTGATTTATTAATTTCAAAACGGACTTATTATTCTGAAAGTATTCTAGAACTCTGGACAGATTATGATTAGCTCACAAAAACCATGATCGAACCCTTCTAATCACAAGATCTTGCTAAAACAAAAATCACAGTGGTAAAACAATGTGTTATGAACATTTTACCGTTGGTTTCATTCGATTCCAACGGTCGGATTTCAAACTAAAAATCCTTGATAAAAAACAGTTTATGAACCCACTGTTTCATTTTGCTAGTTCAAGTTTATTGATTGGCCTCAACTATTAGAACATGAAGTTGGGGCTCAAACCAAATCATTTCTTCTACCATTTGATGGTCATTGAAGACTAAGGACCTCTTTAGACTTATGGACTTTTAATGAAGTATGAAATGGACTTCACAAAATCCCAAACAATGAATTCAAACTTATGGACCAAAATTTGAGTTCAAATCATTACTCCTACCACTTGGTGGTCATTGGAGGCTAAAGACACACATACATGGAGGTTTTGGATGAAGTATAAAGAACTTCTCAAAACCCAAGGAAGAGATTAGTCTAAGCCATAGAGATGGACTTAAACTAAACTATTTCTCCTACCATTTGATGGTCATTGGAGACTAAAAAAACAAATCTACTTTAATCTCCATGGAATATAGTATGAATTCCATAAGATCCATAGTAAAGAGATCCTAATCATGAGTTGATACTAGTATCTCACCAACTATGTGTAGATTATGATCATGATTCATTTTAATCTCCATATGGATCATAAGATCATAGGAAACTAAGGAATCAAATTCAAAGAGTTTCAATGAGATATAGAAGATCTCATGAACCTCATGAATGAAGTAGAAATAAAGGAAATCAAAGTTTTATTTAGGAACACAAATTTCTTCAAAACTAATTTATCTCAAACCCAAGGCATTAATTAGATCCAAATTAATTAGATGTCATGAGATTCAATCACAAGTTCTTGGTGGTGTGTGATGAAATGGGGTAAGAAGAGAGGTTTTGAAAATGTGAAAAGTTCCTAGATCTAAGAACTTGTGATTGAATTATTATTATTATTATATATATATATGAAGGCTTTACCTCTAGATCTTCTCAAAACTTGTAGAGATGTTGAGTTTCTCAAGCTTTTCCTCTTCTTCTTCCTCAAGCTTCAAGCTCCTTCAATGGTGGTTTGATGGTTGGATAGAGTTTTGGTGGGATTTGGGTAAAATAATTGGTAGAGTTTCTCTCTCTATATTTCTTTCCTCTAAAGCTCTCCCAATATTTTTTCTATACCATTCAAGTGTCTCTCCCAAAATGAGAGAAATGGGTTTTTTATAGACTTTCATTACCTTAGGGGCTAAGATAAGGGTAGATAGGTCAATTTGGGTGGGTTAGGAATATTCCATGGCATCTCTAACTCTCCATGGCACTTCTATGTAATTCCAAGAAACTTGAAGGGCATTTAAGTTGGCTAGAATAAAGGAACATTCTAGAGCATCTTTAAAGCACATGGGAGATTAGTGCCCAACAAAGGGCTTTTTGGGTATTTACTTTGGATTAGGAATATGCCAATGAATCTCTAACTCTCCAAATCACATGGGATACTTTCTTTTATTATTTTCCTTTTCTTATATATATATATATATATGTATAGATATATTTTTCATTTTAAATCTAAATTAATCATATGAGTCACCAAATAGTATCTTTTTCTTTTTTTTTCTTTTTGAATCTAAAAATATGAGAAACAATGTTATTTTTATAAAATATCATTATTATTATTATTTAATCTATTCTATTTTTTTTTAGAAAGTAACCCATGATCTAGTGAGCTCGAGACAGATGGTCAGTGATTGGCCAAATCTAGGGATATTAGGAGCAAGTTTTGGGAGCTTGAAGCTTTTCAGAAGTCGAAGCGATGAACTTGAAGAAAATCGTCGGGACATTATTCATCATTGATTTCTAGAGGTAAATCCCCCCTAAGTTTAATAGTTTGGTCAAAATTGGGGTGTCTACAGTACCTCTATAGCTGTCATCAACACACCCGGCCGACCTACGGTAGCTCCAGACAATTGTTAGTTCACCACAGGTCCCTAACTTTTTACAGTATAGTGAACGTGCTCAGACACATATGTGGACGTAGGTTCCTTCATTAACAGGGCCGAACTACATACAAAAAACCAGTCTCACTCTCTCTCTCCTTAAACTGCTATAATTTATCTTTAACCAAATTTTAGCATCATCAATATATATATATATATATATATATGTATTTGCCCAAAGGTGTTTGAGACATCCACATCACAATTGACCTTCAGGGTCCAAAAAGAATAAGCACACCAGGCATTGGAACAGGGAGTTTGAGGGGGAGGGGGGTTGGATATCTCAAATCCTTCTTTCTTCATCAGTGATAATAAACTCAAGGACAACCTTAGAAATTCTTTGAATAATAAATGAAGGGTTAAGGGCGGAACCCTAAAAAAATAAAAGAATTTCTACATTTTCAGATCATTCCTCAATAGTAATTAGTGTCACATTCCGAATTTGGACAACTAAATAATCAATCCAGAGCATGTATCCGGACTAATATTCAATTGCCAAAATCTTGAGAGTGACACTCTCACATAGGCTAACTGATAATTTATTAAAAATGATATTTAATACTCATTAAATAAGGACATGTGGTATTTATTATTATTATTATTATTATTATAAGAAAAACTCTTTATTATTCAAACTGTTTTCCAAAACAACCATTAAAATTATAAGAGAAATAAATATCCATTTATATCCAAAATGTATTCCATTTCCCTTAAGTGACCAAAAAAAAAAAGCCAATAGTTCTCATTTACATTTGAATAAGAAAATACTCTTCCATTAATTCTCTAAAGTAGAGAATACTTTATTACAAGAAACAGAAATAATTACAATAAAAAAAATCTTTGGTCAAAGCCACTATAAACGTCCCTTAACCCAAATACAATTGTGGCTCACATTGCCAAAATAATAACTAAATATTAAATAATTTAATTCATCTTCAAAATAGACACCAACTCCATTAGACAATCCAATCAACTAAACCTGCACATATACATTCAACTACGTTTCATATAAAACGCCCCGAATGCATTACGCACCCGGGTCAGTATATAAAATACTGGTATAAGTTAATTAAAAATATTAAACAAGTCTTAGGGAACATCGGTGTCCCATAGACTCCCAAAAATACTCACAAAGAAAATATAATCAAAACACCAGATACATTATCGTCACACAGAAAATAAGCGACACCATCATACATAATCTCTATCGGGTTAGAACAATAGTTCCACACAAATTTCAGGACAGAATAGTAGTTTCCTTCAATGTGGTGGCAGTGGTCCCAAACCCAACTAATACTAACCGAATACTTGCACGTCGGATATCTATGGTAAACCAGCCTTGCATAAAAGTTAGTATGCCTACCATCTTGTAAATCGAATGATCACAAATCAGGCGAATAATTCTATATGTAAATCGTCCACATTCTAACTTAAACACCCCGTTCATTATTTTACGCTTATCAATCTTATGAAATAATCCATTTTTATTATTTATTAGCATTAAATTTATCTTTGTATTCCCTAGGTTCACCACCTTGGCCACCCTCCATGGTACGGCCCACACATATATCCCATGTGTCCCCAAACATAATACCAACGCCCACTCCAGTACCAATTTGGGTGGGGTATCAACCAAACCAGATGTACACACGGAAGGTTGGCCACTATGCCAAAACGTCTAATAAATAAGTCGGGCATAAGGCTTAGGCCAGCTCGATCACACAGCCACTGGCAAAGGTACACTTAGAAAGTCGAGCTACCAAAATATATCACACAACGGGGTGCGGTAAACACTAAATAAATTATGTTGTCATTATCGTTTATCGGTTCATATTATTCCCATTTTTTTTAATTCACGTTTACCACATAGTTCCGTCTCATCATAGTCCAATCACATCTCTAACTTTTAGATGCATTCCAAATTCTCACAATATAGGGTTTTATCAATTTACCCATAACAATGGTTCCACAAAAATTTCCGATCGAATTACAAGATCACCAATATACTATTATTCAACGTATCTAGTTTACATGTTATCAAAATTTTCACAATATAAAGCTAATTATTTCTGATACGATTACCTAAACCAAACACTCAATACTACATACATGAATCATGTAATAAGAAATCATATTTTCCATATCGTAAAATATTCAATTAGACATTTGTTCACTGCTACTGTAATTGTCAATTTTTTTCCAAACGGTGCGGAATTATGAAAACACTATTAGACGAAAAGTGTGCAGAATTGCGTTTTACATGGGACATGAGAGCAGAATCTGAAAACAATCAACGTATGAATTATTTATAATTTTTCTCTCAAATAGATCCGAGTTCGTTTAAATAAATCCAAAAATCATCAAATAAATCTCAAAGTTTAAATCCACTAATAACGAACATACACATCTATACATATACCTATATATACATACTCCAACGTGATTTCATGGGTCCTCTACTAATTTACTCAACCTATTCTAATCGACGAGAAATCGTAACAAAAACAAAATGAAACGAATGGAACAAATGATTAACTCACCGATTTAGGGCTTTAAGGTTGATCTTAAGCAAAACAAAAGTTTGCAGTACCTATTGTCTTATCTTATTCTCTTCTTCTTCTTCTTCTTCTTCTTTTTCTTCTGTGTGTGTGTGTGTGTGTGTGTGTGTGTGTGTGTGTGTGTGTGTGTGTGTGTATGTGTGTGTTTAGAAGTGTATTTGGGGCTAGGGTTTGTCTTTATTCTAAAGATGGATACATATAAACTCTTAATGATATAATTAAGTTAATTCTCGAGTTTAGGCTTGTGGGCTCTCAAAAGACACACATATGAGCCTGAAATGTATTTCAAAATATTTAAACAACTAGCCAAAAGGGTACCCATGCCCCGGGCACTTAATTCTCATGTTAAATTCACTAATTAACTTACTTATGGGCCCCGAAACACTACCCGAAACTAAATTCATTATTCTACAAAAATTGTAACTCTGTCATACAAATAATCTATCATACAATTTAATTAAAGGTCGAAATCTCATGTCATAATAATAATGAAATATTAGATATTTTAATGCAAAAACAACCGGGGAAATATTACTGGTATTACTAACAAATTAAATATGCTTACTAGCAATTTAATTCATGGGTTCTTTAAACTTAAAATTTTTAAACATGTGTCTTACCTAGGCACACCCATATAATATTGCTAACTGAAAATAATAATTAAAATAATTATTTAAACACTTATAATTTTAGGGTTGTTACAAGTAGGTTATCATAGAGCTGAGGTCAGAGGAGCCATTATTAAGGGACTTTAATCTTTTCAAAATCTGAAATAGCCAAATATCAAATCTCAACACATCCATAGAAGAAAGAGATAACTATAGAGGTAAGCCCAAACAACACACAACTGGTCCAAGGGCAAAGAAGAAGCAAATGCTCAAACAGTTTCAGGTTCAGAATTGCACAAAAGACATAGGGGATTAGCAGTAGATCTTCTTCTGAAAAGGTTTCTCTAATTGGGAGGGCATTTTTGCAAGCACTCCCAACTACAACAAACCTTAGCATTCGGCTTACATGCACAATAACTTTCAAAGAAAAAAAAAAAGACAAGACAGAATATCTTAAGAAGAAGAAATATATTTAGTATGCATATCCATAGTTGTTAAAGTGGTAATCGTATCGTGAATTGAAATAATACATGTGAATCGAATCAGGATTCGCGAATCATGAATCGTAAGAATTAGTATTACAGGGGCGGAACTATGATTTTGTCTTCGAGGGTGCCAAAACTTAAAAAATAATACATAAAAATAAGTCTATATAATTAATATCCACTGAACTGTAATACCCTATATTTTAGAGTGTATATTAATGAATAAGACTTTGTACTAATTCTTGTACACTTGTATGACCTTTACCTTCCCTTTGGTTAATTCTGTGTACCAATCGATTGCCCTTGTATCCCAATCGATTGCCACTTTTTGGATACCAATCTATTGATAGATTTCCCAATCGATTGCCATACTGCCGACCTGAATTCATTACGTGGCACTATCCCAATCGATTGCCCTTCATTTCAATCAATTGCCTTGAAATATCTTATACCAATCGATTACCTCTGATCCCAATCGATTGCTACCTGCTGTTTGTACCATAAAATATAATTTTAATGTGTTACTTTACTACTATATAATAATAATTTTATTATTATTATGAGCTCTTTTGGCTTGCCATGGAAGCCATTTAGAAGCTTTCTTGCAGGACACTTGTCATCGTAGGAGGACATCAAATATGGTTACTTGAAGATCAATGGTGGCTAGAGGAAGTTAATTTGGAGGGACTTCTCTTGGAAGAAACACATGTGTAATAAATTTAAATTGGTAGTTAATGTAATAGGGGGGAAATATTCAAATTCAAATGGGTAGTTATAGGTGTCTTCAATAAATATATGTAATGTGCTCCTTTGTAAAGGGTCCTTGACCACACAAACAAATGCATTAATATATCTACTTTATTTTCTTCATCTATTCGGCCACCATGGCCATTAGTTTATGTAATTTAATTTAGCTTAGTTAGGAGTAGTGTACCTTTACTTTGTTGTGCTTTAGTGTTACTTAGAATTTCATTTAGTTTTTGTCTTACTAGTTATTGTTTGAAGTAGATAGGTTACTATTGCTTTGTTTTGCTATTTCATTTCTTTAGTTCCTGGTTCGAGTTTGTTTCATGGCACTTTGAATTGTTCTTCGAATGTGTAAAGTTATTTCCAAAGATCTGCTTGAATTTCGAGGCAAAATCTGTTGATTCATTTGGGCTTGACTTCTAGCCTTTTCTTTTTCTTTACAAATTTATATTTCATCTTTGCACGTTTGAAGTCCTTGTTAAGGCATCAAACGTCACCACAATCTGTCTGGTGAGGCACAGTTTGAATATTTATCACATCACACACATTGGCAACTTGCTTGCCTGGCACGCTCACATATATATAATCATCCAACCAAACATTTTTGGCACGCCCGGTAGGACACAAGTGTCAAGATGAATTTTGAAGGATTGTATGTACCCTTACTAACACCAAACTTTGGTGATTACGAGTTCAAAGGGTTATATGTATCCTCATCCACACCAAATTTTGGTGATAACAATTTCGAATGGTTGTGTACTTCACCACCATCAACACCAAATTATGGTGGTGAAAAATGGATCAATGATTTAGTTCCATTATTGGAAGAATTAAAGGATCAAGTACTTACTTTGGAAATTATAGTCATGAAATGGCTCGAGGTGTGTCAACTCTTATTCAAAACTATGAGCCAAGTGATGAAAATAAATTGATTGTGAGAAGTATTCAAGATCCTTTATTAGTGGAAATAAAAATTCACAATCACCCTCATCACCCATATTGATTAATCAACCAAGTAATTATGATGAAAATATGCCCGAGGGGTGTATTTTCAACCAAGTATGGTTGAGAATCATGGACAAATTTTTGTTCATAAATTTGAGTTTTCTTGACACTATACAAAGTGTTAAAACATGTGAATTATTTAAGCCAATTATGGCTTTAGTTGGTCAATACCCACTTTGGCTTTGTGGGGCTCATCAAAATTGAATTTTGACCCTGTGGATTATCCTATATATGGCAGGATTATTATCAAATAAAAAAGATTATTGACCGCAATACAAATACTATTTCAGTCATCGAATTAATTGATCATTGCTTTAATATGGTGGTGTAATAAGACCAAGGTTGTTGTTCATGCATGGCAGTTATCCATAGAAGACATTGCTACTGACCATCCACTGTCATTGGTCACGCGATCTGTGTGATTATTCACTTGGTGCTTTAGTTTTCAAAGTTGGTCTTTATCATCTCAACTATGTGGACCCAAGATTAGAATATATATATATATATATATATTGCCAAATGTAAAGCTAAACACTAGTTAGTCAATTTATCTGATGTACCAATATTGATCAGTAAAATGGTGGTATGTTCAAAGCTCTTACATTGGCCTCAAAGCCGATTTAATGCCATTATTTTGGTGTTCGAATCATTTGTATTGGCTTCGAAGCAATGTTTAAAGCAATTTTTGTGATTCAAAGTTATAGTATTGACTTCAAAGCCAGTTTAGAACAATTTATTTCGTGTTCAAACCTTTTATATTGGCTTTGATGCAAGTTTAAAGCCACTCATTTTGTGTTCGAAGCTATTACATTGGCTTCGAAGCAAGTTTACAGTCATTTATTTTATGTTCAAAATTATGAGATTGGCTTCGAGGCAAATTCAAAGCCATTTACTTTGTGATTGAAGTTACTATATCAGCCACTAATGCTACTTTAAAGCCATTTTCATGTTCGAAGTTGTTATACTAGCTTCGAAGCAAGTTATGTTATTTTATGGAAATCAAGAAATTGGTTCTTCAAAAATTACGTATGTTTCATTTTCAAAGACCTGCAGAGATAAGTTTTGAACTTTGCTTCATGGATTGACATGTGGCACTCTCATTTTCTATATATATGAACCGATTTCATTGCCTTCGGTCTGTTTGATAAACATTGGGTTTGAGAGAGAGAGAGAGAGAGAAAATATATATATATATATATATACATCCATACACACTTACATATATATACACACACCCACCATCCTGGACAGAAAGGAGAAGAAGAGAAGAAGAAAGACGAGGAAAGGCAGAGAGGAGACCGAGAGCAAGAGGAGGAGGAGGAGGAGAGAGAGAGAGCTTGAGCTCCATAGCTCTACACAAGCCAAACACACCCTTAGGTGAGTTCTAACTCACTTGGCTCCTTTTATATGAATGTTTATAAGTTTTATAGAAGATTAGACGTAACAAATATGTCCTTAAGACATTTATATATGCTGTTTTGTAACTCTGCTGGAGAAGACGAAGTCCTAATCGATTGGACTTTTCCCAATCGATTGCCATCAGTCAGGACCCAATCGATTGGATGTTTTCTAAATGATTGCCATTATTGGTAACCCAATCGATTGCCAAAGTTAGAAACCAATTTACATTGTTTTGGATCTAATCGATTGCCTTTTTTCTCAATCGATTATCATAATTTTTATCCCAATCGATTGGACCTTGTCCAAATTGATTGGCAATCACAGAACATGAATTCTTTTTTTTTGTTTATTATATAAGAGGTTTGATCGTTCGATTTCCAATTCGAATTTTCATTAGGCAACTATTAGGATATTCGGGGATAATGTGATACCAAAGATAAGTACATGGTGAATAGTGGGTTGATGTTATAACATTAGTTATGATGTTGTTCATCATTGAGTTCGATATCCATTTTACTTCAATCAGAGTAGTCAACCACAATGAGATTTGTCATGTATCTATATGCATACTAAACATAGGTAGGTCTGATAAGTTCTGGGAATGGTACGTGAGCGGGTCCAGGCAGTCCTAAGATAGCTAGATGATCCATGTATATTCTTAACAAATGGTGGATGGGTTATATCCTTAACTAGCGGAGGATGGGGGTCATTGGTAGACATCGATGAGTCGTGGCAATATAGTTGATATACTGTTGTTTGAAACACTATATCCCTGACATGCGGTGGACGGTGATATGTCCTTAATGAGCAGGGGATGAAATGATGTGGTGTCCATGATATGCGGTAGATGGTATATATCTTTAACAAGCAATGGGCAGAATAATGGTGTATTTATAAGTTTTGAACGATTGAGTTTGCTCTTTTAGTCAAGGTATGTTGATTATCGATCTTATGATAGTAAGACGATAATGGTTGAGTAACGACATTTGAATAAATATGAAGATACTATTGTAACACTATATCTTATTATTTTTATAACTTGTTATTAAGTTACATAACTGGTACCCTGTTAGTTTATATTCGCTCAGCTCTCAGTAAGCTGACGGCCGTTATTGCCAGAACATTACTCGTCTAGACTACCATATTCCTAACCTTGCAGGTGACGATCACTACTAGGATGGTTACTATGTGGAGGAAGGCTATGCTGAGTATGTGCCAGGGAAAAGAGGCGAGGACATACAAGACTACTACACTGATGATTATGTCTATGCCACCTGAAGACTTAGATAATTATTAGTTTTCATTTGTGTTGAATTGTAGAATTGGTACTTGGGCATATGTTGCTTCCAGAACTTTTCATAGTCCTGGGGACAACTCTGATGATTTTGTAATAAATAGAATGGTTGTAACATATTCAGTGTATGTGTATTATTGTTCCTGTTGTTTTGTCAGACTAATACTGTGTGGTGTGGATAATTTATTGACATTCACCCGTCATTCCCTATAGATCCAAAAAGAAAATTTATTTATTTTTTCTATTTTTGCTGCTCCGAGGCGTGACATGAGCTGCTTTTTTTTTTTTAAATTTGATTTAGTTACCTTGCTTTGTTCTGCCACATGAGACTAAAGAGAGTAACCTATTTATTGTGGTGGTGTCAATAGAAAGACCCAAAACTTTTTTGGACACATGTACTATGATACATTAATATATAGAAAAATTATAGGATACATCGTAGTGATTTTGGATGTATTATACAAACCAATAATTTTGTTACTAAGATATTGCAACGTTGGTACCAAAATGTATAACGTTTAAAAAAAAGGTTATTATAAGGTGATTTTTTCAAAAATAAAATGGTTATTAAAGTTACAAAATTTGGCACACGGTACAACATTTTGGCACCACTTCTTGAATGGGGCATACAGTATAACTTAAACCACTAGGATGTATCATAGAAGGTCCCTAACATTGCTTTTTTTTTTTTTTTTTGATTTGGGGGGAGGGGATGAGGTTCAAACTCTGAACCTATGCATTGAAGGGGACTTGTATATGCCAAATTCTTTGTCACTTGAGCTATACCAACCTATGCATCCCTAACATTGTTTATACCAAGGTTTAAAAAAATATGAGGGATGCCCCCTTAACCTCTAGTTCCGCCCCTAATCGGTAATAAATTAAAAAAACCCTATAAACATCCTTTTTCTTTTCTAGGTTTGTATAAACATATCATTCTTTTTCCTAGGCTTGTATAAATATAGTATAAGTGGTTTAAAAGATGGTTGGTAATCAATTTTTTAAGAATTTTTTTTTAAAAAAAATTAAGTTTTGTGTCTAGCAGTCAAGTGAATCGTAAGAATCGCGAATCAAATACCATGATTCGCCATCGATGATTGTATATATATGTTCGATTTTGTGTATTGATACGTATTGTTTTGATGGTGAATTGTATCGAATCGTATGATTTTAACAACAGTGTTATATCTTACTAGTGAGAAATTTCTCACATGACGTTGCCAAATCAAAATTTTAAGAAAAAATAGAAAACTAAAAAAAAAATAATAATAAAAAATAAAGTTTGTGCCTAGTAAGAATCGCGAATCAAATCGCATGATTCGCCTTCGATTCTTGTACTTATCTAATTCGTGTATCGATACGTATCGTTTTGATGTTGAATAGCATGGAATCATACAATTTTGAGAACAGAGTGTATATCTCACTAGTGAGAAATTTCTCACACAACGTTGCCACTGCTACAAAACTGGCAGGCGTGAAAAAGTTTACATGATATTCTGTACTATTGTGATTTAATATTACAACAAGTGTTTGAAACATTCTCACTGCAAGTTTGAATCCATATCACTCATATGAATTTTCTCACTCACCAAGAATATTTTTTACGCAATGCATATTTTGTGTTTGTGAATATATTAAATAATCAAGAAAACAACAAAGGGAAAGAGAAAAGAGAGCTAGAGTTTTTCATAACACAAAAACTGAATGAATGAATACAATGAAAAAGAAGAGGCAATAATAATAGAATATCTAGGTATACAGTATTACCCTAATATAAAAGAAAAGACTAAACTACCCTAAAGCTAATAAAACTAATTCTAACACCCCTCCTCAAACTCACGATGCTGCAGCTAAAAGCATAGAGAGTTTGCCAACTAAAAAACGAAAACGCTGAATCGGATGTGACTTTGTAAACAAATCAGCAATCTGTGCAGAAGAAGAAACAAAGGCAAAGTGATAGCTCTATGCTTAAGGTGATGACGAGTAATGTGACAATCAATCTCTATATGCTTGGTCCTCTCATGGAAAACGGAATTGTGAGCAATCTGAATAGCACTCTTGTTATCACAATACATAGGTGAAGGGCGAGGAAGGGAGACACCCATATCTGTAAGTAGTCGGCGTAACCAAATAAGCTTACGGGTAGTCGAAGCCATAGCACGATACTCAGCTTCTGTGGAAGACACAGCAACAACATCTTGCTTCTTGCTCTTCCAAGAAATGAGAGAATCACCCAAAAATATGCAAAATTCAGTAACAGACTTGCGATCTGTAGGATCACCGGCCCAATCAGCATCAGAGTACGCACGCAGCTCCAAGGAAGATGATGAAGAAAGTAAAAGACTTTGAAACCTAGTGCCCCTCAAGTACCTCAAAATACGATGAACAGCAGCCCAATGAACTGTAGTAGGGGAAGTAACAAACTGACTAACAACATGAACATCATGAGCAATATCCGGATGAGTAATAGTAAGATAAACCAAGCTACCAACAATAGTGCGATATAAGGTAGGATCAAGCAAAGGAACGCCATCAGAAGGTGAAAGACGAACATTAAGCTCCAAAGGGGTATCAACAATCTTATTATCAGTGAGGCAAGCATGCTCAAGAATGTCACCTGTATACTTAGACTGAGAAAGAAGATAACCTTTTGGAGAATAGGCTACTTCAATCCCTAAAAAATAACGTAGTGGACCTAAGTCCTTCATTTCAAAACAACGAGCTAATTCAGACTTCAACACTGCAATCCCATCAACATCATCACCAGTAATAATCATATCATCAACATACAAAGAAAGCATAATACTACCAGCAGTGGTACACCTAATAAAGAGATCTGAATCATACTCACTCGAGGAAAACCCAAATGAGGTAATCGCTGTGGAAAACTTCTCAAACCAAGCTCGAGGAGCTTGTTTAAGACCATATAAAGCTTTTTTAAGCCTGCAAACTTCACCAGGACCATGAGGAACACCCGGAGGAGGAACCATATAAACCTCCTCTTGGAGGTCTCCATTCAAGAAAGCATTTTTAACATCCATCTGAGTTATATGCCACTGATGAATAGAAGCAACTGCAATAAGAGTACGAACAGTAGTCATTTTAGCAACAGGAGCAAAAGTTTCCTCGTAATCCATACCATACTGCTGGGAAAAACCCTTGGCAACCAATCTTGCTTTGTACCGCTCAACAGACCCATCTGACTTGGTTTTGATTTTATAAACCCAACGAGAACCAATAGCGCTCTTACCAGAAGGTAAGGGAACCAAACTCCAAGTGTCTGTCTTATACAATGCTGAGAGTTCCTCTGCCATAGCCTGTTGCCAAAGAGGATCAAGAGCTGCCTCTTTATAGGACAGAGGCTCAGAGAGATCATGAACTGAAGCTAAAAATGAAGCAAAAGAATCTGAATAACAAGAATAAACAAAATCAGGTGATTGAGTAAACTTACGAGTGCGAGCAGGATAGCGAGGAGGTTCCACAGTCTCAGTAGGTGCTTGGGTGGCCTCTGGAAGGGAGGTAGCATCAAGCGGCAAGGTACTAGTATCAGCAGAAGTAGAACCATGAGGTGAGACAATATCAGTGGTGAATGGGGCTTGAGAGGGCACACTATCGGTATCATCAGAGAATGGGTCAAGATGGATGAGATCAGATTTAGTCAACTCATGATGATTATCAGGAATAGAAAAGAAGGGTATGTGCTCGAGAAACACAACATGACGAGAGACATATAGTTTTTTAGTAAGTGGGTCAAAGCAACGATATCCCTTCTGACCCTCACCATAAGCTAGAAAAACACAAATAGCAAACTTAGGTGACAATTTGGTACGCTCTACATGAGGTCGAAGGAAAAAACAAGTACAACCAAACACCTTTAAGGAAGAATAATCAGGAGCATGCCCATACAATTTTTCAAAAGGTGACAGACCTGAGCAGTGAGAGGATGGAATTTTATTAATTAGATTGACAGCAGTAAGGACAGCCTCTCCCCAAAAATCACTAGGGACATATGCAGATAATAAAAGAGAGCGAGCAGTTTCAACAATATGCCGATGTTTCCTTTTAGCAACACCATTTTGCTCAGGAGTGTCTGTACAAGAGGACTGGTGAATAGTTCCATCTAAAGCAAGCAACTCACGAAATTTATGATAGGTATACTCTCCACCTAAATCACATCTAAAACATTTGATGACAGCAGAATGTTGAGTTTTGACAAAAGCACGAAAGGTATTGTAAATATCAAAGAAGTCTAAACGACGTTTCATAAGATAAACCCAACAGTAACGAGTGCAATCATCAATAAATGATACATAATATCGAAACCCCCCTCTTGTAGTAACAGAAGAGGGTCCCCACACATCAGAATGAACTAAATCAAATGATGTAAGAGAATAAGAAATACTTATATTAAATGGTAAAGAGGAAAATTTTGCCAGTTTACAACCACTACAATCAGAAATGTCATGAGTTTGTAAATCTCCTAATTTTCCTGTAGAAGCTAAATATTTTAAACGAGAGGCTGAAACATGACCAAGGCGAGAATGCCATAAATAAAAACTAGACGAAGATGAACTCAAACGAAAGGATGACAAGTCAACACTAGAAGCTGCAACCACTGGTACATTGAGCTTGCCCAAGATGTATAATCTCCCTTGCCTACGGCCTATCCCAATCAGCGCCTGACACTGCGGATCCTGCACATGACAAAAAGTATAAGAAAAAGAGACTAAATAACTTGCATCACAAAGCTGACCAACAGAAACAAGATTCATAGTAAGTTTAGGAATGTGGTAAACACTAGGGAGAGATACATGAGGTGTGACAACAGACCCAACACCTGCTAATGGCATGAGAGTACCATCAGCAGTCATAACAGGCAAAGAGGAAGTAGGACATAAGGAAGCAAAAGATGACAAGTCAGGCGATATATGATTAGAAGCTCCAGAGTCTAAAACCCAAATACCTAAGGACATACCTGAAGACATACCTAGTGAAGAGGTGGCCATAGCATGTGGCTGTGTGGCAAGGAACTTCTGAAATTGCTCAGCAAGGGAGGTCATGGACGGAGTGGATGGGGAAGGGGAACCGGGTCCAAATGAGTCTAATGGTGGTACAACTGCTGCAGTGTTAGGCTGTGGAGGCCTATATGAACGCTGCTGAGATTGGTTGTCAGATTTCCAATGAGAAGATTGAGGTTGCTGTTGTTGTGGTGGTCGACCATGTGAAGGCTGGTTGCTGCTATTGGGCTGGTTTGCACGACCCAACCTAGGACACTGAGCCTTCCAATGACCCTTTCTCCTTACAGTAGCTGCATACATCACTACCAACTCTCGAGTAAGGCTTATTCTGATTGTTGGACTGTGGTCGAAAAGGGGCTGCTAAAACAGACGGAGTAGAGTCGGGGAGAATTCCCTTTCCAGACTGTGTCTTGAGACGTATTTCCTCGGCTACTAACTCATGGACAACAGAATCAACGGACGGAAGTGGGCTACGATAGAGAATGGACCCACGAAGGCCCGCAAAATCTTCACATAGAGCCATCAAAAACTGAACCAGACGTTGTTCCTCCCTACTAGCGATATATGGTGCAAAGGCTCGCAATTCGGGCGACTCCATGAGAGCTAACTGATCCCAAAGATCTGTCATTGTAGAATAGAACTCCTGAATACTCGAATTTTTTTATTCAAGGGCACGAATATCACACTTTAATTGGTACCTTTTCGCAAAATTGGACTGTGTAAATAATTTAGCCAAATGATCCCACACCTCCTTTGCATATTCAAACTTTGCCAACTGCATACCTATTGAGGGAGCAACGGAGTTGTTGATCCAAGTAATGATTTTCGAATTATTTGTGTCCCAAACATCTAGCAATTCTGCAAATTTATCAGCATTTTCATTCGTAGGTTTACTAAAATCCCCATTGATATAACCCCACATCTTCTTCCCCTTCAGAAAATTTTTCATCACATAATTCCAATATGCAAAATTCTTGCCATCGAGTTTAACACTAATCGCTTGAAGCGAATCATCACGTTTAGTAGCCATTACGAAAATAAAGCAATTAAATAACACAAAACAAGCGAACCCAAAATCAAAGACAGGTCCAAAAACACAAAACAAACGAACCAGAATCAGTAACAGACAGATCCAAAAACGAGCGCAAACCAGTGCGAGTTCTAAATACGAATCCGAATCCGAATCAGCGAGAAATCCAACAACGAACCAGAATCATCCGAAAATCGTGGATGAGATTCGAACCTGCTCTGATACCATGTGAATATATTAAATAATCAAGAAAACAACAAAGGGAAAGAGAAAAGAGAGCTAGAGTTTTTCATAACACAAAAACTGAATGAATGAATACAATGAAAAAGAAGAGGCAATAATAATAGAATATCTAGGTATACAGTATTACCCTAATATAAAAGAAAAGACTAAACTACCCTAAAGCTAATAAAACTAATTATAATAGTATTAATACACTTGAGTGAGTATTTTCTCATACATAAACACAATGCTACTTTATGAAGTTTCTCAATTCTCACTCACAAATAAAATGTTATTTTCTGGAATTTCTCACTTATATGAGAAATTTTGTGGATTTGTCACTTAAGTTTTTTTTTTTTTGGGTTGGATTATTGCCATAAAAGTCCCCTAAAAAGGACTTATAACTAACCAACCCAACAATCCTCTCCCCCCCTTCTCTCTCTCTCTCGCTCTCACACACACACACTCAAATAGGACATCTTTGGGCCTCGGGTGTTGAAACTGGATACACTAAGTTGAGTTTGGGCTATTCTTGGGCGGACATTGCTCAAGCCCAATCCAGGGCAGCCATGTTGATGGCAGGACAGCCCAGACATCGTTAACCTGGACCATAACTGCACGCTATCCTCATGCTGCTGTCATTCGCAGGAATAACTAAACAAGTGGCCCATTTAATGCTTGTTTAGGGGGGGCACTTAAATATTTGTGGTCACTACATGTATTTGTAGCTCAAGAGTTAGAACTTAAAGTCCTTTTCCGTCAACTAAAATTTCAAGTTTAAGTTAAGCTGCTTTATATAAGTAAATATTATTAAAACTAACCGCATCTGTATGTCTAGTGATGTGGTGTTGGAATCGTATTCAATTGTAGTGGGACCACCAACATGTTATTAAAAGTGATGCCGTCAGATGTTAAGCCTAAACTTGTTGATCCTGGCCTGCCCTAACATGGATTTCAAGACCCATCATGCTATTTTTTTTTATTATTTATTTTCCAAACATTGCGTAAAGATGTGTTTTCCTTTCTTTTCTCAAAAATTGAGTATTTTATTGAGACAAAGAAAAGCAAAAGATAACAGCTTTGCCCATATCTAGAAAGACAATTTGCCTCTTTGTAAACTTGCAAGTTGCAACACAAGAAAATAAGTGTGACCATGCCAAGGTTGTGCTTCCTGACCTTGCCCAAGCCCAGCCCAAAAACTTCATTGGCCCTCAAAATAAGGCACATCCCATATCTATGGGCCTACACACCAAGCCCAAAAGCTAAAACCGACACGTCTCGTCACGCCGGTCACCGGCCTATAGGCCACGCCTACACTCATTCCAAATGAATCCAAAACCGGTCACACTTATACATGTTTATGACCCAATTTTCATGTCATTTGGGATTTATTATCTATCTTAAAAAGACCATAGGGATTAGTTTAAGCAACCATATGGAAAATATCAACTGGATCATAAACATTGGACGGTTGGAACCAAGTTAAATTTAATGTAGATTCCTAAATATCGTGTATATAAAATTGGGAAGTTGACCACAACCATTTTTAGATAAGATGACATAATCTCACTTGTATCAAAATTAATGCTTAAAATTTTAAACGGAGGATTTGGTTAAGTAGCCTATTTTCTATTATGGTGGTTTGGTTGAGCCATTACACCGGGGACTCACACCTTCACCTAATCTAATTTCTCACCCCTCAACCTTCTTAATTAGAGTAGCTTGTAAGGAACTCAATTGACCATTCAATATTTATAATTGCAACATCACTTTTTTGTTTCTTCTTTTTGTTTGCTTTTGCATGAGTTGGTGTAATGCTTTGAACGCAAGCTTTGGAGAAAAAAAATTGATTGTGATTGAATAAAAAGTTGGTGAGGGTGATGGTAGATATGTATCATCACCATATCATGTTAATATCATGTTAGAGATTTGACTTCACTTTTCATTTTAAACAAGGACTTTTAATTTGCAAAAAGATGTTCTAAGGGCCGTTTGGGAAAGTTTGAAATATGATCATTTTTAGTCAAAGTCTCACTTGTTATATGGTTATTGTGAGAACCATGCAAGTTTATATTAATTTGACAAGAACTAGTTTTGAAAAATTGACACTTACCAAACATGTTGGATTATTCTAATAATAAAAAATAAACATAATCTATTTTTAATTAGTTCTATGTATATATTGGTAATATTAATGGTTGATACAGCGCGCTGTGCAAAAATGTGTGTGCATCTAAATTTCTAATGGTCTTTAACAGTACGTTACAGACATTTAAGTACAATGAATAAAAATTCTTTTACTTATATATATATATATATATATATATTTTTTGAGTAAGATTTTACTAATATTTACGTTCTCTTTATGTTGAAGACTACACAGTTACAAATATTAAAAAAATTCATTGATCAAGGAGCTTAACGCTCAAATTAAATATGAAGGATCACCGAATGACCATGAATCAAACATATATATATATATATATATATATATATATATATATAGGGGTGGAACTGTGTTGTTGGTGGGGGAGTGCCATTGCACCCCTCACATGTGGTAAAATGTTCTTACTAATATACATGTATGTGTGTTATTCCTTTTATTTGTTATTTGTTGGCACCCCCAAACAAAAAATATGTTACCCCTCAATTATCTTAAATCATTTTATTGCTTTATTTCAATTCTAAATTTCAATCATATGTGTTTCAGAATCATTTGAGATACAAAGATTTGGGTAAAATAACATTATTCTGTACAATTAGACCACTCATTATGATAAATTCAAACTCCGCCCCACCTCCCCAACAACTCTCAAACAGTACAAAATAATCTGACATAGTAATTTTGTAGTCTTACTGATAAGAGGAAAAAAAAAATATACCCATGTATAAATAGAACCAAAAAAATTGCCACGGGGACGCTGCCCCCGAACCCCAATATGTCATTGTTAGATAGCCTACGTAGTAACTCGGCACCGCAAAGGCAAAATTCTGATTCCGCCCCTATATTACTCTATATGTATTTACATATACGGAATAGTACATCCATGGGCCACCTTTCCTCCCAAAAAAAAAAAAAAAACAAAAAGAGAAGATTCCTTCTCTTGTGTCCAGTAGCTCTACGTACACGTATCATCAGAATTACTCTATGTTTTAGGTGAATACACTTTTCTACATTAGTTATTGTTTGGGTAAAGAAAGTATTAGTGGAAAATTTTTTTGTCATATTAAGTTGTCCAGATTTGATGGACTTTTGGCAAAGGTGGCTGAACTGTTGTATCTTCGGAGACGGTGTGTTATTTTTCACTACACCGGGTATTGCTTGTAGAGGACGCGTATCATCTCAAAAGAGCGTTATCGCGCCTCATCTTAGTCACTCTCTTATTAATTTTATTCAATGATAGAATTGACAGTAATCTTATTACGGTGAAATCTTTTAAAGGCCATATTTTTTTTTATTCTCCAACAAAACACTTGCATTTAGAATCAATTCATTAGTGCACAAAACCGATTCTTTATTTTCCCGAACCGCCTCTAAGTACATTATGAATGGCAGTTTTTTTTTTTTTCGGTTACAAGGACAAATCCCCAGCAATGTCCTCTGCGACTTCGGGATTAGTATCCATTATCGTTTTATCGGAGTTGAAAATGAGACAAACCTCCGGACATATGTATCAACCCCAAAACACACACACCAAATAAACTAAAAAGATAAGTTAGCGATAGAATCTAAATTCACACCAAATTAAATATTATCTATCTTAACACCTATCCTTTCAACTACCTTTCACGATCCATTGAAGGATTTCAAACTCCGACCTCCTTTCCTTATATTTATGTACGTGAAGTCTCACGAAAGCAGCTTTTGATAGATGTGTATTTGGAAAGCACAAAGACACATTGATACGTGGTTTAGCACTTTAGCCATTATGTAGCCTTGTGATGTGTACGGCTCTGACTGATTTGAATAGTATTTATTATTTAGGACCACATAGAGGCACCATTGGATCAATATCTGGCTGAGGAACTGCATTTGTACGACTGGCATGGCTTATTCACGTGTCTCTGATTAATTAATAATGTTACATATATCCAATTTTGCAAAATTGTTTTATCAATTGATTGAAGAAAAATTTAGTGAAAGATCTCATTCTACCAATATTTGTTATAATAGATCCATTAATTGGTACTCTCTGTCCCTTTTTTTGAGTCCATCTTTGGGAACTCAACTTATTAAGGGGATAAAAAGAATCTACACCTACTTTCCACAATTGCCCCTAATCATTACAATAACTTTTTTAGTTTTGTCTTGGTGTAGATTTCAAGGAAGGGTAGTTTTGGAAAGTAAGTAAAAATTGTATACCAATTTAGGAAAGTGGACACTAATTTTGGGACATCCCAAAATAGAATATAGGACTCTAAAAAAGGGACAGAGGGAGTACTTCTTAATGAGACACCCTATAATTGTAAATATTGTTAGAGATTAGTCCAAATTTTCCTATTTTAGAATTATTAGATGTCTTTTCTACCCTTACCTATATATACAGAACCATATATAAGAAATATATACAGATATTAGGGAAGTATTTCAGTTACACAAAATCCCATTGATTAGGGATATCTTTTTGGAAATAGCAAAATCCCATAATTGTAGGATTTATATTAAACACATCTTGTAGTTTGATATCTCACCATTCCATATTCATCTAATATTCATTCATCAGACAGTAAACACTCAATCTGTTTTTGCAAGTTATCGAAGAATGTATTTAAATCAGTATGATTTTCATGCTATGTTCACACTAGATATTTAGAGTTTGTAGTATAATTTGATAGTGCAAAAGTTCACATTGTATATATATATATAATGTTTAGAGTTTGTAGTGTAATTTGACAGTGCAAAAATGCAAATGTTCACACTAATCTACCCCTAACCTATATATATAATGCTGATATGTATATTTCGGTCAAACTCAATCCCATAAATCTTGTATATGTTTTGGGAAGTTACTAAATCTTGCATATATTTTAGGAATTAAGTTGCTCAATGCCATGATTGTAGGGTTTTATACTTTAGAATCTGTTTAATATTACACATGTCTTTTTAATTTCGTATTTCACCATTCTTGGGTGATCTAACAGTCATTCATCACCATCGCCAAAAAAAATTTTTTGTGTTAAATTTCACACTTAAATGAATATAAGTGTTAAATTTCACACTCATATTCGAGTTATTCAACAAAAGGAACACTGTCTTATCACAAATTCATTTGCACGTTCATTTTACACTGACTGCATTATTTCATTGACATCACAATTTTCATTCACATAGTAAACAATTTCGCACCACAACATGTGAAACCAAGAATATGAGTGTTAAATTTTACACTACAACCTTTTGAACTATATCCTTTGAACTACAACATAGTGTACAGTTTCACATCACAACTTTTGAAGCAAGAACAAGAGTGCTAAATTTTACACTACAACCTTTTGGACCACAACCTTTGAACCACAACATAATATACAATCGGGTTCCATTGTATAGACTGAAAGAGAGAAGATCTGATATTGCCATTGTTGTTGAAACGCAGAAAGCTTCCAAGCATCATAAGTCAAAACATCAACCGTGTTCGAAACAATCACCAAAATCGAATAGGGCTAGTACTTCACAAGTTGGGGCACAATAATAGAGAACATGGCCTTGTTCCTCTATATCAAGTTCAGCCTGGACTCACCGGGGTTTTGCCTAGCATTGGCGGTGACGATACAGAGAGCGGATCCGACGGTTATCTTGGTCTTCAAGTAGTCCATGTCGGTCATGATCTTGGTCCTCGGGAGGAACGCGACGACGTGTTGGAGATTCAGCATCTCGCCGCAGAGTTTATCTGGCCTGCGTCGACTACCGTGAGGTCGTCGGAGAGGTCCTGTGTGAGGATGGTTCGAGCTATAGCCTGGGCTTTCTTCCCTAAACAGAGAGAGAGAGAGAGAGAGAGAGAGAGAGAGAGAGAGAGAGATGCATATAGAATGTGATTTCTTCTCATTTAGGTATTTGGGATTTGAATTTTGAAAACCCCTAAAATAGTTGGGGTTATTAATTGCAGTTTTGAATGGGAAATGGAAAGGGTAGTTTGGTCCGGATTTGTGGTGTGGGCTTCAGACTAAAATGTTTCATAGGTTGGGACTATTGCAAGAAACCTAGAGTAAAATGGACATTATACTAACTAACTCTTGATTCAAAGTTGCATTAGATGCCTGATAAACATTGAATATTGCACATTTATGTGTCAATATAATAGACATAATGCTCATTTAATCCCCCAAATCTCTAGTTTTATATGCATATTTGAATTAATATAATTTAGAATAATGATTGGGGCACAAAAGGATACAAAAAACTTCCACAAAATGAGTGGAAAGTCTACGTGGCATAGTGGGACCTGTCAGCAATTAATGGAAACAATGTTTAATTACTGGCGGGTCCCACTGTGCCACATAGACTTTCCACTCATTTTGTGGAAGTTTTTTGTATCCTTTTGTGCCCCTAGCATTGTTGTATAATTTAATAGAGATGTCACTCAAATGCGTGTAAAAATGTGTTTTTATATATTTTATATATTTAGGTAAAAATGAAGTGAAATAAAGGGAAGGAAAGAAGTAGCAACCATACCATAGTATATTCATTTGTTAGTCAAAGATAAATAGTAGTAAATAGTGAACAAACAATAATTTTACTATTTGAAAAAAAAAATAGAGAACGAGGTAACATTCAAGCAAAGCTTGGATGTTAACTTGTTTTATTTATTTAATATTTTTTTTGGTTTTTTCTCTCTCTCTCTGTCAGCTACATTTGTCAAAGCTGTTAGAGAACAAGCGGAAAATGAAGATCACGCGAAGAAAATTTGCCAACATAACGAAGGCAGTGATGATTTTCCTCAAAAAACATCTATAAAAGCAAGCTACAGACACCAAACAACGATACACACAACTCACAAGCTGCAATTGCTTCACAACACATTATTAGGGAGAGAATAGTTTAGGGGAGGTTATCATATGAGCACTTCATATTGTCCCTATAAGTAGGAAACTTTAATTTTTCTTTGCCTTTTCTAGTTCTAGTAATTGTAAAAATTTAGTCTTATTTAATTGATGATTTCATGTTCAAAAAAGTATATAGCAGAACTTTGTGTACTGTATTTCTTAAAATAAAATATTTGTTTTCTTGTAGGACCTTTGTCACTTTGTAGTAGTAAAATATTCCTATTTAAAATTAGATATAATATTTTTAGAGTCTAGTAATACTTATAATTGTCTCCTAAAATAGTTTGAAACCTCAAATTTCTAATTTTTATACCAATATTTTCATTCACTAGAAGACAGATTTTGTAAGTAAATGTCGTATTTCTTAACCACGTAGTTGTTATAATCATCTACTAAAGTCCAAAGCACACCATACCTATATCTCACTCCAAAATTATATTAGGATTTGGTTTGGCATTGCTTGTGTTCTTGGAGTTCAACCACTATGACCCCACAAGAATCCAAAGTCAAAGGTTTAGTATTTTATTATTAAGTCAGTATTTCCATTTGTTTATGTTTTATTAGCCTAGTTGTACTAAACTTTGTTATTTTTGCAGATTCCACAAATTCAACCCCAACTTATGTTAAGTGGAGAAAATAATATAACAATATTAGTTTTTACCCTTACCTTGATTTTACAACTTTAATTTTAATTAGACGGTGATTGCGTGCATCTATTTAATTTATCTTTAAATTTTATTTGGAAGACAGTTTCAATTCCAAAATGGTAGGCTAAAACTTTAATTGGGGATATGCAATAAAAACTTAGAAACCACAGCTTCTGTGCACTAATCTTAAATGGACAAATTTATCTAGATGGGTTATTTTTTCATTTATGGCCAAAAATATCTATGTATCTATAGTTTATGACCATTTAACATGTTTATATACTATGGCTATATTGGACATCAAAAGATTGCATATTTGAAATAAGAATATAATTATGTGGATTGTCAAACTATGCCTTTTGTCATAAAAAACATCTAGCATACTCAAACAATTCATATGACAAAATTTATATTTCAAATATGTGTTTATATATATTTTTATCCACTAATGGACATGCAATTGTGTAGTGGCAGAGTGGTGGGGACTGGACGCCGAATAACCCACATCCGCGACAGGGCACGGTTTGAGCCTGGCTACTACCCAATTGCCTTTTTATTTTTCTTTAAACCAAACGACGTCGTTTCATATCAAACCTGCACACTTGATATGATCCTGACTAGTGAAAGTTTATTTTCAAATAAAGAATGACTCTGCAGTCTTAAATGCCAAATCTTTTCAAATGCACAGAAGTTGTGGAATCTAGTGTTGGTTTTGCATATTCCCAATTTCTTTAAATTATTTTTTTCAACTTAATTAATATTTCCTGTTTTTAATAACTTTGCTTAAATATTTGTATTATTTCTATCTTTCGCTAGTATTAAATCCAAAAAGTTTATCTTATAAAAATTTAGCTTTATTTCTTTTTCTTCAGTTTCTTACTAGTATCTTAGTTAATTTATTTTGCACTGTTAAAATCTTTACCGTAAACTACTTAGAAAAAAATATCTTTTAATTAGTTTTATTTCAAAAAAATATAAAAACTAGTAGTTTAGGAAAAGCCACAAAAATTCATCATCTTTTATTTTCTTTTTAGTGACAAAATAGTTATTGCCTATCTTTCTTTTCCGTTCCCTGTGGGTTCGACCTGGACTTCCAGAACTTTATTACTTGTACGATCACCTACACTTGGGTCTGATAAGAAAACGCGTAAATAGGATGTCGTCAAGTTTTTGGCGCTGTTGCCTGGGAACGATTAATAAAAATAATAAATAAAAAAAAAGCTAAGTTTAAAACTATTTTTCCTACTATATCTATATCTATATATATATACTTATTCTACCTTATAAATAATTAAGTTTTCTTTTTAAAAAAAATGATAATATAAGAAAAAAATAAAATAAAAAACTATATATAATCTTTCCTTGTGAAATATATATAAATATATATTTATCGATATGTACTCGTGCATCTTCTAAAACAAAAGAAGCATAAATATATCTATATAAACCTATCTTATAAAAAAAATATAAATATAAATATATATATATAATAAGAAGTTTTTATTTTTACATAGCTAATAATAATAATAATAATTTTAAAACTTAGTTTTTCTTTTACTTCTTATATCCTTAGATACTACTGAAGCTTTATATCAAGTACCACATAATTCTAATATTTCTACTGATTCATCTAGTGTACAATTTCCTAGAATAATGGCAGAAATTGTAGGACCAGAAGGAATTGCCGATGATGCTCATAGTGAGAAGGGGAAAAATATACCACAATTTATTTTACCAGAACGTGAACACGTCCTTTATGTGATTTATTTACTCCAGAAAGAAACATCACTCCTTCTTACATCACTCTACCTAGACATACAAGAAATTTTCACTTTAGACAAGGCATGATTCCACTTTTACCAACTTTCCATGGAATGGGGTCAGAACGTGCTTATTTACATATTCGTGAATTTGAAGAAGTTTGTAATACGTTCTCTGATCAAATCTGTCTTATTGAAATAATCCGTCTTAAGCTTTTTCCTTTTTCTTTAAAAGATGAAGCTAAAGCTTGGCTTTTATCTATCTGTCCTAGATCTATAACTTCATGGCATGATATGAATGAAGCCTTTCTAAAAAAGTTCTATCCAAAAAATTTAACTAATAGCATGATGCGTCAAATTAAACTTTTTACTCAAAAAGTAAAGGAACCATTCCCTGAAGTTTGGAAACGTTTAAATATCTCCTACTAGCTTGTCCACATCATGGATTTGAAAAATGGCGTCTAATTAATTTCTTTTACGAAGGATTAGAACATAAATCAAAGAAATTAGTTGAAACTATGGGTCAAGGAGAATTTTTGAGTAAAATTGCCTATGAAGCTGAATCATATTTTGATTGGCTTAGCGAAAATGCTTCCTAGTGGGAAAAAGAAGAAATTGGTAGAACGAAAAAAGCTAAAAGTTTATACCAATTACAATCAGAAGATGAATTAACACTGAAATACGAAGAATTAGCACGTAAAGTAGAAGCTATTACAGTAGAAAAAAATAATCCACCTAAGAAGGAAAAGAGATCTTTGTGACAATTGTCATACGTTAGGACATCCTACGAATGAATGTCCTAACAGTTCAAATTTTCAAGAAATTACTTCAGCAGAGATAAATGCTGTGAATAATTATAGGGGTCCCCAAAACTCCTATGGTAATTCATAATAGTCTAACTGGAGGAATCCTCCAAATCATATGTATACCAAAGAAGGTATTCTACAATTTCAAACTCAACACTAACCTACTTAAAATAATCAATATTTACCTCATCTGCCTCAATTTCAACAAACACAAAATACATATCCTAATACATAACAAAATTCTAATGTTTATGTGCCTCCGCACAAGAAAGCACAAAAGAAACCTTTACAGTCTATGATGCAACAATTAATACAAATCATGGAAAAATTACAAACATCTGTGGATAGAATTAATAATCCACACGATTCTATAGGAAAAGGTATTTTTCCTTCCCAACTACAACCTAATCCAAGGGGACAACCACAAGGTGATCCCTCAACTTTTGTTAATAGTCAACATGAACAAGTAAAAGCTATAACTGTACTAAGAAGTGGTAAGGCTATTGGAGAAGAAATTTCACATTCTTTAGAAGAAATTGAGCATACAAATAAAGATGATAATATGCAAGAAATTAAGAAAGAAATAGATGAAGATAAATTTACTAATGAAGTTGAAGTTGAAGTTGAAGTTGAAACCCTTGAAAAATAGCAAATTTTTCAAGAAAATGAAACATCTGATTTACCAGTGGAAAAAGAAACAGAGGAAACTCCTTAATATTCTCCTCAAATTCCTTATCCACAACGTTGAAGAAAACACCAAGATACTAAGAATCAGGAATATTTAGAATTATTTAAATAAGTACACATTAATATTCCTCTCATATATGCGATTAATCAAGTACCTGCTTATGCAAAATTCTTAAAAGATTTATGTACTGTCAAACGTAAGCAAAATGTAAGAAGGGATGCGTATTCCGCTGACTTCGTTGAAGAAATTAATTCCATCATACAACATAATTTACCAACAAAATTTAAAGACCCAATTACACCAACAATATCGTGTATTATTAGAAATCACCAAATCAATCACGCACTCCTTGATTTAGGAGCTAGTGTGAACTTGCTTCCTTATTCTGTTTATCAAGAACTTGGATTAGGTGAGTTAAAGCCTACTCGCATGGTATTACAACTCGCTGATAGATCTACAAAATATCCGCGAGGAATTTTGGAAGATGTTCTTGTCAAAGTTGAAGATTTTATTTTCCCAGTAGATTTTGTCATCCTTGATGCAGAACCAGTATTAGATACTAATGTATAAATACTAGTCATTTTTGGAAGACCCTTCTTGGCTACCATTGATGTCACAATTCGAATCCGTAGTGGTATGATGACTGTAGTATTTGGAAATATGACTTTAAATATTAAAGTTTTTTCTAATCCACAACATCAAGAAGATGATGAGAATATTGAAGAAGTTCATGCTATAGAATCTCTATCAAGCGAATATTTTAACTTGACTTGTTACAATGATCCAGTAGAATCTGTTATTAATAACTCTATTCAGAAACTAGACAGTAATAATCTGCAAGAACATCTTATGAGTTAAGTATGTTTTAATGAAGATTCAACAGAAGAAATAATTCAAGAAGTAATGTGGACAACACATTTTGAACCTTTACCACCAAAGACTACATTAATACTTCCATCTAATTTACAAACTCCATAGTTGGAATTAAACGAACTCCCTAAAGAGTTTAAATATGCTTTCCTTGGTATTAATAATATTTATCCCGTAATAATATCATCTCTTCTAGACTCCAGTCAAAAAAATAAACTCATTAGTATGCTTCAAAAGCATAAAAGTGCCATTGGTTGGAGTATAGCAGATTTAAAAGGAATAAGCCCTTCAATATGCACTCACAATATATGTCTTGAAGATAATGCTAAAACCTCAAGAGAAATGCAAAGAAGACTTAGTCCTATTATTTAGGAGGTAGTTAAGAAGGAAGTTCTCAAGCTACTCGATATGGGTATTATATATTCAATATCCGACAGTAAATGGGTAAGTCCAACACAAGTTGTACCAAAAAAAGCAGGAATTATAGTTATTCCGAATTCAAAGGGAGAATTAATTCCCACTCGTGTCACTACTGGGTGACGTGTATGCATAGACTACAAAAACTCAACGCTGTAACTCGTAAGGATCACTTTCCTTTACCTTTTATGGATCAAATGTTAGAAAGAATAGCGGGCCATAAGTATTACTGTTTTCTAAATGGTTATAGTGGTTACAATCAAATAGAGATTGCACCAGAAGATCAAGAAAAAACTACTTTCACATGTCCATTTGGAACTTTCGCCTATCGCCGAATGCCCTTTGGTCTTTGCAACGCACCTGCGACCTTTCAAAAGTGTATGCTAAGTATTTTTAGTGATATGGTAGAAAAGAATTTAGAAGTTTTTATGGATGATTTTTCAATTTTTAGCAAATCCTATGATGATTGCCTAAGCAATCTTCAGAAAGTTCTCCAAAGATGTGAAGAAAAAAGTTTAGTTTTAAATTGGAAAAAATGTCATTTTATGGTCACTAAAGGTATTGTCTTAGGACACATTATTTTTGAAAATGGGATACAGGTAGACAAAGCCAAAATATATCTTATCGCTAATTTACCAATTCCCAAGACTGTAAAAGACATCCGTTCATTCTTAGGACATGCTGGTTTCCATTTATGGCCAAAAATATCTATGTATCTATAGTTTATGACCATTTAACATGTTGATATACTATGGCCATATTGGACATCAAAAGATTACATATTTAAAATAAGAATATAATTATGTGGATTGTCAAACTATGTCTTTTGTCATAAAAAACACCTAGCATACTCAAACAATTCATATGACAAAATTTATATTTCAAATATGTGTTTATATATATTTCTATCCACTAATGGACAGGCAATTGTATAGTGGCAGAGTGGTGGGGACTGGACGCCGAATAACCCACGTCCGCGGCGGGACACGGTTCGAGCCTGGCTACTGCCCAATTGCCTTTTTATTTTTCTTTAAACCAAACGACGTCGTTTCAAATCAAACCTGATACACTTGATATGACTCTGACTAGTGAAAGTTTATTTTCAAATAAAGAATGACTCTGCAGTCTTAAATGCCAAATCTTTTCAAATGCACAGAAGTTGTGGAATCTAGTGTTGGTTTTGCATATTTCCAATTTCTTTAAATCATTTTTTTCAACTTAATTAATATTTCCTGTTTTTAATAACTTTGCTTAAATATTTGTATTATTTCTATCTTTCGCTAGTATTAAATCCAAAAAGTTTATCTTACAAAAATTTAGCTTTATTTCTTTTTCTTCATTTTCTTAATAGTATCTTAGTTAATTTATTTTGCACTGTTAAAATCTTTACTGTAAACTACTTAGAAAAAAAACATTTTTTAATTAGTTTTATTGCAAAAAAATATAAAAACTAGTAGTTTAGGAAAAGCCACAAAATCCATCATCTTTTATTTTCTTTTTAGTGACAAAATAGTTATTGCTTATCTTTCTTTTCCGTTCCCTGTGGGTTCGACTTGGACTTCCAGAACTTTATTACTTATACGATCACCTACACTTGGGTGTGATAAGAAAACGCGTCAATAGGATGTCGTCAATGCCCATAAAAAAAAAAAACAAAAAGTTGCATTAGATGGTGTAAAATCTTTTAAAGGATCACAAAACTAATTTTATAATAAATGCAATATCTTAGTATCCTTAAGCCTCGTTTGATTGTCGGATAGGATAAAAGAATATAGGATAAAAGAATATAGTATAAAAGTGTAGTTAGTTATCTTGAGATAACTAAGCACAGGATAAAACAGTGGAGTTTTATTTTTATACTGTGTTTGGTTTGTGCCGAATTATACTGGAGATAAAATACAATTAGTCTAATACTGTGTTTGGATGACCATGATATAATCCTGGATTAATCTGTAACTTTTCATGAATTCCCCTTTTACTAAAACATTACCAAATTGCCATGAATATACCAAAACACCTTCACAATACATATGTCTCACACTTTTTTCACAACATTAACTACAAAAGACATATGTCTCATACTTTTTTGAGCAAACAAAATTTAAAAAAAAAATTACAAAATACATAATAGCAATGTCAATAATATGTCCTAACATACACCCCTGATTACCCAAAAAAAATAATTTAATGTCCTATAGTGTTTGAACAGCACCACTACACCTGGATCAGTCTTACACCAACACTTATGATCTCAAAGGTTGAATCATTGAAGGATAAACATCCAATATTGTAAAATAATCAACCCAAAGAACCATATCACAGCTTAAAGGCAGATAAGATGTTGATGTAATATATATCCTGTATTTTGTTATATAAATAAGACCTAGTATTCGTTTCTATATCCTTGTATAACCCTTACCATTCATTTGATAATTTTGGTTATCAATCGATTGACTTTGTTTCCCAATCGATTGCTACTTTTAGTATACCAATCGATTGCCATATTTTCAATCGATTGGTATTCTGTTGACCTGAATTCATTACGTGGCAGTATACCAATCGATTGTCATCTTTTCCAATCGATTGCCTTCAAATATTTGTAACCAATCGATTGCCATCAGACCCAATCGATTAGCATAAGCAGAGACAAGGTTTCTTCTTTGCTTGAGCTTTGGACTTGTGGCACTCTTATTTAGTATATATACCAGTCCATTTCTATGCCGTGGGTCTATTTTGGTTCAGTGGAGTTTGAGAGAGAGAGGGTTTATATATATACACACAAACATATATACATATATATATATATATATCTACACACACACACACACACACACACACTCTCTCTCTCTCTCTCCAGAATATAAGAGGAGAGAGCCAGAGAAGAAAAGAGAAGAAGAAAGAAGGAAGGAAGAGAAGAGGAGGAGAGACTGAGATAGAGGAGAGAATGAGAAGGAGGAGAGAGAAAGCTTGAAGACTTCCAAGCTATACACACACCAAACACAGCATTAGGTGTGTCTTTACTCACTTGGTCTCTTTTATATATGCTTTTACAAGTTTTGGTAGTGTTTAGATGTAATAAATGTTAGGGATATATACTAAAAGCCATGCTTTATGTAGTTGATTTATTATTCATTTAATAAAATCAGTTAATCCATTTTTATGAGAATCTGTGTGGGCAATATTTGTATTAAATTGTTTATTTAATATTATGCATGAGTGTCTTTCATTCTACATAGTAGGTGGTTTGGTGTGTAGAGCTCGACTTACAAATGGAAGATTAGACCATCGAATCTTGTAGAATGTAAGATTTTTATTTACAGTCTTAGATGGATTGGACACACCATCGGTAGGACTGCAGCATGGTATTATAGTAGGTTTGTCTTGACTACGGGAAATGGTATAGTTTTAACTCACCATGCTGGTACACTTTGTGTATTAAACGGGGCCGACTTGGGGTAATTATCTTTATACTGACTTATAAGATAATTAATACCTCATGACTATTATGAGTGCTTATGCTCCAAATCCTAAGTTAAGTTATAGACACGTACATTTGATATTTACACTTTGATCCATAAAAGGGTGAGATCCTTAAATGGGTCAATATCTCATTGGAATGGGTGACAATATTAGTTGTGTAGTGGATATTAATTAATGATGGAATCCATGTCTCAATTTTGAGATTGATGATATCCCCTTGAGAAAGCTTATAAGCTTTGATTATGTCAAACCCTGCATGTGGATTTTGTATCCGACATATCAGATAAGTTAAGCGGAGGATCTCAAGGAATTTGAAGAGATTAATTAAATATGATTGTCAGTAATTATATTTAATTAATGGATATCTGTAATCTTAACATGGGGAGATAATAAGCATTTAATAACATGGAGCTCGAAATATATTTTTGAGATAAGGGTAGGAGTGCAATTATAATTCTTTAGTGGTATGAATTATAATTTATGGAAATAGGAATCTGATTCAGTTCGAATAAGGGTCTCCTAATTCCATAAGGAAGCCTATTCCTTATTGACTTCTTATGGTCCCTATTGTAGCCTACATATTTGCTGCTTTGGCTCTCTCCCCAGTTTACGTTTTTCTATGAAGAGTATTATAACTCGAAATAGAAAAGAGAGCGTAAAAAGAGAGAGCAGAAACATAAAGGATTTCGAAGGAGCCTATACTCAGTTCGATATTCTGGCAGCAAAGGAATATGGTAGACACACTCAGTTTGATATTCTGGCAGCAAAGGAATATGGTAGAAGATCGTGAGCTGTTATCAAGCCCGTGTTCTCGATTCGTCTACTACAGCAATCCGTTTTAGCAGTTTAAGGTAACCCTAGTTTCACCCTTATAGGGTTATTGTAGTTTTTACGTAAATTTTGCAGTACCAACTTATACGCGCTGTCAACGAATTCTGGGTACGCAGTTTCCTAACAATAAACACGTCTTTAGGACGTTTATATCCTGTTTTATGAATCTGCTGGAGAAGATGAAGTCCCAATTGATTAGACTTTTCCCAATCGATTGATATCAGTTGAGTCTCAATCGATTGGTATAGATTCCCAATCGATTGGCATTCTTTATAACCCAATCGATTGCTAAAGTTAGCAATCGATTGCCATTGTTTTGGATCCAATCGATTAACATGTTTTCCCGATCGATTATGACATATTTTATCCCAATCGATTGACCCTTGTCTCAATCGATTGGTATTGGCAGAACATGGTTTGTTTATGTTGTTTATTATATAGAGGGTTCGATGGTTCGATTCTCGATTCGGACTTTCATTATGCGATTATGGGTGGATCAGGGATAATGTGACGACAAAGATAAGTATGATTAATAAATATGGATTAACGTGATGATGTTAGATGTTATGCAGTTCATGTATGAGTTCGATATCCTTTCTTTTCAATCAGAGTAGTCAGGCCACAGTGTTAAGTCATGTATCAATCTTAGTGCGTAACATAAGTAGGTTTGAGAAGTTCTGGGAATAGTACGCGGGCGGACGCCTGGTCATGATATGCTTTCACATGTAGTGGATGATTTATATCCTTAACGAATAGTGAGCAGGACCATGTAGTCCTAAGATAGCCAGATGATCCATGTTATATCCTTAACGAGTGGTGGATGGCTTATATCCTTAACGAGTGGTGGATGGGGATCACTGGTATACATCGATGAGTCGTGTCAATAGATTTGATGTGCTGTTGTTCAAAGCGTTATATCCTTGATATGTGGTGGATGGTTTGTATCCTTCACGAGCAAGAGATGGACTGACGTGGTGTTGGGTTTGTGCCCTCAAACCATTACTTTATGTATGAGACATTGACATTTTAATATATGGATATCAGCTTTACATTTCATTGTGTATGTTCTTTTCATGAGATGATTGTTAATCCTTAAGTATTATAGTAAGTAATTCGTGTGTGTATGAGATGCACACAAGTGAGATACGAATTACTATTCTTTAAATACTTAGAATGTGTCACAGTGGATGATGAGACTGGGTACCTCATCAAGTCTACACTGTAGCATAATTAACTACCATTGGATGGAGTGATTAATCTCAATCACTAGAGTGTAGCTCTTAGTTGATATGCTAGTGCTTATAGTGCATTGACGGACCTGAGTTTCCTATTGACGCTTAAGACTGTCAAACAGTCAATAGGAACTCATAACTTGTATAAGGTATGTGTTCTTAATCTTGAGACGATTATGAACACAGACTATGGATATGGCTGCTTTGACTTACCAATCAGTGAGGTCTATAAAAGATCAACACCTGGGTATCTTGGGTATGTCATATTCATAGGGTTGTGAACATATATTGTCAAGATAGAATCTACCCTCTGTTTCAGAGTAAGCATTCCCTTGAGAATGTCACCAAGTCGATTACTGAGTACTGCAGTCTTGTTGATAAGAGTTATCAACATGTTTGGTAATCATGAGAGGTGAATGGGACTCAAGGAATACAAGAAGTAATCATGATTCAGGTTGACAGTAACAGTTATCCGACTACCTGAATATGATTACGAATGCTAGAGGTAGAGGGACATTAGTACACCATATAAGTCTAGTTATCGCTTCGGATATGTTCTTTTGCGTTGGAGTTCAGTTATCGTTTTATAGTGGAGTAAACGTTAACTGACCAGTTGGTTAGTTTGCTGATCAAAGAGTTTGGTCATGGTAATTAATAAACTGGTCTGAGCCAACAATAAAGAGCCTAGGAGGTCCCACTCTTAGCTCCGCCAGGATGCTTGGAAAGATGCTTGAGGATGATGTCCAGACAGGTTCGATCGATCGAAGATATCTCGATCGATCGAAGATATCTCGATCGATTGAAGTCTGCAGGTTCGATCGATCGAAGATGGTTCGATCGATCGAACATTCGATCGATCGAAGGCACTTCGATCGCTCGAAGTCTAGGTCGGTTCTGGGAATCTATAAATAGGGCAGCTGCGTTCTGGAAATAGTTGTTCGTCGTTTTGAACGTCAGAAGCTGCAGAAACTGTTTTGGAGTCCCAAAACCTTCTCTATCCTCTCCATTAGGGTTCCCACCAACCCTAGTCTTTCTGGCAGGCATCCGCAGGAGTCATAAGGGTGAAGATCATCTAGTGGAGGCTGCTGGAAGTTGAAGATCAGAATTGGGTTCAAGACACTAAGGTATAACTCGTGTCCCCTCTTGTGCGCATCTGTAGAATTGACGAGTAGTAGATCCGGGCATGCCAATAAAGTTTCATAACTTGATTTTTCCGCTGCGCGTTTAAACTTTCCATTTAAACCTGTTTTTCCAACACGTGGTGTCCATGATATGCGGTGGATGGTTTATATCCTTAATGAGCAATGGACATAATGATTGTCATACCCCAACCCACCTCGAGCGGATTGGGACACGTGTAAAAATATTGCCAAAACACATTTCTAGTTTAAACTCTCTTTTAAACTCCTTATTAAGCTAATTAGCATGTAATTAACCCCAAGGGTATAATTTTAAAATTTTAGTCAAACCCAATGTCAAGATGTAGTATTTCTCATTTAAAAACCAACGGCAAAAACGGCACACAAATCCGAGCTTCCTAACCCAAATTATGACCATTATAAGATTTACCTTTCTCAAAACAAAAAGGATCTGGCAGAGGGGTATTCGACCGGTTGAGCGGGTCAGTTCCACCGGTCGAGAGGGGTCAGAATGAAAATCAAACTTCTGCCCTGCACTCTTTTTACATGCACAAACCAATTCCAAAGTTTCCAACTCAAATGAAAACAATTCTAAGACATTCCCAACTCTATTAAAATCATTCAAACATAACTCCAATCAATCAAACATGTTCAACTTGTTAAACCAAAATAAGCTATTAACACCCACAAATCTTATCAAAACTAACATGACCATAGAACCTTGTGGTGAGGAGTTCCAAAAATCTTATAAATAACTTGGTTCCAACCAAACCTTGTAATAATCAATAACAACTCTAGGAAAATGAGTATGATGCTTCATTAGGCAAACTTGAGCCAAATGACACTAGTGTAACTTGTGCCAATTAGGAAATTCTACGAAAAATACTTACCAACCTTTGTAATTAAAAGTAAAGTTTTTATAGGTCAATGGGACCCCAAAGGTACCCTCTTGACCTTTTAAAAGTTAAACCAAAACATGAAAACATTTAGAATTATAGGGCTAGTAGTGGATTTTTTGACCGGTCGAATAGGCCCCTTCGACCTTTGACCGATCGAAAGCCCCTCTGCAGAACCATTTCTGCAGCAGCAACTTTCAACTTGTTTATAATACCCACTTAAACACTTTTGAAAGCTTATAAAATTTCTTGAACATGATCCTAATACTCATTGGGGTACTTTCAAACTCTTGATACTTGTATCAAAGCTCAATTGAATCAAAATATGACATACAAGCCCAAACCTTGATTAAACTTGTATGAGCATAGAATTTTGTCGGAAAAGAGTTCAAAAGCTTTACATACAACTTAGTTTCAACCAAAACCCATTCAAAACATACACACAACTTCTTTTGAGTCAAAAGAACCCATAATACCCATTCCTTGCTCAAAACCACATAACAATGAAGATTTTTACCCAAAATATTTTCAAAACTTTGCATATCATTTGTTTATAACCAAAACTCGTCCAAAACACTTGCGACTCCAAACTGGACTTGCCGGAAAGGCCCATCCTTCTCAACATATACAAACCATAGTTTTAGCTTAAGGAAAGACATAAAATTCATAATTGAAACTCCATACTCCTACATATTTATATTACAACATGAGGTCTAGAAATCCCAAGATAACAAGTTACATAATTAAACAAGATTATAACCATATCACACAAGTTCCAATCTCTCCCATTTCCTCCCTACATGTCATGTAATACCTGTAAATTTTTATTATATTTTATTAATATAGTTTCCAGCCCCGGACTATATTTGTAAGATTTTTCACTATAAGTAATATTATTTCTGAACCTATAATTATACCTATGTTGCCCGACCATACGTGTACCCTAAGCTAACCCCCAAACAACCCCCACCATAGTTATATGTGTGTGCCGACATATGAAGAGAGAGTGAGTTTGTGTGTGTGACATGTGTTTGTATGAGGTGTGTGTAGCGTGTTAAGGTGTATGGTAGGGTGATGAGTGTATGTGTGTAGTGTGTCCATGTGTTTGTGTGTGATGAGTGCATGGGTGCATGGGTGTATCATGTATAGTGTATGTGTGTATATGTCTGTGTGTGTGGCGTGGGGTGACAGTGGAGTGAGTGATGTTGTGTGTGGTGTTCTATGTGAGGTGTGTGTGTGTGTGTTATATATTATTGCTACTCCGGGGCGTGACAGGATTTTAAGAAATTCATGAAGTTATTTACCAAATACTTTTATCTCTAGATTTTGAGACGAAATCTTTGTTAAGGAGGGTAGATTGTAGTAACCCGTATTTTCATGTTTAAATTGATGATTTAGACTTCGTGTGCAATTTTAACGAAAATTGGTCATAGGGTATTTTGGTCATTTTTCTAATTTTATAAGTCATGAACTGAAAATATAATTTTTGGTAAAAGTTGTGTAAGGTTAAATGATTTACTATTTGTATTGAAAGTTAAGAGTTTTCGATTTCTATTTAGAAGACATCTCAATTTTAGTCATTTTGAGAAAATATCCGTTTTGGTATTTATATGACATTTTCTGTATTTATACGACTTTTTAAATTATCTTATTTAATAATATAATTACAAGAATAATAATTATAATGAAAGATAATATTTTCCTAACTAGATTTCCTAAACTAAACTACCCAACCTATATTCATTTGTGTAGGTGTCTTGTGAGGTGTTATGTGAGGTGTCTTGTGTGCTTGTGAGGTGTTATGCTAGGTGTCTTGTGTGCTTGACTGCTTGTGAGGTATTATGCGAGGTGTCTTGTGTGATTGTGAGGTGTCTTGCGAGGTGTCTTGTGTGCTTGTGAGGTGAGGTGTTGTGTATAATATATATACATATTGGTAGCCCTCCCCCTTTCCCTATAAAAGCCCCTCCCATTAGTTGTTGAGAAAGAAGAAAAATAGAGAAATTGAAGAAGAAAGAAAAGAAAGAAGAAGAGAAGTGTTTGAGAGTTGATCAACATCATTTATAGGTACCGGGTTTATGTACAATATGCTTTCTAATTCTCCGGAGTATTTCTTGTTATCTCTATTTGTACTCTTTTGCAGTTTTGTTGTGCTTTCATTTGGAATCCATGAATATGTGTTGTTATTGGTTTAAAGGGTCCATAAGTAATGAGCACCCACTAACAGGCCAACATGCCTCAAGGATCGACGTACTGAAGACGGGTGAGGTGAAGTTAGGTGGCTCTTTGCTGTGTGACTTCTTTGGTGAGAGTGGTTGTGTAAGCGGTTGAGTAAGTGCTATGGAACTGAATGGTTCATGAGCAGGGGGCACCTACCAACAATCCAATAGGCCAACATGCCCTAGGAACCGACATACTGGAAACGAGTGAGGTGAGGTGAGGTTGGTGGCCTTTGCTGTATGACCAAGAGGAATTGGTATGATGCTCTCGGTATAGGCGGTTGGCTAGTGTGAGCAGTTGGGTTGTGAGACTGGTCAATTGATATGATGTCATTTTATTTATTTGATTGTCATTATCCTTTTGAGCCTTTGATATTCCTGTCATATTGTATACTTCCTGGTGTGGTTTTTAGATGCAGGTAGTGCCGGTAACCGAAGTCTGGAAGGGAGATAAGGCTAAGGATGATATAGGAGATCCGTGGAGAATATGGACCTGTTGGGAGTTTTAATGAAATATTGTATTTTTATTTTAAAGAATCAAAGTGTAATTCATTTTATTTTTCAATGGAAATACACTTTATATTTGCGGGGCGTCACACGTCATTTCATCTCCTCCTCCGATGCCGTGCCTGCGGTGGTTATTCAATAACCACAACAGAAAATAACATTTGTTTAAGCTTTCGCTTAGTGAGTAAAGCTAATCACATGTATGAGTGTATGTCATATTCAATGCATAAATCAACAATCAACAAATCATTTAGTCTCCAAAAGACCAAATATCAATTCACCGTGATGTTGCACTTGCCTTTTTCCCTTATGCACATGTAGCACCTCTAATTCACACCATCTCACATACCCTTCCACAGCTGGGTCGTCACCCACAGACATTTACACAATTAAGTGGTGAGTACATTTACAATGTTGGGTTTTTCCACGTCTCCTTATTATGGAGTAAATTCACGGTGAATCAACATAAGGCTTTCTTCAACCCACATAACACATAATCACATAATCATCTCAACATGTGTGGATATCGCAATTTTTCCTACCCACAGCTTTTTCTTTTAAAGTTCTTTTAAATTTCAATTTCAAAACAAATGAGTCGCCACTTAATTTTTAAAAGGAAAAATTAAGAAACCATTTTTAAAGCAAACTGATCTTTTTAGAAACCAGAGATTAACTAGGTCCGGGGATTATGGAATGAGAGAGGAAGGAGCCCGTCGGACTAAAACACCCTCTCTCATCCTATCTTGCGATAGGCGTCTACTGAATATCCTTTTAATTGAATTACTAATCTAAGCATGCCCTCAACTAATACATAGATATACGTATACATTACACAAACATATCAAAATGGTGTAAAATTACCAATTTACAAAATATCATTCAAAAGCCACGTAATTCAAGTAACAAGCAATACGATATGCAATAAAGAACAAGAGAACTTACCCGGGATCCAGCCGCGAATATTAAACGTGCAATGCATGCGATTAAATAAAACCTAGGAAAAGAGTCTCTAATCCACATAAATACATGTAAGGCAAAATCTTAATTCTAATGTGTCGCGCATAAAGGTCAAGAAAATCGATAAAATCAAGAAATTAAAATAAATTAAGAGGAATTTAAGAAATCATACCTTAATAGTGCTACAAAACAAAGGGTTAGTCCACATGATATACAATATATAAAGTTGGATCTTAAATAACAATCCTAGACTTCTAGCTTAAATCTATCAAATGTAATTAAATCTAAAGCAACCAAGTCCTAATTATAAGTGTCAAGCCATATGAATATGTACATGAAAAGAATAAATTATTGGAGTACTCAATGATTTAGATCACTTAAATTTTGAATTCAAGCTTAACTAATCATTATTGAAACATGGTTTGAGCTCTAGGTCATAGAAAAGTCATTTGGACCATTATTTACAAAGTTGGTCAAATCTGTCATAAAATTCTGAAAATTGCAGAGAGCAGAGCAGATCTTTAAGAAAATAAAAAGCATGCTTCCCGTGGTTTGATCTTGATGATATTTGGACACAATATACCTCTGTGTGTCTAGTTTCCAAATCAAAAGAAAATCAAAGGTTCAACGGTTAGATCTCTGGGAAAAGGACAAACACCAGACATCACTCAGAGATGTACAACTCTCTGTCCAGAGATTTTGTGTGATTTTTTAAAAATAGCAAAACGATCAGAAATGATTTGACCTTTTTAGGGTAGCTTCCTAACACATTAATCTACTTAGAAAAAATTATTTTGGGTCACAAATACTTGATTAAGGTTCTGATTTGCTTATTTTAAAAGGGTGTTGCTGTTCTGAAACTCTGGGCAGATTGTAGTGTCTTCACAAAACTCATGATCAAACCACTTTAAACATGAAATCTCCTTAAAACAAAAATTACAGTGGTAGAACTTTGAGTTATAGACATTTTCCTAGTTGGTTTCATTCAGTTCCAACGGCTAGATTTCCAACTAAAAATCCTTGATCAAAAACAGTTTATGAATCCACTGTTTCATTGTCAAGTTCAACTTTTATTTGTTAACCCCAACTATTAAACCATGAAGTTGGACTTAAACTAAACCATTTTCTCCTACCATTTGATGGTCATTGGAGGCTAAAGACCTTTATATTTGTAGATTTCAAATGAAGTATGAATAGACTTCATGAAATCTCAAGATAATGAATCTAAACCATGGAGATGGGCTTAGACTCAAACTACTTCCTCCTACCACTTGATGGTCGTTGAAGATGAAGACATGACTAATACTCATGAGTCTCAAAGGAATATAGAAAGGATTCCATGAAACATCAAGGTAGAGGACCCAAGTCATAAGTGTGGACTTGGATCCATCTATTTACTTATAAAATGAAGTGATGATCAAACTTTGATTCTCATGTGAAGCATAAGCTTACATGAGATTCAAAGTATCAAACTCAAGAGCTTTCAAGAGAGATATTAAAGATCTCCAAGAATCTCAAAAGAAAAGTATAAACAAAAAGAATGAATGAAATAAAGAAGACAAAGAGAGCTAATGCTCTAAACCCATCAAAGAGCCTTTTGGTAAAACTTGTTTACTTCAAATTTATAGATGCTTTCTAACCAAGCTAAGAAGAAATAAATGGGAATGAAAACTTAAATAAGATTAGAGGCTTAAGAGAAAGAATGAAAAGGAGACAACTTATGTTTAGAGGATCACCTCCAAACTATCCTCAAAGCTTCTCTACTTTGAAAATCTTCCAAGCTCTTCTTCAAGCTCTCTATCTCTCCCAAACATATGTTGTTATAGTGGTATATTTTTTGTATATCCTCCCAAGGAAGATCCCTCTTCTTTTATAGACAAAAATACCAATTATTCTCAGTGAATTTGGAGTAAAAGACAGGTGTAAATGCCTCATTTGGTGGTATAATACGTACAACCTGAAAATAGACAGACTGCTGCACAGGGCGGCATTCAAAAATCTCTTGCGGCAATCAGTGGATGCCGCCGCGGCACTCCGTGAAAGCCGCTGCGGCATTCAATGACTGCCGCGTGGCTCTCAGTAAGTGCCGCGCCAAATTATTGATTGCCGCGTTTTTGTCAACCTTACTTTATCAGTTTTTGATTTTTATCCGCATACATATACGTATTGTACCACAAAATACGAACTTTAAAAGTAAACGGCAGTCAGAAAATGTCGGCGGCACTCAGTAAATGCCGGGCCAGTGTTCCGTGACTGCCGTTCGGCACTCACCGAATGCCGTTCGGCACTCACTAAGTGCCGCAAAATACTTCCGTGTGCCGGTTTTTGTTGAACTTACCATTTTAGGTCTTTTCTTTCCTCCTTTTTCTTAAAGAAACTTATTTTGGAAGATTTTTTCCAAAAGTGATGTCTTATACCTTAATTCTCCTAAATACCTGGTATTTCATTCTGTGAAAATTTTACCGCGTTTGGAGAACTTTCTGAAGAGCTTGGAACACTTCGAATCTTTTGGTCCTTGTCATCATTGGATATGGAGGTGATACTCTCCTTAATTCGACGTTTGGTTAAAATCGGGGTGTCTACAGTTTGCCCCTCTTCGACGGAACTTGTGGGGCAACGCGAACCGCAAGCGAACGTCGAAGCCTGTGTGAAGACAGGCCTTTGACCAAACTGTCGTATTAAAGGGAAAAACAAAATGCATTGCAAAAGGAAGCGAGCACGCAGAGGAATTCTAATTGGTCGTGCTCCATGACGAGCTGCCTACATATCCATTCAGGAATCAGACCAAGACGTAGTTCGGGCAAGGGTCAAACATACACAAGCGCAAATAGTCATACGGATGAATGCACCTATCTTATCGTGATGCACGTGCTCAAGCAGTCTCGTGTTCCATATAATGTCTCGGCAAAAAAAATGCACCCTACGCCATTCTACTTATGATGTCATTTTATTCTGGGAAAGTCACAACCGTCATAGAAGCGCTTCCTATGCTTAACCCCCCGACATTCTTTCAGAGTCATCTAATCGACTGAGATGCGCTTTGTGTCTTAGACTCTGGTGCCGAATCAGGAAATGTGCTGAAAGACTGAGATGCGCTTTGCGTCTTATACTTCGGCGTCTTTTGAGGATCATCTGATCGACTGAGATGCGCTTTACGTCTTAAACTCTAGTGTCGAATCAGGAAATGTGCTGAAAGACTGAGATGCGCTTTGCATCTTATACTCCGATGTCTTTTGAGGATCGACTGAGATGCGCTTTGCGGCTTAGACTCCGGTGTCGAATCAGGAAATGTGCTGAAAGACTGAGATGCGCTTCGCACCTTATACTCCAGTGTCTTCCAAGAATCATCTGATTGACTGAGATGCGCTTCGCGCCTTATACCCCGGTGTCAAATCAGGAACCACGCTTTTTTGAAAGACTGAGATACGCTTCGCGCCTTATACTCCAGTGTCTTCCAAGAATCATTTGATCGACTGAGATGCGCTTCGCGCCTTATACCCTGGTGCCAAATCAGGAGCCACGCTTTTTGAAAGACTGAGATGCGCTTCGCGCCTTATACTCTAGTGTCTTCCAAGAATCATCTGATCGACTGAGATGCGCCTTGCGTCTTAGACTCCGGTGCCGAATTAGGAAATGTCTGAAAGACTGAGATGCGCTTTGCGTCTTATACTCTGGTGTCTTTCGAGGATCATCTGATCGACTGAGATGCACTTCGCGTCTTAGACTCTGGTGCCGAATTAGGAAATGTACTGAAAGACTGAGATGCGCTTTGCGTCTTATACTCCGGTGTCTTTCGAGGATCATCTGATCGACTGAGATGCGCTTCGCGTCTTAGACTCCGGTGCCGAATCAGGAAATGTACTGAAAGACTGAGATGCGCTTTGCGTCTTATACTCCGGTGTCTTTCGAGGAACATCTGATCGACTGAGATGCGCTTCGCGTCTTAGACTCCGGTGCCGAATCAGGAAATGTATTGAAAGACTAAGATGCGCTTTGCGTCTTATACTCCGGTGTCTTTTGAGGATCATCTGATCGACTGAGATGCGCTTTACGTCTTATACTCCGGTGCCGAATCAGGAAGTGCTGAAAGACTGAGATGCGCTTTGGGTCTTATACTCCGGTGTCTTTCGAGGATCATCTGATCGACTAAGATGCGCTTTGCGTCTTAGACTCCAGTGCCGAATCAGGAAATGTACTGAAAGACTGAGATGCGCTTTGTGTCTTATACTCCGATGTCTTTCGAGGATCATCTGATCGACTGAGATGCGCTTCACGTCTTAGACTCTGGTGCCGAATCAGGAAATGTACTGAAAGACTGAGATGCGTTTTGCGTCTTATACTCCGGTGTCTTTCGAGGATCATCTGATCGACTGAGATGCGCTTCGCGTCTTAGACTCCGGTGCCGAATCAGGAAATGTACTGAAAGACTGAGAGTTGACGCAAATGATGCTGCCATCAAGAACTAATGCATATGCCAGTGAGGACCAACACAAATGATGTTGCCATTGAGGACTAATGCAAGGTTGCCATTGAGGACCAACACAAATGATGCTGCCATTGAGGACTAATGCAAGGCTACCATTGAGGACTAACACCGATAATGCTGCCATTGAGGACTAACGCAAGGTTACCATTGAGGACTAAAACCGATAATGCTACCATTAAGGACTAACGCAAGGTTGGGAAGTTGCCATTTGAGGACTAACGCGATGTTCAGGAGTTTCCTCGGACTCAAAGAATTTGAACAAAACTGATTGGAAAGAATGATTTTCTGTATCTGCGAACCTTTGGAAGAAACATATCAATTCTGTCAAAAGAGGGACGTCACCTTTGCCCCTAGTCTTGGACTCTTCTTATATTGTCATTTTAGCATTATGTTGTGATAGTGTTCGAAACCTCTGCTCATATCGCTTTTGGGATGCTCATGAAGACTTTTCAAATCTTTATTCATCATCTTAAACCCACACATTTGAGACCATTTATTGACTCATCAAAGGAGGACAGACCTGACAAAGCTAGTTACTCAAAATGACTGACTCAAACTCTTCATTCATTATGAATCAATGTGCTTTCATTGTGAGTAATTGTATCATCTCACCTTTCATTTATTCATCATCTTACAAATGGTATTACTTTGCTGATAAATCAAAACTTTGAAAACTTCCCCTTTATTGAATTCTTTGCCTACCTAGAGTATGTTTCAAATTAGCGCTTTAGCTTATAGAATAAAAGACACTTCATTTCAAAGCGTTTCAAAACAGACTTGGTGACTTGAGAACTTGCATTTTAGCAAACAGAGTTTGCCCCTAGTTTGAAAGAAACTTGGGGCTTACTTCTAGGGTAAAATGGGGCTTTCAGCAAATGATGTTTCCCCCTAGTCTTAAGGGCCTTGAGAACATGTTGGTACAGGATGCTTGCAATGCATTTACCCCCAATCTAGAGGTAACCATCATGAATGTGATGGTGCTGAAGGGTGATGTCCCAATGCTGATCGGCAAACTTTGTTTGCCCCTAGTTTGGCAATACACATGTGGTCTTAGGCCAGTGCAAGTTTGCTCCTAGTTTCAACTTATCCCTGAATAGGAATCAGGTCTAAGGTAATATAACCAAGGCCTGAAAGAGCACACCATATTATGACGATGTTGGTGACCGAACCAGATAGGTTGCCTACGTATCCCCGAGTGGGAATCAGGTCGTGCGTAGTTTAAGTACTCTGGAGGTTTTGAAAGAATTAGGCTTCAAGAATTGGTGGGCTTTACGAGCCATGTTGCCATTTGGGTCTAGGGGGTGCATGTCACTTGTGGTAGCCCTTGTGTAGCATGATGAACTACTTTTTCCTTTTATTCTCTTTTCTCTTTCTTTTCTTTTCTTCTCCTCTTTTTTATTTGACGGTTGATTCTTTAACCTTTTCACTAGCCAGGTAATCACGTTTCATTCATATCATACTTACAAAGTAATATCAGCCCTCCAAATTACTCTTTATTTTTCTCAAAGATATCTTTGTATTGTTTTATGCCCTCTTAGCCATTGAGCCTCTCACAAAATTGTGAGCTTAATTGATACTTTCAAATCTCTCTTTTCATTTCCAACTTCTTTAGAACAACACAAAGTTTTGAAATAGTTCATGTGCCAATGATCTACTTTGAAGTGCTCAAGAATTCTCAATCTTATCTATTCTTTGCCTTTTCTTTTCTCTTTCCTTTCCTTTCTCTTCCTTACTATCTCTTATTCTCTCTATGATTTTGACTAGCTAGGATTAGGATTTTTGAAATCAACACGCATCTTATTTTTGCTCTAACTTTTGCCTAGGCGCCCTTTCGGGTTTTCATCCTAGCAAGCTTCTTTCTTTTTCTTTTTCTTTTTCTTTTTCTTTTCTTATTAAATTTTTTTTTGGAAGAAGCAGTTCATTCAAAATGTCTGGCTACCATCAAGGACCAAGTTTATGGTTTTAGACTGGCTGGGCTCATCTTTGAGGCTTGGTATTTGAGAAAAGGAAACGGTGAGCAAGCTTCAAGTTCCAATTTCGTCTTTTCAAGATTGAGAAAGAGCATCTTTAAATTCTTAAAGTAAAGCTAATCAATTCTCTACTCCTCCTTGGTTTTGGCACAAAATTTGTTTTGGGGATTACTAACAGAGTATTTTCCATGATCGTTTGAAAAAATGACTTTTTCTTTTTTTTGTTTTGTTTTGTTTTGTTTTTTTTGTTTTGGGCTTAATGATCCATACATTCACGACTTAGCACACTGAATAAAAAAAAATCAGATTTTATTCAACTAGTAGGGGAGGAGGATTACATCACTCGACTTGATAAACTCGACAAAGACTTGCAAACAAACTTGATAATAGACTGACCAGAAGACTCGACTGGACTTAACACTTGACTCCAACCTAACATAACTCGACTACCAGACCTGACTTAGTCTCAATTGGAGTGTCACAGATAATTTTCAACTTATTGGGTCCCCAAGAGCATCCACATTTGATTCAGCAGTAGCATTTCCAAACACTATTACCTCACTAGCATCTTCCTCAGGTTCATCATTCCCCTTCTGTATCTTCGTAGGAACATCATCTGCCCTTATGGCCCATTTTTCAGTCGAATGGCCCTTCTCTGACTCATACCGAGTATTGTCAATGCCTTTTTCGATTCTGTTGATTGAGTCAGGGCCAGTTGGTTGTTGCGCACTCATGGAGGCAACGAATCCCTTGAGAGTATTCAGCGATGGTTGTGATTGAAAAGATTGTATGTCATGCCAGATGCCGCTCGGTGGGTTCAGCAAAGGAGTGATGATTTTATGCTCAATGAGATTTTGGATATCATGGCGGAGTTTCATGCAATAGTTAGTTGTATGGCCAGGGGTCTGGTGGTAGGCACAATACAAAGACAGGTCACATTTGCGGGGTAAGGGATTTGGTAGTGGCTTTGGGTCCAGGGGGTTGAGGTGACCATTTTTGACAAGGTGACCAAAGGCCATGGATAATTGCATGCCAAGGTTGGTGAAGATTCTTGGCTTGCGGGCTTGGTTTGATTTTGAATTCGAATTTGAGCTAGAGTTGGTTTTTGGGTTGAGATGTGGACTTGGAATAGCTCTTTGGTTAGTTGGGATTGGGCCTGGATATGGGCTTTGGTGAATGGTTAAGCTTGGGTATGGACTTTGGTGATAGGTTGGGTTTGGACATGGGCTTCGATGCGAAGGTGGGTTCAGACATGCCTGTTGGTGATTCTTTAAGCAGCCCATTATTCTCTGATCTGTCTTTTCCTCATCAAGGCCCATTTCATCTTTCAGTAATTGAATAAACTCAAGCATGACCCCCTCCAATTGCTTCACCCTAGAATCTTGTTGCTCAACAATGACTTGTAGTTTGCTCACTTTTTCCTCCAAAGCTCTGTGGGCCATTGGTGGGTCTGTCTCGACATGATGGTCCATGATTTCTTCTAATTAAGAGAGATAAACTCAAGACGATTAGGAGTGTCCTTACTAGGGGCTCTGGTTATTCCACTCTTTCTTTAAAAAAAAAAACAGATAGGAAAAAGGTCTGCATGCAGAATTGAATAGTAAGGGATTTTTGAGGGACTTTAATCTTAATTGGGAAGAAGATGTTGTGAGTTTGTATGCTACACGTATGTAATGGTATCGATTGGTGAGAGTGCAAAATGTACATGCTCTTATGATTTGATGCATGCACTGCACACATAGCACACGAATGAAATGCAAGTGTGTGTGTGCCTACTCTATATGCCAAAGCAAAGGAAAATTCTAATCCTAACAGGTAAACACATAAGCACATAAAATCCTCACCCATGTCAAGTGCAATTATTTCTCCTCTCGTTGTGATCCCCACTACTCGTTCAAAGGTTGGGTATTTAAAAAATTTTCAAAATTCATTTGAAAAGCATTTCTTTAGAACGATAAGATCTTTCAAAAACAATTCTCAAGAATTTTGAATCTCTTATTTAAGAATGAGGATGTGAAAATATTTCTCAATAACGAGGATTGGATTGGAATTCTGCTTTAAAATTCATAGCATTTTTTTCAAAAATAATTTCCAAAATTTTGGATTTTTCCTTAAAAGATGATCATGTGAAAATATACCTTAATAGAGGTTAGTTTGGGGCTTTAATCAAAAAGTGAACTCCAAAGATTTTTTTTGAAAAAGCGATTGAAAACTTTGGAATAAAGATGTCAAAAATCCGTTTGCTTTCAAAGATGGATTTAAAATTTTAGGTAGAATGATCACATGATCAGATTATCACCATACTTTCCATGAATTTGGATACATACAAGGTCAATGATGCTTAGCTAAACATGATATAAGAGATGTAATCTTATAATCAAAATCTAACATTTTCCCAAATGTCATGGGACATGAAGAGGAATTGCTCGAAAGTGATTAAGAGATTACATCTTTCATCAAGCAAGCATCGTCATCATCTCAAATAACCCCTTCCGGGCATACAACACTCCCTAGCACATAACCCTAGTCAAAAATTAATTTTCTAAGACTGAAAGGTTCTACAGAAACTAGGCTGGGTTTTGGTCAAATAAGGGACTCTTGACACACATCCGATAGGATGCTTTATATACCAAATCATGGTACGAGATCAAGGGTGATCACACAGTCCCATGATAACTTGACCGACCGGGTTGCCCCGAGCCTCCAAGGTCATAGTTCTGTGCAATCGACTGGCTGGACATGCAAGTGAGATGCAACAGGCATACAAAGATTAATTAATTCGATTAAAAGGATGCTTTCAAGTCTAATCCTCAAGTGAACCCAAAATCAGAATTCTGGTCTGCGAAACCAGAGATTCTGGTTTCGATTTCCCAGCAGAGTCGCCAGATTGTGGATATCGCAATTTTTCCTACCCACAGCTTTTTCTTTTAAAGTTCTTTTAAATTTCAATTTCAAAACAAATGAGTCGCCACTTAATTTTTAAAAGGAAAAATTAAGAAACCATTTTTAAAGCAAACTGATCTTTTTAGAAACCAGAGATTAACTAGGTTCGGGGATTATGGAATGAGAGAGGAAGGAGCCCGTCGGACTAAAACACCCTCTCTCATCCTATCTTGCGATAGGCCTCTACTCAATATCCTTTTAATTGAATTACTAATCTAAGCATGCCCTCAACTAATACATAGATATACGTATACATTACACAAACATGTCAAAATGGTGTAAAATTACCAATTTACAAAATATCATTCAAAAGCCACGTAATTCAAGTAGCAAGCAATATGATATGCAATAAAGAACAAGAGAACTTACCTGGGATCCAGCTGTGAATATTAAACGTGCAATGCATGCGATTAAATAAAACCTAGGAAAAGAGTCTCTAATCCATATATATATACATGTAAGGCAAAATCTTAATTCTAATGTGTCGCGCATAAAGGTCAAGAAAATCGATAAAATCAAGAAATTAAAATAAATTAAGAGGAGTTTAAGAAATCATACCTTTATAGCACTTCAAAACGAAGGGTTAGTCCACATGATATACAATATATAAAGTTGGATCTTAAATAACAATCCTAGACTTCTAGCTTAAATCTATCAAATGTAATTAAATCTAAAGCAACCAAGTCCTAATTATAAGTGTCAAGCCATATAAATACGTACATGAAAAGAATAAATTATTGGAGTACTCAATGATTTAGATCACTTAAATTTTGAATTCAAGCTTAACGAATCATTATTGAAACATGGTTTGAGCTCTAGGTCATAGAAAAGTCATTTGGACCATTATTTACAAAGTTGGTCAAATCTGTCATAAAATTCTGAAAATTGCAGAGAGCAGAGCAGATCTTTAAGAAATTAAAAAGGATGCTTCCCGTGGTTTGATCTTGATGATTTTTGGACACAATATGCCTCTGTGTGTCTAGTTTCCAAATCAAAAAGACAATCAAAGTTTCAACGGTTAGATCTCTAGGAAAAGGACAAACACCAGACATCACTCAGAGATGTACAACTCTCTGTCCAGAGATTTTGTGTGATTTTTTTAAAAATAGTAGAAAGATCAGAAATGCTTTTTTCTTTTTAGGGTAGCTTCCTAACACATTAATCTACTTAGGAAAAATTATTTTGGGTCACAAATACTTGATTAAGGTTCTGATTTGCTTATTTCAAAAGGGTGTTGCTATTCTGAACCTCTGGGCAGATTGTAGTGTCTTCACAAAACTCATGACCAAACCACTTTAAACATGAAATCTCCTTAAAACAAAAATTGCAGTGGTAGAAATTTGAGTTATAGACATTTTCCTAGTTGGTTTCATTCAGTTCCAACGACTAGATTTCCAACTAAAAATCCTTGATCAAAAACAGTTTATGAATCCACTGTTTCATTGTCAAGTTCAACTTTTATTTGTTAACCCCAACTATTAAACCATGAAGTTGGACTTAAACTAAACCATTTTCTCCTACCATTTGATGGTCATTGGAGGCTAAAGACCTTTATATTTGTAGATTTCAAATGAAGTATGAATAGACTTCATGAAATCTCAAGATAATGAATCTAAACCATGGAGATGGGCTTAGACTCAAACTACTTCCTCCTACCACTTGATGGTCGTTGGAGATGAAGACATGATTAATACTCATGAGTCTCAAAGGAATATAGAAAGGATTCCATGAAACATCAAGGTAGAGGACCCAAGTCATAAGTGTGGACTTGGATCCATCTATTTGCTTATAAAATGAAGTGATGATCAAACTTTGATTCTCATGTGAAGCATAAGCTTACATGAGATTCAAAGTATCAAACTCAAGAGCTTTCAAGAGAGATATTAAAGATCTCCAAGATTCTCAAAAGAAAATTATAGACAAAAAGAAGGAATGAAATGAAGAAGACAAAGTGAGCTAATGCTCTAAACCCATTAAAGAGCCTTTTGGTAAAACTTGTTTACTTCAAATTTATAGATGCTTTCTAACCAAGCTAAGAAGAAATAAAAGGGAATGAAAACTTAAATAAGATTAGAGGCTTAAAAGAAAGAATGAAAAGGAGACAACTTATGGTTAGAGGATCACCTCCAAACTATCCTCAAAGCTTCTCTACTTTGAAAATCTTCCAAGCTCTTCTTCAAGCTCTCTATCTCTCCCAAATATGTGTTGTTATAGTGGTATATTTTTTATATATCCTCCCAAGGAAGATCCCTCTTCTTTTATAGACAAAAATACCAAGTATTCTCAGTGAATTCGGAGTAAAAGACAGGTGTAAATGCCTCATTTGGTGGTACAATACGTACTTCCTGAAAATAGACAGACTGCTGCAGAGGGCGGCATTCAAAAATCTCTTACGGCAGTCAGTGGATGCCGCCGTGGCACTCCGTGAAAGCTGCTGCGGCATTCAATGACTGTCGTGTAGCTCTCAGTAAGTGCCGCGCCAAATTATTGATTGCCGCATTTTTGTCAACCTTACTTTATCAGTTTTTTGTTTTTATCCGTATACATATACGTACTGTACCACAAAATACGGACTTTAAAAGCAAACGGCAGTTAGAAAATGTCGGCGGCACTCAGTAAATGCCGAGCCGGCATTCCGTGACTGCCGTTTGGCACTCACTGAGTGCCGCAAAATACTTCCGTGTGCCGGTTTTTGTTGAACTTCCCATTTTAGGTCTTTTCTTTCCTCTTTTTTCTTAAAGAAACTTATTTTTGAAGATTTTTTTTTCCAAAAGTGATGTCTTATACCTGAATTCTCCTAAATACCTGGTATTTCATTCTGTGAAAATTTTACCGCATTTGGAGAACTTTCTGAAGAGCTTGGAACACTTCGAATCTTTCGATCCTTGTCATCATTGGATATAGAGGTGATACTCTCCTTCATTCGACGTTTGGTCAAAATCGGGGTGTCTACAACATGGCAATCCTTGCATATTAAGCATAATAACTTCCAATTTATACTATCATGCTTTAACCAACATAATTCAATATGCTAACATCATAATCAACATAATACATCATAAATTGTAACATTAAACACAATTATACATTCAGCCCATGAATTAGAGTCACTCACCACTGGGTTTTCGCTCCTAATAGCAGAATTAAGATCATATGATCCAGGTATTATTCCTATACAAAATTTACAAGTTATAAGCTAAACCCCCAAATTGGGTCTCGGAAAAACTGTCTCAGAAATCAATTAGACTAGTACCATCGAGTTAGACTCACCTCCAAAAGTCCAAATATATAGCCTGTTTTGAAATTGAACGTCATTAAGTGCGTCAATCGGAGTCATGAACGTCGGTGTCGATTCCGTCGAGATTTTCGTATGAATCTCTATAACTCATTTATTTTGTTGAAATGAAGATGAAGAGGAGTGATGACTCATGAGACATGTGTCTCACAACATGTAAACCAAAGTTTAGTTTCTATGGTTACCTCCCAAAGTTTTTTTTAGTTTTACATTTATACCCCTACTATTAATGAAGCTTCTTATAATTATCCTAACTTAAATGGGTGTTTGTCTAGGTCACTTATGGGTCCCACACGTGGTCCCAAATATTTTATGAAGTTGCTATTGCGCCTACTAATTATGAATCATTTTTTATTTATGCCCTTATATAAGTATCCAAACTGGTACTAGAAGCTAACATTTAACATCATAATATGAAAGCAACTTAAACAAGTATTCATTTAATCATATAAATGAATTTAACATGTAAAAATGCAAATTATATTATCTAGGCCCTTCACTAGGTCCCACTTCAAACCTGTCCCTCCTCATTGGGACTTTTCCATGGGCGAGTCCAAGCCTCCCCTCAATCTATTCTTATACACTAATTATTATTATTAATTAATGCATATTAAGTTAATAATTAACCCTTTTTTCGGGTATGGGTGTTACAATGATGGTATGTTGGTATAAGATGAACAATTGAGTCTGTTCTTTAAATCAAGATATGTTGATTGTCTTGTCAAGTTTCGGTCTCTGGACAATAAGACGATAAGGGTAAGTATTGACGCTGTAATAAAGAGAAGATATTACTTAGTAGAACAATATATTATGACTTTCATAACTTGCTATTATGTTATATAATTGGTACCTTGTGAATTTCTCAGCTCTCAATAAGCTGACGGCCTTTATTGCCTGGACTTTTTCCATCTAGACTATCCTGTACCTTATTCTGCAGATGATGGAGCCTACAACAATGGTTACTATCTGGGAGGAGAATATACAGAGGGTGGCTCCACTGATACCGGTTACGCTGGAGAAGGATGTTACGCTGATGATTATCCTTACGCCAGCTAAAGATCTGAAGATAGTTAGATCTAGTTTATATTTATGTTATTCTGTCAAACTTTAGTTTAGCGGGTACTTGGGCATATGTTGTCTCTAGACCTGTTGTGATCCTGAGGACCACTCTGATGTATGTAATCGATATGCTATTTTGTATTTCAGTTGTTTATGTTAATTGTTCCTGTTTATCTTATGGACTAGTACTGTATTGTGTGGATAATTAGTGACTTTCACTTGTCATTCCCTATGGATCAAAGAGGAAATTTTATTTTTCTCTATTTTTGCTGCTCCGGGCCATGATAGTTGACTTTCTCTATTCAACCACCAGGTTGCTTTGCTGTAATTGACCATGCAGTTTCCAGATTTTTGACTCCTCTCCAACTTCAAACCTTTTATAATAAAATGTAGATACTAGCTAAGTTTCTGGGTAACATGCAGATACAAAAGAAAAAGAAAGAGGCTATGGAAGTAACAAAGCTAATGAGGTTAACGCTGCAAAGAATTTCGAATAAGCAAAATATACCGGAAAAGGCAAATATAATTTGATACAAAAGCAGCAAAAAAGAAAAAATAAAATAAAATAAAAGAAAATAAATTGTTCAAGAGGACCAGATTCTGCACGTACATATTATGATGCAGAATAAAAGAACAATGTAGATGATTTAATGGTTTTACCGAAGGTAATTCTAGCACTTAGGACTCACAAGTAGATTACTAAAATGCAACTTTCACATTCATAATTCAAGTTCTTAAATCATTGGGGATCATGATTTCCCTTTGCATTTTCAGTATGCGTGCGCGCACTATATACACATACACACTCACATTCATAAACACGTAACCATATGCTGGCTTAACATTTTGACATAAAAGGCTATGTGTAAAGTATCCCTGGGCACATTTTGGAGCAGATTCTCCATGGATTTCAACTTTGGACAAACAATGACAAGCAAATCAAATTCCTCTTGAATTTGACTTTAGGAATCATGATGAAGAAAATAAAAAACACCCAAGCCAACAAACTAAAAGTATCAAACCCAAGTCACAATAAACGAAAACAAACATTGTTTTCAATTTTGTGTAATGCTTTGATGATCCTCATAATCTTGACTAATGTAATCAATTTTCTATCTTATTTCCACCTAACTCAAAGGACAAAGCTAAAAACACGCAAACACAGAAATCACAAACTGTTAATTTTTTATTTTTAAAGAAAATGAATAGTAAAGCCCATGATAAGCAAAACCTGATATTGAGATAATTATAGTTAAATGAACAAAAGATCATCAGAGAACTGAAATCCATTGAACCAAGTTCCTAATTGTGTACTACAACTTGCATAAATTAAATTTAACACATTGCAAACCCATATGAAAAATCTATAGAATCATATAAATATTATAGATCTAAAACCCTATTTTTAGAAAGAAAAAAATGCAGTCTAGCCTTGGATACACAAAGGACCAAGCTTCAAACCATGGATACAACATCAATCGAAATATATGAAAGAATCGTATAGATCTAGCCTAGATCTAAGTAAGAGAGCAAAAAAAATTTGTAGATCTATCATTTAATCAAGCTTTTCTACAAATCCAAAGTCAGGAAAAAAAAAATTACTACTGAACCTCTTCTCTGGCGAAAGTGAGGTCGCGAGACAGCGAGGGAGGTCATCGGCGAGGGAGGTCATCGTTCCTCTTTTATGTTCTTTTTCTCTTCTTCCGTTTCTGTCAGCGTGAAAAATGAGACCACATACTTTACTTTGGCCTATTATACCAGGGGCATTTTTTGTCAAAATGATCCACAATCCCACTCCCCCTTATCCCCGCATTTTTAATACCTCCAGCCCCCCGTATTGTTTTATTCCCCCTACAAGGCATTATTTTTAACCATACATTGTAATACCAAGGGTTAACTTATCCTGTAAACACCCAACCAAACACGGTATAAACCCGAATCGGACTAAAATAATCCAATCCGCCCCAATAATCCGCCAAACAAACGAGCCCTTATTGTAATGGTATGACACATAATTTTTTTTTTGTCAAAGTTAAAAAAACACACTTTTAAAATATACAATAATAAGTTAACAAGTCCTACATATACTAGGACTGATGTTCTATCTGAATTGATCGATACCAAATTTTCTTATGCTTTAGGTGCAGATTGGAATCCCCAACCCCTTTCTAATAGGAGCAAACTAGTCGATAACCCGTGCCATGCACGGGATGTTATTGATTAAGAATTAAACTGTTGAAACCATAGAATGGAAAAGTCTTAACTTTAAAATGTACTTACAAAATTGTGAATATGATTGGTCCATCAAGGATTGAAAATTGTTAAGATAAATGTGTTTATATATGCATTGCGAAGTTAATTGGTCTATCTTATTTCTTACAAAATACAAAGGAAGAAAGAAAAAATGTCACAAGATAATAAATAATAAATGGTAAAAAAAAAAAATTAAAGATAAAGAGAACCAGTACTCAAACCAACTAAGAGATACATTACAGTATAAATAATATAAAATAATTAAATGTCCAAAAAGGACTAACACCACACCAATAACCTCTGAACTACAACCCCCAAGCAAAAACATACTTACCCCTGAAGACCCAAAACCCAGCTACTGATACAAAAGTTCAATCAGACCTTTTCAAAAATACTGCAAGTGCATTCTCAAACACCATAGAGAGCAACAAACTAAAAAGAATACACCGCAACCAACTAAAAAGAATACACCCAACCAAGAAACACCAATTCAAATCGATAAATCAATGACCATGCAAAAACAAAAGACCCTTCGCCATAATTCTCAACCTGGACGTTGATGAATTCCTGCAACACAATAGCAGTACATATCTCAGCGGCTCAATCTTTGCTCTCACTCACCGTTGTCTTCTATTCTTGTGTTACTATTGTTAGAATAAACTGGTATTGAAAATTAGAGGAGAGTAGGAAGTAGTACCTCACCATCATATGCCTGCTCATTGTACCGATCTGTTTGTGCCAAATATTGCCAAGCCCTCAACACGCACTTCACTGCAAATTAATCTCCATCATGCAGCCTATCTGAAATTACATGCCACGGGTGACCACAGAATGCAAGGGTAAAAAATCAATTTAAATTAGAAAGACTACTCTAACATGTGAAATCCTTAATAAAAGCAAACAGAAATGTCACATTTTGCCTTAACTGCATTATTGATTTCTCTAAACGATCGTGTTAAATGTGCATATCGTACCTAATGGTGGAGAAACTTAGCAGATGATGTTAGGTCCAATGTCTGAAAAGCTCCTTTGGTAATTGCTGATGCAATTCAGAGTCGTCTAGTAGTTCGGGGTCACCATCCCATTGTGCATCCTGACCAAAAGAATTAGGGAAATTAATGTCCTCTTTGCCAGGAAAAAATTATAGTTATGATACTTACTGACATTAGGTATAATATTTCGCAATAGTAGATATATAGATTTTATTTTAGCAATACATAAGAACATTTTAATATTATTTTCCTTTTTTTCCCCTTCCTACAAACACCATAAGCAATACATGAATTCTAAGATACCAACCATCAGGGTAACATGTCAATCAATTGGAGATGATAGCTTAAGAGTTGAATACAATAGCCTGTTTACTATAGCCAGAGCTTGAAGGGTCATGTGGATGTCCATACAAAATGAAGTGGTTTCATCATGTCTAATTCAGATTTTTTAGATATGCATCATTAAATTTCATTACTGTTAAGGCAAGCTTGCAAAAAGTGGACAAACTTCATAACAAAGTAACAACAAAAACCACCCTCAGCAGCCCTTACCCAACAAAAAGGACAAAGCGACAACTTATTCTTGCTTAATTAAGAGTATTTTACAAACACTTAACATACAAAGCAACCACCTAGTCAGCCACCAAATTATATGTTTAGATTGAGTAGATCGGTGCAGAAAGTAAAACCTAACAAAATTGTCCAAAAACACCCATTTCCAAGGCTCATCAATGTAAAGACAAAATCGAATAAGACCAAGTAAGCATTCAGATTTATCGAAAGCAAACCCCAACATGCATAATGGTATGTAAAGTTTGGAAAAAATTGAGAAAGAGTGAACCTTTGATGGGTTTAGTTGTCCGTTCGAACCGATCATAGAGAGAAGCCTGAAGAGGAATTCATAGGTTTTGATATATATTAGGAAGAAGAATCTGCTATGCAACCATGGCCAATCTTCTCTCTTTCGCTCCCTGAAACTCTTCTCTCTCTTAATAGTTTTCCCATGAGGTCTGCTCCAAGTCTTTGCTTCAACAACTTCGTATGTTGTTATCTTCTGTAGTTGATATAGATGTTCAAATTTGAAGATCTGAATCATTTAGAGACGAAGAGAGATAAGAAGCCAAGCATAATTATGGAAAATGCTGTGAAAATATGCAAGTGAGTTAAATTACCTTGAATATTCAGGATTCAGGAACTGTGGTGCAAGCGTAATAGACAGTGCATTAAAAATGTTACTTGGGGATCCTTGTAGCCAATGTCCGAAAAGAAAAGAACCTGTTTTATGCTTGAAAAATTAAAAATAATACACATTTAGAATTGAGATCACTTCTTTGTTTGGTTCCTTCCTTCATGGATTTAGGGAAGGAAAAGAAACAAAACACTACAACTCCATTTGGTTTACAGATTTAGATAAGAAAAATAAAAGGAAAAAGAGAGAGAACCATTTCACTGTGCTTTCTGTGGTTGTATACACAACTAATCATGAAGAAGAAAAGTGAAGCAGGAACTTATGGGACCACCGTTCTCAATTTGGAATTGTGAATGTTAATCAATCACAAAGAAAAAGTTTAAAAATAATTAAAGCTTTACTTTGATGAATGTAGACAACAAAGCCAAGATTTTCGTGTCTGTTGGTCCTCTCTTTTTTTCCCTTTCTAAAGTTGGGTGCCTATTGGTTAGCAATAGTCAATGCCAAGCCAAAACAACTAATGAACAAAATAGGTTAATTTTTTTCCTCACAAAACAAAAACACAAAAATCAAAACAATTAGAGGGAAAACTTGAATGTGTATTACTTACCTTCAGCCATGAAACTTGACACATATCTCTAGCTGAAACTATTGTGCGGGGATTCCAACTGAGGCACAAACTTTTGAATCCCTATATTTCAAAATCAAAACTTTGGACAGAGACCATAATATTAAATCAGATCATACATGTGTGCTAAAGTAGAAGAACAAAGGTAGGAAAATTATGATGGTTAAGAATAGAGAAGTTTTGACAAAGTGAATACCAAATATCTCAATTCTGGAATCTCCATTGTAGTTAATCTAAAATGAAGCAAGTGAAGCACATCTTTAAAAAATAATACTATGTGTGAATAGATTTGAAATGTCAAGTTGATTACTAATTTTGACAAACAGATATCAACCCTATAGACAATTCAATCGAAGTCAGGATAATTTAATTAGTCAATAACTTTTGGACAGTTGAAGCAAAAAGTATACAAAGTCCACATTACCAGATAAGCTTCAAAATCATCAAAACTGAATCTAGGCCTAGCCATTTGAATTAGTAACAAAGAAACTCTTTTATGAATAACTTGCCTTCAAATTGGATGGTGGTCCTCTTGATCCAAACAATCACTGCATGTTTACATCTACACTCAAACGTGTGAATACACCACCACGCACGCTGCACATCATAGAATTACCCAAACTCAATAAAACATTGTTAACCCTTTTTTGAAATTTCATCTCTAATCACACCAATTAAACTTTATAAGAATCCTAAACCTTCCATTAATTAATAATATCACTTCCCCATATCCATACACCTCACAAGTCATATCAATATCAATATTATCCCCAGGAATAATACCCAAGCACAAACCCTGAATCAAAGAATTTATTAAAAAAAAATATAAAATAAAATAAAAAACAGAAATTGTTTGTGTGGTCTAATATTTAGCTGATTAGATCAATTCTGAAGGTTGAATTAGGTTTTTTGGAGCTTCGATTTGCTAGGGTTTGGTGTTTTCTTTTCTTTATAGATATAGAAGAAGAAGAATCTGAATAAATTTTTGTAGGGTAACAACTTAATTTAAACATCCCTTGCTTAAAGATGAAGCGAATGATAGAATTTTCAGAAAGGAAATGAAAAAGCCCACAAAGCAATACCTTAGGGTCAGGTTCAAATCCCCCTACCTTAAGCAATACATTGATTTCAACTCCCTAACACCTTAGCTCACAAAGCAAAGGATAGGATAAACAGCCCTTTCTTTTTTGTAATAACACAAAAGAAAGGGAAAAAAAATATAAAAGACAAATTGTAGTATATATTTTGGAAGCAGCTACTACTAATATTTACATTGTCAACCAAGATAAGTACCAAAACAGATATACAAATAGTCTCAAATAGATATACAATAGTGGGATCTCCAATCACATGTCCGCAAGACAAAACAATGACTTTGATAAGTCTCAAATTGTCTAAGGCGGAGATAATTAAAACAAAAAAAAGGAAAAAAAGAAAACACATTTCATTGAACTGACCTAAATACCAATGTTCTAAAATCGGTAGGCGGTAAACAATAAATTAAAACAAACACATTGTGTGCATTGAGATAGTCTATAGGAAATCTACCCCTATGCAATTAGTCAAACCCTAAAACAAACTCTCCATACAAGCAGTGCCACAAAAATCGAAAAGGGGATTTGTGCCTCTTAGTTTTATCTCATCTTATGTGTAAAGACAGATGAAGAACGTAAATGGAAGAGGGACAATTAAGAATTGGAATATGGTATATAACAACTTTTGTGGGTTGAATAACAATGTAATGCAGTGAAAAGGGGGGAAAAGATAATTGAGCTTGGCAATGCAAATATTTCATAACAGTAGCCTAAAGTGATAAATAAGACAAAAAACCAAACATTTGAAGGCCAAAACTTTCCAGCCAGCAGTCTTAAGGAAATTATTGGAGCATGAGAATAAAACCCACATCTAGATACTTGAGAAACCACAAAAACAATATATTTTTGCAAGATTTGAGGGATAAATTCTACAGCATGGTGGCAAATCAACAAAACCCATTAAGCAACATCAGGTACAAAGTCAAATTGGAAGCATAAGCAATGCAATTGGAGCTAAAAAAGTAACCCCTTTCTTCATATTTCATCAGTTTTCTTTCCTCTCATTTCTACCGCAAGGTCATTACTTTTAATCATTCACCTCATTGTTTAATAGATTTAGTTAATGTGAAGATAAACACAATCACATCTGTGTGTCTGTGTTTAAGTAATGCCCTTACCTCAAAAGAAGCCTGGGAAGAGTCCCCTCCTGATAATTTAAAAACAAACAGATGGACAAAGCTCCATAGTTTCTTCGGAAGATCAAAACCCCTACAAAACCAAATTTGAAAAATCCCAATTGTAAGAAAACAAAACTTATTGTCCATCTAAAATCCCAAAATTCACAAATAGATTAGGACCTATTTGTGTTTTGGAAGAACATGTATATATCAAAGCCGAAATTGAGAGGTTTTTTTTATTTATTATTATTTCATTCGCTTGCTCGGTCCTGAAGATAGAGGGGGTGATTGAAGAAGGTAGCAAAAAGAAATTGAAGTTACCAAATATTGAAGAAGAACTTCCAATCGAATAGGCCCTTCGCAAAAGCCCTTAAAAACCAAATGAAAATATCAAACTAAAACCAAACCCTAATACAGCAAGACAGAAAACCTAATATCAGTAAGAAGAAGTTTCAATTGAAGGTCTCCAAATTTTCTGGAAATTTGCCGAAAGTGATAAGTCTTCAATAAATTGAATACACGCAAGAAATATGCACCCACAGATTTGAAACCCTGAATCATTGGATATAATTCCATCAATTAGATAAGGAGCAAAAGGTGAAAGAGAAAGGGAGAGAAATCTTACCACTCGAGGAGAGATCGGAAGATACGGCAAGGCGATTGGGCAGAGAACTCTAAAGGCATACAGAGACAGAGAGAGAGGGAGAGATATAGGGAAGGAGGGGAGGCGGCGATTTGGGGGAGGAGAAGAGGCGTCAACTCATTGCTGTGGCTTCAATCGATGGTGTGGAAGAGGATGAGGCGATGAATCGTTCAGACTTCGAAGGCGAAATAGAGAGAACATATATATAGAGAGAGAGTTTTTGTTGTTTTCAACAGTGGGGTTGCCACGTAGGATTAAGGAAAAACAGAGAGGGGTGCCACGTGGAAGGCTGTGGAAGCACATTTGGCTTTGCTTTTTATATATATATAATAGATATGTCCTACATACATCTATTATTTCCTAAGGACTTATGCAAAGATAGGGAAACATTTGATACCCCATTCTATGGTTTATTGGATGACCTTGGTGAGAAAATTCAAATAGGTTTAGGCTTATTAGGTTGACCATGTATTATGAATCACTATTGCTTGCTTTGATAGAAATTCGTACAAAATTGAGAGTTACATATATTCAAAAATTATCTTGTACACAACCCTCTAAGGTCTCAAAGCCAATACCTATTTAAAACATAAGCAGAGAATCCAATGAGCTTAATTTGCTTACCATTCTTGATAAGTATACATTATTCTTCGAGTTAGAGTGAAGAAGTTTATGAGGATAACAAAATGATCACGAGGTGGTGAGAATTGGGCCTCTCTTGGGATGACCAATTTGAAAAAGATTATGCGATTGTCAAAAGTAGCCCTGATTTTTTGTGACCCTCACAGAATTTCTGTAATCACATCACGATCAAGGCCATCTCGAGATAAGATTAGACTCAAAGCCACAATTCTAACTGTGGTATTTTCTTAATATTATTGTAATTCTTTTAGTATTATTTTGAACTTCTTATGATTTTTTTAAAAAAAACTAGGGGTATACGCGGTCGGTTTCCGTTGGTTTTTTGTGTATTTTAAAACTGACCAATAGGTTCGGTTTTGGTCGGTTTTGCGGTTTTGGTCGATTTTTTGGTTGGTTTTAGCTTGTACATGCATTTTATAAACCGACCAATCGATTTTTTGATCGGTCGATTTTGGTCAGTTTTCTATTTTTCAGTTTTTTTGTTCACCCCTAAAATAAACTGCATTTAGTGATTAATTTCAATTAAAATTTTTCACTTAAAAGTTTTCAGTGAATTTTTGGCTGCTTTTTCAATAAAGTGGTATATTATCAAACGTACTGAAAATCAATAAGTGCTAAAAAATTTTATTTTCACCACTTAATTAGGTTATCAAGCACAAATTGTTCCAAACTTGAGAGTGTGGAGATATAATAAGACAATATTGCCCATTGAGCGATTGGTTATTTTTTAAGTGGACTTTGTAAGTGTCATCATGTGTTGACCATAGACAAGGTTATATATTTAAAAAAAAATACCTCACGTATATAGTCACGTCTTTCAGGTTAGATGGGATGACACAACTAAACATGATTAAATCTATTTCTTACTTGTGTTCAACGTATTGACCCATTTATGATACAAACTTGTATAAACTAAACTCAAACATGTTTATTTTGTGATGGTTTCGTATCATGTTGATACTAGTTTTTTTTAACCCGTGCATGCACGGGACAACTATTATTAGATATATTGATGGTATATAACATAAAGTGCAATAAATATATTAAAGTTTGTCAATCTGATAGATAGCACAAAATTTCAATTTTCAAACATTTCAAATTTAACACCCATAATAAAATAGTAAACTTATTATTAGAAATTCAATGCTAAATAAGAAAAGGTTTGGAGTAATTTAATGAGCAAAATTATAAAACTTTGCTAGCCTTGCCTCTCCTTATACCACGTGGCACTTGAGACTTCCATATTATTATAATATAATAAGATTTTTCACCCTTATTAATAGCTATGCAATGAACCTTAGAATGCCAACCATTGAAAGTTGGAATATGCATTTCAAGACAAATTACTATCAAATTCAATTTTATAAACACTTTGTATGGGTAGGATTTGTAATGCTTTCTTTCTTCTTATTACTATTTGGGAGACGGCTCGTGCATTCACGGGCGTTGGATTTTGTAGAAAAAATAAATGTATATATATATATATATATTTTTTTTTTTAATGTGGACAAGAAAGAGAAATAAGTTTTATTAATTCTTAAAATGGTGTTAGAAAAATATGGTTTAACAACTATATTAATTGATGTCAACCAACAATTTAAGACTCTTTTCTTTAACGTATAGATAATAAATATATATATATATGTATATATATACATACATATATACAAAAAGGGTAATATAAAAAAGGCAAAGGGGTAATTTGGTAATTCGATTTAACAAAAGAGTAATTTGCAAAAGGCTTAAGAGTAATTTGATTATTCAATTTGTAATTGTACATACTTTAAACTATTAGGCTCTTTTCTTTAACGTATAGATAATATATATATATATATATGCACACACACACGCACGCACACTCGTATATACAAAAGGGTAATTTATGAAAGATAAAAGGGTAATTTAGTAATTTGATTTAACAAAATGGTAATTTGTAAAAGTTATAAGGGTAATTAGATTATTCAATATATATCGTAATATAATAAAAGGGTTTTTAGTAATTCAATTTAACAAACGGGAATTTATGATTATAAACACTTTAAACTTTAAGCTCTTTTCTTGAAGGCATAGAAACAAAGGGTAATTTGCATAAGGCATAAGAGTAATTTGGTTATGCAATTTATAATTGTACACAGTTTTATTCAATTTTGGTATATAATATATTCAATATATATAATATAATAAAATAATATATATATACATATATAATACATACAAGGGTAGTTTACCAAAGAAAAAAGGGTAATTTGATAATTCAATTTATAATTGTACCCACTTTAAATACATAAATAATAATAATAATATGTATATATACATATACACATATATATATATATACAAAAGGGTAATTTATAAAAAATAAAAGGGTAATTTGGTAATTCAATTTAACAAATGGGTAATTTGGTTATTCAATTTATAATTATACACACTTCAAACTTTAACAAAAAGGTACTTTACAAAAGGCAAAATGGTAATTTTAATAATATAATAATATAATATATGTTTATATACACACAAGGGTAATTACAAAAGGCGAAAGGGTAATTTGATAACAAAAGGGTAATTTGGTAATTCGATTTCTAATTGTACACACTTTAAACACATAAATAATAATAATAAATTATAATATGTATACATATACACACACACACACACAAATATACAAAAAGATAATTTACAAAAGTAACTTAAGGCTTGTTTGGTAATTATTGAATTCCTTAAAAGTTGTCTTAAGGTCCAAACAAGCATTGATTTTAAAAAATAATCTAAGACTTGTTTTAGAAAAGTGACTGAAGGCTTGTTTGGTAATTCAAATATTTCTTAAAAAGTTGCCTTAAGGCTTAAACAAGCCTTGCCAAAGAAGCATTAATTTATAAAAGTTATCTAAAGCTTGTTTTGGTAATTCAAAGAAATAGTACAAAAGACACAAATAAATATTAGTGCTTTGTTTTGGAAAACCAAAAAAAGAAAAACAAAACAAAACAAAACCAAAAAAGTCATAGCCCAATTCTGGTTGTGTTGTGCTGTAATAACCTGCATTTTCATTTATTTATCGGTACTTGCATTTCATATTTAAATTCAATTGTATTGTTTACTTTTATTTTTATTTCAATTCTCATGTGTTAAGATCTTGTGACTTGCCTTACTTCATATTTGAAATTCTTATTGGGGTCAAACTGCGATTTTATAAAGTTTAGCAACACTTGTGTTAGATTTCAAAACTGTATTTCAAAACGGTGAAAAATATTTACTGTGGACTCAAACTGTATTTTTATAAAAACGGAAAATCATTTCCTACGTTAAAATGAATTTTCTGTATTTTGTGGTGAACATCGCGCCCCGAAAATACCAGTTCATGTCCAAAACTGTCAGTGCCGCATGGAACTTTCACAGATTTTGGAAGTGATGTAAAGATAGATTTGACATACACTTTACTTTCCATTTATGGTAACTCATCATTGGATAAGGCATTGTTTGTGAATGTTTAACTTGTGTGTGTTATGTTGTGACATAAGCTAAGTTTCCCAAACACCCAAGTTGACCCCTACATACCTATTCTTGACCTTTGGCTTAAACTTGGGACTCATAATCTGTGTAATATGTATATATGCTGGGATTGAGAGTAATTAGTGAGTTTTGTTAAGACTAATTGAGTTTAATCAGTGAACTTAAAAATACTTGGGCTCCAAGTTGAGCAAACTCATTCTTCTTTATATATACCATTGACACACACATATATTCTACACATTTGGAATTACAGAGAGAAAAGAGAGAGCCTGAGAGTTTAGTTGCTGAATTGCTAGAGAGAGGAAGAACTTTTTCTCCATAGCTTGAATAGTTGAAGCTTGGATTTCTTATTTGCCTAATCTTGATTCTTTCTCAACAACTTCTTCCATCTCTATCTCAGTGAGTATTCTAAACTCATTCTGAATGTAAATTCATGTTTGTTTGCTATTATTATAAGTGTAATGGTATTTCACCATTGATGATCTTACATTGCTATCCATGGCTTGAAAAATCATGATCTTCCAAACTCAATCAAAATCTATTTTTATGGATAATTATGAAAGATTATACATCATAGTTGTTATGTTTAAAGGTTTAGAGCTTAATTTATCCATAGGAGAAAGTATATTAGAAATTAAGTTTTGACAACTTTTATTTTTTTATAAAATTTGAGAGTTATGGTTTGAATTATGTTAAATTGATTATATATTCTTAATCCTTGTTGAAAAATAAAGAATTTCATATATTACATGCCCTATTTGCTTTCAGATTTGAAAATGGGTCAAAAGGACCCCTTAAAACTGAAACAGAGCAGTTCTGATGAAGAAGATGAAGACTCTGCAAAAACTCGCGCGCCCAATTGCGCGAGCGGCCCACGCGAGCGACCCTTCGTGAGAGCGGCCCGCGCGCGCGAGCTGTGTGAATTCCGGCAATTAGAAAAGTTTTTATAAATAAAATGAAAATGGGAATATCGCACGAGCAACCTTCGCGCTAGCGGCCCGCGCGCACGAGTTCTGGCAGTTTCTAATTTTTGCTTGTTTTGTGTTAAGTTGGGTAATATTTTATGAACTGTTAAAGCTTCGTTTAGGAAATTTACTTAATCAGAATCCTATCTGGGTATATTTGGACGATTAAACGTTGTATTACGACTTATCAATCTCCGTATGTACGTCGTTTATATAATTCAGTAACTTGCCTCATGTTTTAAAGTTTCATGACATACATGTGGTGTCAGTTGTACATGCGTGGTGAGTGTGAATGTTGGTCAGTATGGAAAAGAGTAATGGACACTGTGGTATAGTAAGTGCGATTGAGATTGTGTTGTGGACACTCCCTGGTAAGTGAGTACCAGAGTGTGTTGTGATTGAGATTGCGGCGAGGGTGTCTTTGAAATACGATGGTGGCAAAACTGGACACTCCCTGACGACCATGGTAGCGTCAAAGTGTGTGAAGGCAAACTTGGACACTCCCTAGCACCCATGGTAGTGCTAAAGTGTGGCCTACGGACACTCCCTGATACCCGAGTCTGGATACTGCGTGAGGGTTCTTCTGGTATTTGCATGGTGAATTAGGTAGTCAAAGTGTGAGGCAATGGATACTCCCTAGTACCCCGGACCAAAGTGTGAGGCAAACTGGACATTCCCTGGCACCCCTGTGCTAAAGTGTAGCTATCGGAGTATTTCAGAGATACTGGTGTGTGACAGTGAGTTGTTGGGTTTTGTCGAGAGAAAAGAGTCAGTAAGATGAGATGGTGCATTGTTCTCATACACGGTCACATATATGTGAATTATATCTTTTAAATAATATCGTGCTTGTTTCATAAAATGAACTCCTTGCTTTAATGTAAACTTGTTGTATTAAATGAGAACTGGAAAATGGTAAATGAGTATGTTTTACATTTAAAGTTATGTTTTTAATACTCACCAACTTCTTGAAGCTGACGGCGTTGATGCGCCCTGGACATTCGTGTTCAGGCTTTTCAGGTTATGACTATGCTGGACCGTATGACTATGCAAACTGAGAATCCCTACCGGAAAGAGAGTTTACTTTTATATGTTTTAAGTTATGAACTGTTTTGTACTAAAGATGACTGTAATAGATATTAAGTTATTGTTTTGTTTTAAGGCAGTTTGTGCCTTTAGAGACCCCGTGCTGTAATATGTAATAAGTTAAAAAAAATATATTTGTAAGCTTTGATTGCTCTACTCTAATTATTGTTGTTCGACGTTTGGGACGGAATCGATCCTTCAAACTGTCGCGACCGACGGGTCCATAAAGGAAATTAAATGCTTTCCATATTTATGCTACATCGGGGCGTGACAGGATTTATTGGTATCAGAGCCACGTTAGGGTTTACCAGTTTAGACCCGATTCCACGATCTGTTAGCTTAAGCTTCACACACCCGATGTTGAGATAGGGAGGATAGACTCAAAACCTAAACGCCTAAGATTATCTATTTCCTGATTTAAGTGCCTTTTTATCAGGTATGGACCCAGCTTAGCCATTCTATGTACCAGATGGGTTTGGAGGACATTTGGTGACTCCCAGGGCAGTAGTTCCAGCTTTACTCGATTTATATCACACCGCCATTGAGCAGCTGGCCACGACGACTATAGCATCAGATCTATGGCACCAGGTTCACGTGGTAGGGAGAGTTGATTTGGCGCGTATTCTCCTTGAGATACGCTACTTCGCGGAGGCTCAGCGTTTAGTGCTAGTTGAGATTTTGAGGCTAGTTGATGTTGATGCCCTCTATTTTTCCTTTGAGATCCAGGTTGTACATGCCCATCTCGCACAGCTAGAGATGCCTCCGCCAGTGGTTCCCATCGCCGAGGACGATGCTGAGGCTGTTCATTTGGTTCCAGTAGGTGGAGAGGATGTAGAGGATGGCATAGGCCTAGATGACCTCGCCGCTGAGCTCAATGAGGAGCTAGCACTTGAGCTAATTCTGCCTGAGGAGGTGCCAGTTGAGGCAGATGCCCCAGCACCTGCTTCCTCATCGACCTCTCAGAGCTCTGAATTTGATTTGGTGAGCTCGTTCCTTGTTCAGCGATTTCGCCCCGTCGACTCGCTAGAACTCCTGATAGCTGCTTACGGAGACGACTGATCTCTAGATATGACTTTGTACATATTAACTACTTTTGACTATTAGCTCTACCTCTTTTTGCAAACTCTAATTACATGCATTTGAGTATAGGACAATGACCCCATTTTCGGCATTAACTCTTGCATGGACAATATGTGTCCTAACCCATACAGATAGGGTAGGCATTGATATGATCATACACGCTTTTTGTATCAACTTGACAAGAAGTTATATATGAAATATACTCTTTTGAATATTGTCGTTGATCGGGAGAGAACTAATCCTAATTATACGCCTTAACGAGCATTTGTTAGTACCTTTTTATCCTGTTTTTGTATATTTTTACTTCGTTTTCTATTTTCTGACAGGTTTTGGAAGAAATCAAGTATATCAGGCTAAACAGGGTGAAAAAGCACAAAGAAAGAAGCAGAAAAAGACACATCGCGCGCGCGACCCGCGGGAGCGGAAATCCAGAAATCGCTCGCGCGATCCGCTCGCGCGAAAGTCCCAGAATCGCTCGCGCGATCCGCGCGCGCGAAGGCCAAATGTCGCGCTCGCGCGATATGTGTAAAAACCAAAGTTGCGTATTTCAGTATACTGAAGACTCCTGTGCAAACGAAACTGCTAAACGACGTCTAGACTGTAAATTATATCAGTTTCAGTTCGTTTCGGGTTAGGAAGGCTTCCAAAACTTGTTGTAAATCTATATATACCCTATTTTATTACAATTAATGGGTTAGACATTATTAGCAACTATTATACACACATTCTACAACCATACTTCCAGCCATTGAAGGGAGGGAAGCAAGAAGAAGAAGAAGAAGACCAAGGATTTCCATGGCCTCCTCCATCGACTACTTGCCATCTATCACTTCCATGGACGGCTAGATCATAGATCTAGGGTTTCAATGAAGCCCTAGACGAGTAATAGGGAGTATTTTATGTTTTTATTTCAGTTTTATTATGTATGGATGACAGTCACATGTTTAGAGGATTTTTATAAATAAATCGTACTTCTAGTGATTAAATCATTGCTTTCAGAATTTATTCTTGTCTTAGATCTATTTTGACTGTGATGTGCTCAACGATCTATTCTTGCTGTGCTTGTTTAGATTGTTTACATGTGATGGTGCTTTATTAATTTGTGCTATCAAGTATCCGAATAGTCCATGCCTAGGTTAGACGGATTAGATCATAACCCTAGTTTAGTGTGGGATAATTCGTGCTAACCGAAGATGGATTATGTTGGTGCTTGAACCATGAATATCTTCTTGTCGGAGGAATTGGGCTTGTAGCTACAATTCCCCATTATCATCCAACATAATAAGCTAAAGTAATTCATAAATATTCCTATTATGAAGCTAGTGGTGGATTTGCAATCCTAGGTTTCCTTAAACATTATTTCAAACAACTTTAATTGCTTTCATAGTTTAGATTTAGTTTTATTGTTATTAGTTTAATTAAAATCAAATCAAAATCCGTTTTTATAATTAATTAGATTTAGGTTTTAAGATTAAAACACGGTAGTTAATCAATCTCTGTGGGTTCGACCTTTACTTCCACACTGCAAATCTTTAGAAAAGTAAAGAATACTTTTATATCTTGATATTGACAACATCAGTCGTCATTTAAATTGCTTCATAATATTGCTTCATGCATGTTTCTCATTCTGTTATCACTATCATGCATAGAATGGCTGGAGGACTAAGGAGGAACACGAATTTGATTGAGGGAGCACCTGAGGCTATCGATCCCACAGGAATGTTTGAAGCTTTCGTCAGACGTCTCGAAAGGGTTAGCAATCAGAATAAAAACTGACGAGACCGCCAGACTGGAGATAAACTGCTAGAGAGATTTCGTGCGCTCAGACCTGAGCAGTTTGTGGGTACTGAGAAACCATGGAAAGCGGAACAGTGGTTAAGACAGATGAACCGCATGTTCGAAGCTGTCCAGTGCAATGAGATGGACAAGAGGAGATTAGCTTCCTTTCAATTAACCGATGCTGCCGCAGATTGGTGGGATTCGGTCATAGCTACTATAGGGAATGAAGCTGCAATGGGAATGACGTGGACTGCGTTCAAGGGGAGATTTTTGGAGAAGTATTTCCCGGCTACAGAAAGGCACAGAAGAGAGAAGGAATTCATGGATCTGACACAAGGAACCAAGTCGGTGCAAGAGTATACCACACAGTTTGAGAGATTGTCTCGGTTCGCCCCTCACATGGTTGATACTGAGGAAAAGAGGATCCTTAAGTATAATCAAGAGTTGGCACCGCAGATTCGCCGCCTGACTCTCGGTCATCTAGATAAGTCATTTGAGGGATTGGTTGGCCTGGCTACTGATCTAGAAGAAGACGCTCAAGTGAACCATAAGCAATTTGAATTTCGACCATCTCAAAGGGGTAATTTTGGGAATAGACCACCAATGAATTGTACCTAAGGGCAGAAGAGGAATTTCGATGGAAGCAAGAGGACCCAAGCTATCACCTATCCGACTCAACCCCGAGTGGGAGAAGGTAGTAATGCTGGAAAATGCTTCAACTGTGGCAACTCCGGTATTCTGGCTCGAGATTGCAAGGCACCAAGGCGTGCTGCTCAGCAAGGCATAGTATGCTACAACTGTGGTGAACCAGGTCACATCAGCAAGTTCTGTATTGACCCTAAGTAAGTGACTTATGGTCAGCAAGGTCAGACTCGTGCGAATGCTGTTATTCCTGACGCCGCTGGATATGATGGGACTGTGTACGAAGAAGGAGGTTATGGAGAAGCTCAATCTGATCAACAAGCAGTGGAAGGTACATTGACTTTGTTTAACTCTCATGTTAAAGTGTTATTTGATACGGTCTTTCGTTCATATCTGTTAATACAATTCGGAGATTGGGTATCTTACCTCATCGTTTAGAGAAAGCTTTGAGGGCTACCTCACCATTAGGAGCTGCAGTCAGATTAGGACACGTGTGCAAGGATTGTCCTTTACGGCTAAGAGATCGTGAAATCCCGACAAGGTTGATTGTCCTATCAATGATGGAATTCGACATAATCCTAGGAATGGATTGGCTCTCTCAGAATCAAGTGAAGTTGGATTGTGCGAGGAAGAGAATTATATTCCCCGATAATGAGAATCAACCCTTTGATTTTCAATGTAACCCTTCGGGAGATATGTTCCTCACGAGATGCTTAGCGAATATCAAAGTTGTCAGTACAGAAGCGACAGTGTCGTCTAAACCTGTAGTCAAGGACTTTGAAGAAGCATTTCAAGACATTTCTAGTTTGTCGCCCGAGAGAAGTATAGAGTTCTGTATTGAACGTATACCGGGTACCGTACCAATCACCAAGGTTCCCTACAGAATGGCCCCCACCGAACTGTTGGAATTGAAGGAACAAGTTCAAGAGCTCGAGAACCTAGGTTTTATACATCCAAGTACATCAGCTTGGGGAGCACCAGTATTATTTGTGAAGAAGAAGGATGGGACGCTCAGGTTGTGTATCGATTATAGAGAACTAAACTGCGTGACTATTAAGAACAAGTATCCCTTGCCTCGGATCAACGACTTATTTGATCAACTACAAGGAGCTACGACATTTTCCAAGATAGACCTAAGGTCGGGATATCATCAGTTGAGGGTACGGAAGGAAGACATACCTAAGACTGCTTTCAGAACCTGATATGGTCACTATAAGTTTTTGGTGATGCCGTTTGGAATGACGAATGCCCAGGCAGTGTTCATGGATCTGATGAACAGAGTGTTCAAGCCTTATTTGGATCAGTTTGTCATCGTCTTTATAGATGATATTTTGATCTATTCTAAGTCAGGAGAAGAACACAAGCAATACCTACAGATTGCGATGCAGACGCTCAAGGACAACCACTTGTATGCCAAGTTCAGTAAGTGTGAGTTCTGGTTGCAAGAAGTGAAATTTTTGGGACACAAAGTGTCATCTCAAGGAATTTATGTGGATTTATCCAAGACGGATGCTGTGCCAAACTGGGTTAGGCCGAGCAACCCTTCAGAAGTTTGGAGTTTCCTTGGACTCGCAGGCTATTATAGAAGATTTGTTGAAGGGTTTTCAAAAATAGCTGCACCATTAATTAGGTTGACGAAGAAGAATTTAAAATTTGAGTGGACAGAGAAGCATGAGCATGCCTTTCTAGAGCTGAAAGAGAGACTCACTACCGCATCGGTACTAGCTATACCCAAGCTTGATGAGAAGTTCACTATCTTCAGTGACGCGTCATATCAAGGACTAGGGTGTGTACTTATGCAAGATGGTAGAGTTATCACCTATGGATCTAGACAGCTGAAGCCGAATGAGTTAAACTACCCCATTCATGATTTGGAATTGGCAGCAGTAGTTTTCGCACTCAAGATTTGGAGACACTATCTCTATGGTGAGAAGTTTGATTTATTCTCCGATCATAAGAGCCTAAAATATTTGTTCACACAGAAAGAGTTGAACATGAGACAACGCAGATGGATGGAGCTGATCAAAGATTACGATTTCACGTTAGAATATCACCCTGGTAAAGCTAATGTGGTCGCTGATGCTCTGAGTCGACAGACTCGTGAGATGATCGCCTCCTTAATGGTTAGAGAATGGCGAGCATTGGAGATGTTGGCGGAGTTCAATGTACAAAGTGCTGAAGAAGGAGAAGGACAACTTTTTGGATGTCTTATCCTTCAGCCTGTTCTTATCGACCGCATTATTGGAGCTCAGAAAGAAGATGAGAAGTTTCAAGCATGGTTTGCGAAGATGTCAAAGAAAGACCCGACAGAATGGAAGGTGGGAGTCGACGGAGGTTATTGGTACTGAGATAGGTTATGTGTGCCAGATGGTGTGGAGCTTAGGAAGGATATTCTGGAAGAAGCACATAAATCAAGGTATACAATTCACCCAGGAGGAACGAAGATGTACAAAGATTTGAAGAGAAATTTCTGGTGGGAAGGTATAAAGAAAGACGTGGCTGAATTTGTATCCAAATGTTTGATATGTCAGCAAGTCAAGGCATCAGAGACCGTCAGGATTGTTGCAACCGCTACCTGTTCCTGGTTGGAAGTGGGAGTACATAACTATGGATTTTGTAGTAGGATTGCCTCGATCTCAACATAATCATGACGCCATTTAGGTAATTGTGGATCGATTGACGAAATTTTCTCATTTCATTGCTTATAGTATGACATACCCAGTGGAAAAGATGAGCCGGATGTACATACAACAAGTTATGTGGCTTCACGGTGCACCTGTGTCGATTGTGTCAGACAGTGACGCGCGTTTTACTTCTGGATTTTGGGAAGGTTTACAAGAAGCTATGGGAACCTCGCTCAAGATGAGTACTGCTTTTCACCCTCAGACAGATGGGCAAACTGAGCGTGTCAATCAGATCATGGAGGATATGCTTAGGGCTTGTGTTATTGATTTCGAAGAATCTTGGGAGACACACTTGCCTTTGGTCGAATTTGCCTATAACAACAGTTATCACACGAGTATCAGTATGGCTCCGTTCAAAGCATTGTACGGACCACCTTATCGTTCTCCATTGTGTTGGGCAGAGGTTGGGGACATAGAGTTGTTGGGACCAGATTTGGTTAGAGAAACCAATGAGAAGATTGCCTTGGTCAAGGAAAGGATGAGAACCGCTCAGAGCAAGTACAAGAGTTATGCTGATCGATGCCGAAAAGATTTGGAATTTAGTGTTAGAGATCACGTACTTCTTAAGGTTTCACCAACCCGAGGAGTAGTACGCTTCGATCTCAATAGAGGGAAGTTAGCCCGGCGTTTCATCGGACCGTTCGAGATTTTGGAACGTGTCGGGAAAGTGGCCTATCGACTGGCGCTACCACCGAAGATGTCTGGGGTTCACAACGTTTTTCACGTGAGTATGTTGAGAAAGTACATACGAGACCCCTCGCATGTGGTCAGTTATGACGATATTGAGACAAGTCATAACGTTTCTTACAAGGAGAGACCTGTAAAGATTCTAGATTCGAGGATCAAGAAGTTGAGGAATAAGGACATTCCGTTGGTGAAGGTTCAGTGGAATCACCATGACGAGAATGAAGCCTCATGGGAAGTTGAAGCTGAGATGAGGAAGAAGTACCCGGAGTTGTTTCAGGACAAGTTAGTCTTGATTTCGGGGACGAACATGGCCGGCCCAAAGGGGGGGCTAAAGGGGCAACCGCCCCGGGCCACCAAAGTTCACAAAATTTTGAGGGCCCTTGTGAAATTTTCATAATTAGATTTTTACTTTGAGATTTTTAGTATTTTACATTTAGACATCCCAAGGCCCAATTTAGTGTCATCAACTACATATATATTGATATACATGTATATAAAACTCAAAAGCGAAGGCCCTAGAATTTTGAAAATTACACTTTTAGTGTAAAATTTTATTGAGTTTTAGAAATAGGCCCCTCTAGAATTTTGAAAAATACTATACAATGTTTAAGTTTCATAATTAGACTCATAGATCCCAAAAAAATGAGCAATTGTGTACAAGCAAATCCTAAAAAAATTGACAATTATGTATAAGTAGACCAAAAAAAAAAAACGCCTCGGGCCGGGGCGCTGCCCCCAAACCTCCATATAAGGGCCTCCCTTTTAATAATTCGTCCCGGGCCTCCAAAAACTCGAGACCGGCGCTGGGGACGAAATCCTGTTTAAGGGAGGGAGGGTGTAATAACCTGCATTTTCATTTATTTATCGGTACTTGCATTTCATATTTAAATTCGATTGTATTGTTTACTTTTATTTTTATTTCAATTCTCATGTGTTAAAATCTTGTGACTTGCCTTACTTCATATTTGAAATTCTTATTGGGGTCAAACTGCGATTTTATAAAGCTTAGCAACAACTGTGTTAGATTTCAAAACTATATTTCAAAACGGTGAAAAATAGTTACTGTGGACTCAAACTGTATTTTTATAAAAACGGAAAATCATTTCCTACGTTAAAATGAATTTTCTGTATTTTTGTGGTGAACACCGCGCCCCGAAAACACCAGTTCATGTCCAAACCTGTCCGTGCCGCATGGAATTTCCACAGATTTTGGAAGTGCTGTAAAGTAGATTTGACATACACTTTACTTTCCATTTATGGTAACTCATCATTGGATAAGGCATTGTTTGGGAATGTTTAACTTGTGTGTGTTATGTTGTGCCATAAGCTAAGTTTCCCAAACACCCAACTTGACCCCTACATACCTATTCTTGAACTTTGGCTTAAACTTGGGAATCATAATCTGTGTAATATGTATATACGTATGTATATATGCTGGGATTGAGAGTAATTAGGGAGTTTTGTTAAGACTAATTGAGTTTAATCAGTGAACTTAAAAATACTTGGGCTCCAAGTTGAGCAAACTCATTCTTCTTTATATATACCATTGACACACACATATATTCTACACATTTGGAACTACAGAGAGAAAAGAGAGAGCCTGAGAGTTTAGTTGCTGAATTGCTAGATAGAGGAAGAACTTCTTTTCTATAGCTTGAATAGTTGAAGCTTGGATTTCTTATTTGCTTAATCTTGATTCTTTCTCAACAACTTCTTCCATCTCTATCTCAGTGAGCATTCTAAACTCGCTCTGAATGTAAATTCATGTTTGTTTGCTATTATTATAAGTGTAATGGTATTTCACCATTGATGATCTTACGTTGCTATCCATGGCTTGAAAAATCATGATCTTCCAAACTCAATCAAAATCTATTTTTATGGATAATTATGAAAGATTATACATCATAGTTGCTATGTTTAAAATTTTAGAGCTTAATTTATCCATAGGAAAAAGTATATTAGAAATTAAGTTTTGACAACTTTTAATTTTTCATAAAATTTGAGAGTTATGGTTTGAATTATGTTAAATTGATTATATATTCTTAATCCTTGTTGAAAAACAAAGAATTTCATATATTACATGACCTATTTGCTTTCGGATTTGAAAATGGGTCAAAAGGACCCCTTAAAACTGAAACAGAGCAGTTCTGACGAAGAAGATGAAGACTCTGCAAAAACTCGCGCGCGCGCGAGCAACCCACGCGCGCGAGCTGTGTGAATTCCGGCAGTTAGAAAAGTTTTTATAAATAAAATGAAAAATGGGCATATCGCGCGAGCGACCTTCGCGCTAGCGGCCCGTGCGCGCGACTTCTGGCAGTTTCTAATTTTTGCTTGTTTTGTGTTAAGGAACTGTTTGGGTAATATTTTATGAATTGTTAAAGCTCCGTTTGGGAAATTTACTTAATCAGAATCCTATCTGGGTATATTTGGACGATTAAAACGTTGTATTACGCCTTATCAATCTCTGTATGTACGTCATTTATATAATTCAGTAACTTGCCTCATGTTTTAAAGTTTCATGACATACATGTGGTGTCAGTTGTACATGCATGATGAGTGTGAATGTTGGTCAGTATGGAAAAGAGTAATGGACAGTGTGGTATAGTGAGTGTGATTGAGATTGTGTTGTGGACACTCTCTGGTAAGTGAGTACCAAAGTGTGTTGTGATTGAGATTGCGGCGAGGGTGTCTTTGAAATATGATGGTGGCAAAACTGGACACTCCCTGATGACCATGGTTGTGTCAAAGTGTGTGAAGCCGAACTTGGACATTCCCTGGCACCCCTGTGCTAAAGTGTGGCTGTCTGAGTATTTCAAAGATACTGGTGTGTGACAGTGGGTTGTTGGATTTTGTCGAGAGAAAAGAGTCGGTAAGATGAGATGGTGCATTGTTCTCATACACGGTCACATATATGTGAATTATATCTTTTAAATAATATCGTGCTTGTTTCCTAAAATGAACTCCTTGCTTTAATGTAAACTTGTTGTATTAAATGAGAACTGGAAAACGGTAAATGAGTATGTTTTACATTCAAAGTTATGTTTTTAATACTCACCAGCTTCTTGAAGCTGACGGCGTTGATGCGCCCTGGACATTCGTGTTCAGACTTTTCAGGTTATGACTATGCTGGACCGTATGACTATGCAAACTGAGAATCCCTGCTGGAAAGAGAGTTTACTTTTATATGTTTTAAGTTATGAATTGTTTTGTACTAAGGATGACTGTAATAGATGATGATGCCTAAAATTGGTAAGAAAGGTTTTAAATGAAAATACGACAAGAGCGATTTGTATGTGGTTCGGTCCCGTTAACAAGGTGACCTACGTCCACAGTTGCGTCGGAGCGCTTCTTACTAGCAGATCACCGGCGGGCCTGGTGAGCTAACAGAGATGGGCGGCACTACCAGTAATACCGGCCGGGTGTATGCGTACGGATGGTGAGTTCTCTATTTAGGCTTGTAAGCTAGAGAATAGTAATCGGGGATCCCCTTTGACAGGGTAGGTGGGTTCTTTTATAGATGCAAGAGTCTACCCCTACATGGTAAGTTGATAAGATTAGGAAGCCCAATCTAATCACAATAGATTTACATGATTTTAAGAGAGTTTCCTATGTGGTTTAGGAAACTGCCATATCTCCTTTTGAAGGCTTGTAGTTGATTTAGGAAACTGCTATATCTCCTGGTCATTTGCCGCACCGCATGCCCGGGCCGTGCAAGCATCCCGAGCTGTGCCGCCTGTTGATTTCAGGGCGCTGACCGCAAGCTCTCCTTCCGGATAGTCCGGGTCATTGTACTGATGTGGCGGTTTGGCCTTAACAGAATATTTCTGGACATACCAGCCATCCCCCCATTTTCGAAGTTGATGTGATGCTCCATCAGATGAAGTTTGAAAATTAAAACTGCGTTCGATAAACCGTTCGGTAATAGACAGGGATTTTGCCGGGGATAGGACCGGCTGGAGTGATCGGCCGGGATACAGAACGAGCGGTGACCATGTGAGCCCGAGTTCTTCCCATGCCACGTGTCCACTGATCACTGGCTTGGTCAGGATCCAACAGTGCTAGCCTAGGAGTAACCAAACCATTTACGTGGCAACCGAACTGTCCCATCGGACATTTAATGCCCACGTCTTTCGAGGCAATGCCCCAAGTGGCTGAAGCAACAGTTTCGACGGGAAAACATATGAGTCGTTCGATCAGTTTTGATCTGAGCCGTCCAAGGTTTCTATATAAGGAGCACCTGTTCATTCTATAGATGCCTACTGTTTCAAGACTGAATTTACCGAGCGGTCTTTGAGAACGAACTACTCCCGAGATCTTTTCTCTTCCTCTCTACAACCTAGGCTTCTCCCCATGGCCTCCCACGTTGACCTGAGTTCCAACGAAGGAGTGACTGCTTTCAAGAGGGACTGCGAGATCCCTGAAGATGTCGAGATCGGTTCTTACATTGAAGGAGAAAAGATGGCCTTCCCTTCGATCATTATCAGCATTTATCTTTTGCTAATAGTGGGGCTACGCTTCCCTTTCTCCGCCTCCTTCTGTGATGTCTTACAGGGATTACGCTTTCCATTGAACAAGTGCCGTCCAAATCTCGCCCGCCTTCTTTGGGGCATATCGGCACTGAATGAGCGGCTCGGGATAGTCCTCCGCTCTGTGGACGTCGCCAGGTGCTATCTCTTGAGCATCGACTGCGGGGATCCTTACCTACGCGCCGGAGCGGAATGAAAGCATCTCGTCCGGGATCTGGACTTCCCCAACAAGAACTGGCGTCAAATACCCTTAGATCGTTGTCTCTGGTAACTGGTTGGTAGACCCCTCTATGTACCCCCTGCAGCCTTTGACCCTGAACTGTGCAAGAGGTCCTTTGCCGCTTTTCGTGACATCGCCTCCGCTGTGGCTGATATGGAGGCAATCAACCGAGCGATAGAGGTCGGCCTCAGTTTTTTCGATTTGATCGGGGGACCAGCTGGTGAGGTCGGCGGTAACGTTCCCGTTGCAGCTCCTGTTGTGGCGGCTTCCGGGTAGCGCCGCTATACCCGGTCTATGGCTTCCGGCCTGCATGCCATGAGAGGGTCCGCCCCACCTAAAGGGCCAATCACTTTATCCACCAGCTCCGATTCAACCTCGTCCGGGGATACAAGTCCGCCACCAGGCCCTACCAGGAAGGGTAAGGAGAAGGAGGTTGAGGAGGAATCTCAACCCCCACCAAAAAGGAGTCGGTCGGAAGCACATGCCGGCCTTCATATGCCTAGCTCTTGGACAGGACTCTCCCTCGGCAATCTGGAAGATTATCTGCAGGCGGTGGAAAAGTAAAGTGCTCTTCTGCAGACGGACTCTGTCATGCGGGAGGTGGACTTTCATGCTCTAGAGCTCTCTGTCGGAGAACTGGTGGCCAGGATGGCTGCCATGGAAGAGGAGATCAAAGCTCTAAAGGGTAAGGGGACCTGAAGACCCTTCTCTTGTTTTATTTTTTTTAATTTTCTTTTTGCCGGGGAAGCCACTAAAACTGCCTCCCAATGTACAAAATATTTTAATTAATGAAAAGGTCCTCTGAGGCCTCCTTATTTTGCATCAATTGTTTTGTTTGTGATTGTCAATACCCAGCCCGTTGATGTGACCGAGCGGTTTGCTTGGATATCTCGGGAATGCTTGGCCACACGCGGTGCGCCTTCACCAGAATAACCGGCGCCTCTGGGTGACGTGGCATTTTCTTGGCTAGATTATTTTGGACATACGCTATCCCCCATTTTCTAAACTGACCGGATACGCAATCGGGTGAGGATTCAAAAATAAGTAGCTCCTGGGAAACCGTCCGGACATGGTCCGGGAATGATGCTCAAGATGGGGGCCCACACCATGGGCCCTCGGTGTAGTAACCGACCGGGAAGGATAGGAGCGCGGGTGTGGGATAATGCCACGTGTCAGGGGATAATTGGCCTAGTCGGGATCCAGTGGAGTCAGTCCAGATGTAACCGAACAGCTATATGGTAATCGAACTGTCACGTCACGCATTTAATGCGCGCGTCTTTTGAGGCGACCCTTCACGTGCCCGAGGTGACAGCCGTCGGATTTGATAGATCTGGACCGTCCGCTATTCCTATATAAGGAACACTCGGCCCTCTCTCCAGTATCTGCTGCCAAGTAAGAGGATTTACCGAATGGTTTTGAGAGCTTCCAAGATTCCCGAGCAAGATTCCCGAGTTCTTTTCTACGATAACTTTTGTAAGTCTTCCCTTCCCGTCTTCAGTTCTTCATTCTCTTCTTCTTTTCTTGAACTAAGCTGGAGGGAGTAAACCCACTTGGGTTAGTACGAGCTTAGGATTTCTTCTTCCTTCGGTTTTATCATTTCTTTCAATCTGGGGGTACGCTAGGACAGATTGACCGAGTGGATATTCCTGGGACAGTTCTAAGAAAGGGTTGTGTTGCTTCTCGAATCTTGTATGATCTACCCTTTAGGTTGTTAGATCTACCTCCCTTGTACACCAGATTTGGAGTTCTTGACCCATTCTCGGGTCGTCTGCCCTTTAGGCCATCCACCGACGCAGTTATGTGTCACTCGGACTTTAACTCATCGTCCCGGTCGGAGGACGAGCAGCTGCAGTCCGGGTCTATGAGAACAAGCCCGGATCCTCCTTCTTCAGCCCCCTCTGACCAGCATAGTAAGGGAATAATCCCCGCCCGGGTGTTTCCCAAAAAAGCGCACCAGGATTGTCTTGCAGCCTCGACGTCTCGGGGGTCCAGCGATGAAGGATCTGTGCCGAACAGTCCCGGAGTCGTATTCGCGTGTGAGTCCATCGTCAGTATTCTGCGTGGTCCTGACTTGGATCGAATTAGAGACTGATATGATCTTCCTTACCCCCTCTCTTGCTCTGTCCACAACAGTGGCACCCACTTCCACGAGTCTGGCTTCGTCACATTGTACGAAGATGCCTTCATGGCGGGCCTTTGCCTGCCTCTTCACCCAGTCGCTCGGGATGCACTCATCTACCCTGGGATATCTCTCGGGCAGCTTGCCCCGAACGGCTGGCGGTACTTAATGGGGTGCATCTCTTTGTGGCCCCAAGTCCTTGGGTATGAGCTCACTCTTCAAGAGTTTTTCTGGACCCACCGGCCTTTCCCAGTTCACTGGGAGGCCGGCTTCTTCTCGCTCTCGGCCAGGCAGGGGCGAAAGATAATTATGAATTGCCCAAGCAACAACAAAGGGTGGAAGAAAAAGTTCTTTCAAGTATCCACCCTGGGTCTGTGCGAGAAGGCGCCGGGCATTCAGCTGAGGACCTCCTGGGCGAGTAATCTGAGGAGTAAGTCCAAGCACTCTTTCTGCCTTGCTCAGTTTCCTTACCTGGCCTTGACTAACCCATTTGTTTTGCAGTGGGAGCAGTGGACCCGCTGAGTCTCCCCGACGAGATTCAAGTGCGGGTCTTGTCTCTGGCTCAAGACCCAACCGGCATTAATAGAGTGCTGACCCGGTCGGGGAGCCCGAAGACCTACTACAAGCCCCAGTACGACTTCACAGCTCCCATCCTCTTGGTGATCATCCCTGGTAAACATCATTTCTTGACCGTCCAGTTTTTCCTTCATTGTTGAACCCTTACATGCTTCTGGTTTTGCAAAAATGGCTCCCAAGAATGCGGCGTCGCTGAAGGAGAAAGAGGCAGCCTTGATGCCCCGGGCTGGCCAGAAGAGGAAGAAATCAGCCCCCGCTGAGGGCCAACTACTGAAGAGGATCTCCCGAGGGATTTCCATCTGGGCTAGGGAGGAAGCTGCTGCTACTTCCACGCCCGCGGTAACAATTGCTGCACCACCACCACCACTTGCTAACGCGACCACTACCGCGCCTTCACCACTCCCCCAAGTGGCCAGACCGTCCGGGGTCTCTCTCCCCACCATGGAGGAAGCTTGGGCGGGCCCCTCTTCACTGTCGGAGACCCAGACAGCCGATGATGTCCGTGGAAGGGTGCAGCCCGGGTTGCTGCAGAGTCAGGTTGACAAGTGTGCCCTGATGAGCCCCGAGGCCATGAACGGCTGGCTATATAGCATCAATCACTTGGTGAGTTTCTTCTTGAAATGTGAACATTAACTTTCTCTCCATGAGCATACTGACGTTTCCTTGTTCTTACAGGTTAGCTGTATTGCTGCTGGGGCCGAGGCCACCCTTCCTGGCATTGCTCAGAGGTTGGCTGCTGCTGAGGCCAACCTTTCCGTGGAGAGGGCTGCTCGAGAGTCCGCGGAGTTTTCCCTCACCGTGGAGGAAGAAAGATCCCGGGCAATCACCCTGGAGCTGGGAGAGGTCCGTGATTCCTTGTCCACCGAGCGGGCTGCCCAGAAGGCTGCGGAGGCCAAGGCGGCGGCTGCGGTGGCCGAGAGGATTACCGCCGAGAGGATTACTGAGGCCAAGGTTGCTGCCTCGGAGTCCGCAAAGTTCTCCATCGAGAAGGATCTCGAAGCTATGATGGCCACGCTCTCAAAGCTTATTGCTGCTCGGGAGGCTGAAACCAGAAAAGCTGAGGAGGAATTCGAGGCCGGGTTCCTCACGGGCTACGCCGACTTGGCGAAGCGGGCTGTTGCTGACCACCCAGACTAGGATCTGTCCGGGTACTCCTGGACTGAGTCCGGTTACTGGAAGGAAGGCCAGGCTGACTCCGAGGTCACTGCTGAAACTAAGGTTGCCGCTGAAGCCGAGGTTGTCACTGAAGCGCCGTCGGCCGGGGGCCCCTCCGTTGATTAGTAGGCCGCGGAGGAGGAGGAAGTGGTGGTGGTAGACTAGTTTTTGTTTTTTTTTTTTTGCTTCTTGTTGTAGCTTTTTGTGGGGAGGCTACTACAAATGCCCCCAGGCTTTGTACAGTTTAAACTTCAATTAATAAAAAGGCCCTCGCGGTCAAACTTTCCATTAACTGTCTTTCTTTCCTTGTTTCCTGTACTGTGCCTGCTTGTGATTGCTAGTACCCGTTAGGTTTTTGGCCAACCTAACACCTGCCTTAGCAAATGTTTTAGAACCGTAACCAACAGAACACCTAGTCTTTCTGACCTGTTTAAAAGGTACATCCAGTGTATTATAGGATATCCTTTATTACCGTCCGGGATATCCCGGTGTATCATAGGTGCATCCTGTTTTACCGTCCGGGATATATCTCTGATCACTGTAAGTACTCGGGAATACCTTCTAAGTTCTTGTAGTGACCGGTATGATTCCCTGTCTTGGCCTAACATTCCCCTACACCCCAAGAATTTTGCTAAGGCGAGAGTGTAGGAGTAAATGGTCGTAGGGAACCGACCTGGAACATGGGTGGTTGCAGGGTTATTCGAAGCTTGCCATCGTAGGCCACCTAGGGGTTTGGCCCCGTCGTCGGCTGGACCTAAGCGAAGCTTAAGTAATTTCCTGTTTAGGTCTAGTATCCTCTTGCCCCCGAGCGACCTGTGAAGGCGGGGGCGTATTGAGGAGCGACCATAGGAAACCGACCTAGAACATGGGTAGTTGCAGGGTCCTTTTGTGCTTGGGTTCGAAGCCTGAGGCCTTTTTAGTGCCTGGGTTCGGAGCCCGAGGTCTTTTTAGGTGCCTGGGTTGTTAGCCAATGTCTTTTGTGCCTTGGGGTTAGGCCCAAGGTCTTTGGTGCCTCGAGGTTAGGCCCGAGGGCTTCTGAGTATTGCAGTGCATTGACAGGAGTAATCTTAAGGTAAATTTTGCAATTTTATTGAAAAACAAAAATTCATAATGGTTGCTCAATCAGAGCTACAAAAGCCAATTTCTCTACCAACACTAAATATCTCCCTGAGGTCAGATGCTACTGGTAATACTTGCGGAGGTGTTGCACATTCCAAGTATGAGAGAGATCGTGCCCATCCATGCTCTGTAACCAGTAGGTTCCCGGTCGGTTGACTTTGGTTACTGTATATGGTCCTTCCCAATTTGGCCCCAATTTCCCATGGCTCGGGATTCGGGTAGACTGGTTCACCGCCTTGAGGACGAGATCTCCGACTTAAAAATTGCGGTGCTTCACCTTGCTGTTATAGTATCGAGAAACCCATTGCTTGTAGGCGGCTACCTTTAGGTAGGCTTGGTCCCTCCTTTCCTCCACTAGATCTAGTTCCGACCGGAGGGCTTCTTCGTTATCCGGCGCACTGAAGTTGGCCACCCGATACGTAGGCAACCCAAGTTCTGTGGAGACCACTGCCGCAAGCCCGTAAGTTAAGGAGAACGGCGTTTCGCCTATTGTTGCCCGGGGTGTAGTGCGGTAGGCCCACAGGAGGGTTGGTAGCTCTTCGGCCCATAGCCCTTTGGCACCTTCGAGCCTTATTTTAATTGAGTGCAAGATTATTTGGTTGGTCACTTCGGCCTGACCGTTGGCTTGTGGGTGCTCGGGGGAGGAGTAATGATTCAGTATTCCGTAGCCCGAGCAGAACTGTCTGAAGGTGGGCGTGTCAAACTGTCTACCGTTGTGACTGACCAGGACCCGGGGAGTGCCAAACCTGCTGAGAATATTCCTTTCCACAAAGCTCTCCATCTTTCGCTCGGTTATCATCGCCAAGGTCTAGGCCTCTGCCCATTTGGTGAAGTAATCAACAGCTATTACGGCGAATTTGACCTGTCCTTTCCCCATAGGTAAGGGACCAACGATGTCGATTCCCCACTGGGCGAACGGCCAGGGGCTGTGGATTGGTGTCTGGAGTTCTCCCGGTTGGTTGATCATGGGACAGTATCTTTGGCACTTGTCACACCTCCGGACATACTCTTGGAAATCCTGAGCCATGGTCGGCCAGTAGTAACCTTGTAGTAGTGCTTTTCTGGAAAGTGCCCGGCCCCCGATGTGATTCCCACACACTCCTTCGTGGATTTCAAACAGTATTGCTGGGACCTGTGCGGGGTGAACACAGCGGAGGTACGGGATTGTAAATCCTCTCTTGTAGAGAATGCCGTCGAGGAGATGGTAACGGACTGCCCGGTATTTGACTCGGCGGGCTTCTTCTTTGTCGTCAGGTAGCGCCCCTATTGTCAGGAATGTCACGACTGGGTCTATCCAGCTGGGTCCCAGAGTGACCGGGTCTACCTCCATGCCTTCAGAGTTGACCACACTTGGCTCGGGTAGGTATTGTATCCTTATTCCGGGCAAGTCTGACTCAGAAGACGAAGCGAGGCGAGCCAGCCGGTCGGCTCGGGTATTCTCTTCTCTGGGTATCTACGTGATGGAGAATCCTCGGAGCTGCTTGGAGACCGCTCGGACAAGGGCCCAGTAGGCTACCATGCTATCTTCCCGCGCTTCGTACTCTTGGTTAACTTGATTGACAACGAGCTGGGAGTCACTGTAGCCCTGAACCTGTTGTGCACTTATAGAGATGGCCAACTGTAACCCGACCAAGAAAGCTTCGTATTCGGCCTCGTTGTTGGAGGCGCGGAACCCAAACCTTAGCGCATACTCGAGCTGGATACCGTCGGGGGTGGTCAGGATGATTCCTGCCCCACTACCCTGCTGATTAGAGGAACCGTCCACATGCAGTACCCAGGTTGGGATGTTAGAGTGTAACCCGGGAGGTAAGGCCGGGGGCTCAGACTCTTTGACTGGATCCTCAGGATATGTAAACTCGACTAAAAAGTCCGCTACGGCTTATCCCTTGATGGCTGTCCGGGGTCGGTAGATCACTTCGAACTCTTCCAATTCCAATGCCCACTTGACAAGCCTCCCGGACGTGTCTGGACGACTGAGGATTCTGCGGAGAGGTTGGTCTGTGAGGACAACAATGGCATGGGCCTGAAAATACGGGCAGAGCCTTCTGCCTGAGGTGATAAGGGCGAACGCCAGCTTTTCGATGCGAGAGTATCTACTCTCTGCGCCCTGTAACGCCCGGCTAGTATAATACACGGGGAACTGTATCCCGTGCTCTTCCTGAATGAGTGCTGAGCTAACCGTCGATGGTGACACTGCCAGGTATAGAAATAGCTCTTCCCCAGGCACGGGTGTTGAGAGCAGAGGAGGAGACGCCAGGTACTTCTTGAGTTCCCGGAATGCCTCCTCATACTCTTCTGACCATTAAAATGCTTTGTGGAGGATTTTGAAGAACGGCAGGCATCGGTCAGTAGCTCGGGAGACAAATCTGTTTAACACGGCCACCCGTCCGGCTAAGCTTTGAACCTCCTTCGTTGATTTGGGCGACCGCATGTTGATGATGGCTTTGATCTTCTCGGGGTTTGCCTCAATCCCCCTTCTGCTGACTAGATGGCTAAGAAATCTCCCGGACAAGACACCGAAGGTGCATTTGGCCGGGTTCAACCTCATCCTGAATTTTTTCAAAATGCTTAAGGTCCCTGCTAGATGTTCAAGGTGGTCGGGCTTGTCCCAACTCTTGACCAGCAGATCATCTACATACACCTCCATGGTCTTTTCAATGAGATCTTTGAACATGTAGTTGACCAGGCATTGGTAGGTAGCCCCGACGTTCTTGAGACCGAAGGGTATAACCTTGTAGCAATACGTGCCTTGGTTAGTGATGAACGCAGTCTTCTCTTCATCCCCGGGGTACATGCTGATCTGGTTGTACCCCGAGTAAGCATCCATGAATGAGAGGTGTGAGTGACTTGCGGTGGAATCCACAAGGAGGTCTATCCTGGGTAGCGGATAGCAGTCCTTGGGGCAGGCCTTGTTGAGGTCGGTGAAGTCCACACACATTCTCCACTTCACGTTGCTTTTCTTGACAAGAACAACGTTAGCTAACCAGTCGGGATAGTGGACTTCTCGGATGGACTTCGCCTTTAGGAGCTTCTCGACCTCTTCAGTCACTGCCTTCTGTCTTTCGGGGGCCATGCCACTTCTCTTCTGCTTGACTAGGCGGCAATCCGGGCTGACATTGAGACTATAGGACATTACCCGGGGGTCAATCCCGGGCATATCCTCATGACTCCAAGCAAAAACGTCTTGATTTTGCCTCAGGAACTGAGTCAGTTTTTCCTTCAAGCCGGGATCCAGTAGGGTACCTACGCTGACCGTACGGTCCGGGTACTCGGGGTCCAGCATCACTTGTTCCAGTTCTTCCATCGGACCTATCATGTCCTTCTGGTCCCGAGGATCCATCTCTTGGACGTTCAAAGTTTCCGTGATTGCCCCCCGGCGCAACGAGCTGACATAACAACTCCGGGCGATGCTCTGATCTCTATGCAAGCATCCGGGTCCCTGGGGAGTTGGAAGCTTTACTGTTAAGCTGTAGGGGGAGACGACCGCTCTGGCCTTGTTGAGGGTCGGCCTGCCAAGGATGACGTTGTAGGCCGACGAAGCTTCTACAATCACAAAATTGGTGAGCACGGAGACCTGCTGTGGGTAGGTCCCCATGAGAACTAGAAGCTCGATTGTCCCGAGCGGTTGTGTGCTAGAGCCGTTGAATCCGACCAGGGGGGTAGCAACCGGCCGGAGCCAATCCCTGGCGATCCCGAGTTGATCGAATGCTGACGTGAACATAATGTCGGACGAGCTGCCTGTGTCCACTAGCACCCTCTGGACTATGTAGTTGGCTATAGAAAGCATCACTACCAGCGGGTCATCATGGGGGCAGTGGATACCCTGCAAGTCGTCGGACGTGAACGTTAGGACATCGGTTGGGGAGAAGCCGGTGGATTGGACCTGCCAGACATCTGCTCGGTAAGCCCGGGCATGCCTCTTCCGTGCCGACTGTGAATCACCTCCACCTGACGTTCCTCCGGAGATCACGTGGATGTGGCCGAGTGGTGGTGGTGGCTGGTCAGGAGCCCGGGTGTCTTGCCGAGGCCATCTGTCCGCTGTGATGAACTCCGCAAGGTGCCCCTGCTCGATCAGCTTCTCTATTGCTATCTTTAACTTGAAGCAATCTTCCGTTTCATGGCCGTGATCCCTGTGGTAGCGGCAAAACTTATCTCGGTTCCTCTTACCGGGCGGGGCTCATAGTTTGGCCGGCTGCGGAAGCAGCCTCTGCGCCTCTGCGGTGGCCATAACTTCATGTATAGGCTGGGAAAGGGGTGTGAAAGCGATTGGGGGCTGACCTCGGGCATCTCTTTGGTCTTGCTTTGGCTTCTTTCTCGAGCCCTTCTCGAACCCTTCATGCTTGCGCTTGGCCTTCGGGAATTCGTCTCCCGCCTGGCCAGCGCGCTTTGCCTTCAAAAACTCCTCAGTATCTATGTATTTTCCGACCCTCTCTGAGAGCTCCACCAGGGTCGCCGGTCGGTCACGATGGAACGACGTGGCAACCTTGGTGTGTTGAACTCCAGAACAGAAGGCCATGATTGCGGCCGTTTCATTAAGGTTGCGGATTAGGAGCCTTTGCTGGTTAAAACGGTCTACGTTCTCCCTCAGGGACTCTCCTTTGCGCTGCTTGACGGTCAGCAGTTGAGTGTCCGGTTGCGACCGATCGAGCATCCCGACAAACTGGCTGATGAACAGCTTGCCGAGGGCTTGGAAGTTATCGACCGTCCGGGGTTTCAGAGCGTGAAACCACTGTACGGCTGGCCCCTTGAGGCTACTGGAAAAGGCCAGGCACAGCAGCTCGTCCACCATGGTGACCAGTGCCATCTGCGCCTTGTAGGTGCGGATGTGGTCCACCGGGCTCCCTGTGCCATCATAGGAGCTGAGGTGAGGGGGTTTGAACTTCCGTGGAATGGAAAATCGTGTCACCCGAGCGGTATAGGGTGACTCAGTCTCCGTGTTGGTGAGGTCGTGACCGGACTTGCGGTTCAGCCTCTCGATCTGCTGCTGCAGTTCCTCGACTTGGGCTTTGACATCACTCTGCCCTATTCTCCTATCTGTGTCTGAGCGGTAGGTCGGGTCGGACGACGAGGCCTCTTCCTCAAAGCGCATCGACTTCGGGGATAGAGCCCGGCTCTGGGTCCGGGAAAGTCTGTGCCTAAGATCCCCCCAGCTCAGGGCCGGAGGGTCATTGGCCGATTCCCGGGCTCTCCGTACGGACTCCTCCCCCCTGGCCGTGCGCCGCCGATCGATGATAATTCTGGCGTCTTCCACTCGGGGAGGATTGGGCTGAGGTCGTCTTTGCGAGCGCCTGGTGGCCTGACTGCGCTCTCCCTCGCCGAGGCGTTCCCTGTCCGGTGGGGACACCGGAGCGGAACGGGCTTGCCTCCGTGTTCTGGCGGGCCTTTGAATTGGAGCGCTCTTCTCAGGCTGATTGTCTGATGTGGGGCGCTTATCGTATCGGGCCATAAGCGCCTCTATCTGTTCCTGTGTCCGGCGCTGGCCCTCCAAGAGTTGTGCCAGCGCTGCCGTTATCTGCTCGGTCGTCATGGAGGCAGCCTGCTGTTCAGGCTGCGGGTTCTCCTGACCAGTCTGATTAGTGGCTTTCTTACCCGTCTTTGGCGGCATGTTGATCAGTTGAGAATTTGTTGATAAGAAGACTTGTCGATTTCCCACAGACGGTGCCAAACTGATGATGCCTAAAATTGGTAAGAAAGGTTTTAAGTGAAAATATGACCAGAGCGATTTGTATGTGATTCGGTTCCGTTAACAAGGTGACCTACGTCCACGGTTGCGTCGGTGTGCTTCTCACTAGCAGATCACCGGCGGGCCTGGTAAGCCAACAGAGATGGGCGGCACTACCAGTAATACCGGCCGGGTGTATGCGTACGGATGGTGAGTTCTCTGTTTAGACTTGTAAGTTAGTGAATAGTAATCGGGGATCCCCTTTGTCAGGGTAGGTGGGCTTTTTTATAGATGCAAGAGTCCACCCCTACATGGTAAGTTGATAAAATTAAGAAGCCCAATCTAATCACAATAGATTTACATGATTTTAAGGGAGTTTCCTAAGTGGTTTAGGAAACTGCCATATCTCCTTTTGAAGGCTTGTAGTTGATTTAGGAAACTACTATATCTCCTGGTCATTTGCCGCACCGCACGCCCGAGCCGCGGAAGCATCTCGAGCGGTGCCGCCTGTTGATTTCAGGGCGCTGACCGCAAGGTCCCCTTCCGGATAGTCCGGGTCATTCTGTTGATGTGGCGGTTTGGCCTTAACAGAATATTTCTGGACATACCAATAGATATTAAGTTATTGTTTTGTTTTAAGGCGGTTTGTGTCTTTAGAGACCCCATGCTGTAATATGCAATAAGTTAAAAAAATTATTTGTAAGCTTTGATTGCTCTACTCTGATTATTGTTGTTCGACGTTTGGGACGGAATCGATCCTTCAAACTGTCGCGACCTACGGGTCCATAAATGAAATTAAATGCTTTCCATATTTATGCTACGTTGGGGCATGACATGTACCTTGTTTGTGTTAGTGATTTATTAGGAAAAACCCAAAAAAATTAAAACAAAACAAAACAAAACAAAACCAAACAAGTTAGTGACTTGTTTGGGAAGAACGAAAAACCATACAAACCACAAAGCCAAAAAGCGGTTGTGTCAAACAAGGCACAACCTACAATTTGTTGACTTTTGGGTGTTTTGAACCAAATTGTAAACATTTATAATTATTGCTTGAAAAGTTGATTGAATAATCACTTGTAGATTAAATAATTTTAAAAGTTGAATCAAATTATAAATATTTGTAATAGTTGGTTGAAAAGTTGATTGAATCATCATTTCTAGAATAATTTAACTTTAAAAGTTGACCTAATAATAATTAGGGTTGTTTTGTGAGTGAAATGACCAACCTACTCTCAAAAAGGACAAAAACTCAAAGTAATCATTAAAGGAAAATGGAACAAAAGATAAAAATAAGGGTAAAACCGTCATTTCAAATAAATCAAAAATACCAAAATTGGACGAAATTAAAATTGAAACTACTCTAATCCTCTTATATAGTATAGAGTAGATTTGATGTAAAAGAACTATTTAAGTTTTCATAGTCAAGTTTTTCTAACAATTTTTTTTTTTTTTGTGATAACATATATTTTTTAAACAAATTGTTGTGCTTTTATTTGAATGTGAAATAGGTCCTTTTTGACCTAAAAAGATTGTATCATATAGACTTCTAATTTTACAGGACCTCCATTTTTTGAAGGTTTTAGCAAGGATTTTTTAACACAATAATTAAAGAGTAATGTTGTTTTCCAAATTTTAAATGATGTGACAATAAATTACTATTTGAAATAATAATTTAAAAAACATAACTTTCCTCATAATTAAACTAGCGAGATTGCAATAGCGGACAGTTCAATCAATTTAGAAACCACAATTGGAGGGACCAATCTCAGTAATTTTCAAATGGGGCCTTAATAAGTACAAAGTGCCAAGTTGATGGTGTACTGATGTACTCAATTTCATTACTAGTAAACTGTCCTACAGGCGCAACATAGCCTTGGGAGCAGATATCCCACGGTGGGGTTATAGTTATATAGTTTTAGACTTTTAGTTCACAAAAGAGGAAAGGAACAACCCATGTGGCCGCATGTGACCACAATGTGTGTTTGGGGGAATGGTTTAAAGTCCAAAACCACTAAACGTTACACAAAATGTAGATATGCCAAATACATCCAAAGCCTGTACTATAGTTTCACCGAAAAAATCATCACTAGTACCATATCTTAAGAAGGTCGAGTGAAGTTCAAATGACTTATTTTTAAATTAGTAATATTTGGGGCACACTCTTACATATTAAAAAAGTATTCATATTTTGAGGTGGACCAATAAAAAAAGAAATAGAGACTGTAGGGTTCACTGTTAGTCTCTTCTCTTTGATCTACCTCCGAGTGTGGATACTTTTGGGTGTGTAGGGTGTACCATTAGCACTATTGTTTTTTATTTTTTTCTTTTAAAAAAAAAAAATTAGCACTATTGTTTCCAAAATCATGAAACCCCTTAACTTACAGTAGCTCTCTCTCTCTCTCTCTCTCTCTCTCTCTCTCTCACACACACACACACACACACACCCCCCACATTACAGTGGGCTCAGGCACACAAAATAGAAGTTGTACGCAACTTAAGAAATTGAGTAAATATTTGGGCACAAACACTCCACAAATAAATGACACTAATGTTAGTGAGAGACTATCACGTGGCAGAATTGATACATTTCTATCTCATGTATCGCAGACAATTCTGTCACATGACAGTCTCTCACTAGGTGTTAGTATAATTTGTTTGTGGAGTGTTTATGCCGAAATCTTTACTCTAAGACATTATACCTCGCGCCCTTTACAGTGAAGTTGGCTAGCTACTAAAAACATCAAATGAATATATACCTTGCACTAAGTTAATGTGTGTGTGTAACTTCTGGGTTGGAACATGCATGAGGTCTGTCATCAATCTGACAGAGCCAGAATTTTATGTTGCAGGGTACAAATGTATATGGGGTTTGAGGGCAGAGCTGTTAGAAAATAATATTGAATAGACACTGCTATGAAGAAAAATACTTATCAATAGGGTTGGAGAGTCTGACTGAGTCGTGTACAACACTATCCTTAAGAGTAATTTCTGCCCCTCAGAGTTCTTGACTCGGTACAGTAAGGTCTCAGTGATTTACCCTCTAGGATTAAGCAGCCTCTTCCTTGTTCACGTGCACTTGTTGAACAAAAAGCACAGAACAACTTTGTATGTATATCAGTGATCGAAGCAGAGAGAAGACAGAGAGGAACCAGAGAGAGGAAGCAGATTGTATTGCTGTGTGTTCTTTTCACGAAGGAGACTGGTCCTTATATAGGAGTAACAGACCAACATAATCCCACGAAATAATAAAACGTGTGATTTGTTTATGCCAAAATATACTCATAACGGTTGAAAAATAAAATTGATTTGGTAAATCATTTTAATGGAATGAATCTGGACATAAACTCAAAAGGAAAGACTATAAAAAATAAATTGTAAAACTAAGCCCAAATGGGTGAGCCCGCGAGGCATAGAGGCCGGGATTTACACCCCCCCCCCCCCCCCTGCGTGCGAGTAAGACGTGACGTGCCCGGTTAAACGATTTTCGGATTGGAACCCCAATTTCTATTGGATTTGGGTTAGCTTGGGCTTGGCTCATGTGCGCATGAGAGCCAACATGTTCCAACTTATTACTAAGCCCATATTGTGAAAACTTATATTAAGCCTCTCAACTCCCTCTTCCTAAGCAGTGTGGGACAAGGGTCTCCATCATAATTTTACCCAAGACCACACCAACTAGAGAGATGTAGAGAGAGAAAGTGATTGGCTTTGAAAAACACCCAATTTGACTACAAATTACAACAAGAGCTCCCCACACTAATTTTTTTGACAGAGATATTATAAGCTTTAATTTTCAAAGTTTTAAAAATAGTGTGATTCTCCTATGGATTTCACATATAGTGAGCTAAAGATTATATATAATTAGTTAAAGAGAAATGTGTTCATATGCTTAATGTTTTAATTACTTTTTATTAGTTTTCCTTATAAAATATATAATCTTTATTATATTCAGAAGGGATATCTCTAAGGGCTTAAATAGTTGAAGTTAAATGAGTACATTAACTATTAATTTGGGTGAAAGTTAAAAAAATTTAAGGATCAAAGTGATATTTCTTAGTTTAAAAGGGGTAAATAAAAATATTTGGAGCGATGCAAATACGTAAATTACATTACATATAGGTCAAAAGTATAAGGATAAAGCTATTGTGAGAAGCTTCTCATATGATAAAGCATCTTATAACCCTTGGATGATAAAACATCCATTGGATTTTGGATGATCTCGAGATGTATTTATGGCTACTGATTGATCCAAAGGCTAAAAGATGATTTCTTAAGTGAGAAGCTGCTCACTATAGCCTTAACCAAAGCACAAATTCAAAAAGTAAAGGGTGTTATTATTAAATTACAACAAATCAACACCAAAAGTTAAAGTCCTAAACTATTAGAATTTGTCCTAAAATTTTTCAAAAAAAGTGCATCAAAGATTTGAAATATTAATTTGAGGCAGTGTAAAGAGGGAAATGCTTGGCACACATATTTTTTGACACAAAAGTGTCGTTCGGCCATTGATTGATGCGGGCCCCACCATCGAACTCATCTGTGCCATCAAAAATCAATGACCGAGATATATTAGTGGTGGGGCCAGCGCGAATCAAAGACGGACGACACTTTGTGTCAAAAAGTGTGTGTCTAGCACAACTCGAGAAAACAAGAGTCTCAATTAGGTACACTAAAGTGGTTTTGGTGTACCTACACCATTTGTTTCCGATAAAAAATATTTGTTCCGTGATAAAAAATATTTATTGATGTAATACCCTATATTTTCAATAAATATTTATGCACGTAGATTTTATAAACTTCCCTTGATCATATTTGAAATTCTACCTTCGATCGATCGAAGTTCGTTCGAGCGATCGAGCATTTTCAAAGTTCAAGTGATCGAACCTTGTTCGAGTGATCGAAACTCTACTGACTGAATTTATGACGTGGTCCCCAATTCAATCGATCAAACCTGGCCGAACTGATCTCGAGCGATCGAACTTTATTCGATAGATCGAACTTGTAATAATTTGAATTCCCAGGTTTCCCGCAAACCTTGCCATCTGCACTCTTTTCCCTCTATATATATGGTTGTGTTCATGTGTGTGAGGTTTTGCTAAACTTGAGAGAGCTAGAGAGAGTAGGTGTACTTGTGTGTTTATATATATACATTCATATATCTATATATACACACACCTATATATGTTTACTCACAGCTTGAGTGAGAGAGAGAGAGAGAGAGAGAGAGAGAGAGAGAGAGAGAGAGAAGCAGAAGCAGGAGAAGAAGAAGAAGAAAAGATGAGGAGACAGAGACAAAGCAGAGGAGAGAGAGGGATATGCCATTAAAGCTTCAAAGCTCGCGCTTGCCAAACGCGCCCTTACGATCTTTTGGTGAGTCTCAAACTCACTCAATAGCTTAGTTATGATGTGTTACAAGTTTTTGTATGTTTAATAATCACCGAAACACACCCTACCAAATTCTGGACATTCACTGCAGAATCTAGATAAGACGAAGTTCGAGCGATCGAACTGCGTTAAATCGATCGAACCTCCATGTTTCTCAATTGATCGAAATGACTTCAATCAATCGAGACCACCTTAACTTCAATCGATCAAGAATACTTTGATCGATCGAACATCACTTTCCTTCAAGCGATTGAGATGACTTCAATCGATCGAATATAGTGGAACATGGATATGTTCCTTAAATTTATAATTCATAATGCGTAATTATTTAATCGTTGTTTCATGTTTCTATTATGCGATATTATGAATTACGGAGGTAATGGGATACGATAATGAGATTGAGATAATATGGTGAATAACACAGTCAGGTTTAGAACGTTAGTAATAATATGTTGCAATAATGAGATAAGGGTTTGAGATAACAATTGTGGGTTGCATTGAGTAACTGGTGTTTGAGTTAGTGGGTTATTTGGTTATGAGGATCGTGAGAATTATGAGTGCACAGTACTCGCAAGCGTGCTTAATAGCGGTGAACAATAAGAGTTCTTAAAAGCGGTGAACAATAGTAGATGTGGCACGCCCATGATTTGTATTTACCAGAGTTATGTATGTACGATACTCGCAAGCGTTCTTAAAAGCGATGAATAATAAAAGTTCTTAAAAGCGGTGAACAAGAGTATCGGTACGTCCGTAGAGCAGTCGTTATATGAGAACAATGTATGGGTGCTCGCAAGAGTTCTTAAAAGCGGTATAGCGGTGAACAAGAGCACTGGTATGTTGTGATGATATAATCAGTTCGAGATAGTCAGTTGGTATTGGTACAGTCAGCCTTAGAGTTGGTAAACGATGAGAATCGATTAATGATGTGGATGAATAAAAGAGAATAAGATATTATTAATATCACTGTTATATATAGTTCGTAACTGGTAATTGCTTTATTTCTATGAGACTGCGTTAGTTAGTTCTCATTCAGCTTTCAGTAAGCTGACGGCCTTTATTGTTTGGACATTCCCCATTCAAACTACCCTGTCCCTAACAATAATGCAGGTACTGGAACTTACGGTGAAGGCTACTATCCAGAGTTGGATTATGCAGAGGGTGGCCCCACTGATGCCGGTTCTATGGGAGATGAGTATTGTGCTGACCACTATCCTTACGTCAGCTGAAGACTGAAGATAGTTTCTCTAGTTTATGTTTAAACTTTATATTTCTGTTAAACGTTGTCAGTTAATGGGTACTTGGGCATATGTTATCTCCAGACCTGTTGTGATCCTATGGACCATACTCTGATGTTTGTAATAGTGATACTGTTATTATATTACCGTTGTTTACTATTCCTGTTTATCTTTTGGACTAGTACTGTGTGGTATGGATAAATTAGTGATTTTCACCCGTCATTCTCTATGGACCCAAAAAGTAAATTTATTTTTGTCTATTTTTTGCTGCTCCGGGGTGTGACAGATTTAAAGTGGTGTGAGTGGTTTTGATGGAAATAATGTATCCATCAAGGAACAAAAGCATCGATGGTGCCTGTCTTGTGCCCAAGGATCCTCGGTAGCACCCCAAGGCAGCACTTTGCGCGCAATCCTATATGGGCAATGCTATAGTGAGTAGCTTCTTATATGAAAAGGCAAATTTTAACCGTTGGATGAGCATCTAATCATAAGATTCCCAAGAATCTGAAAAACCATTTATTGCTAGATGCTCGTCCAACGATTAAAACCCACATTTTCATATAAGAAGCTTCTTATAATCATGCTATATGGGTGTTATAGTAGAACCATAAAAAATATATACATACATGATCCTAAAACACCCACATGAGATACTGCCCGCAAAGTGCTGTTGAACATCTTTACTCTGTAGTTGCTATTGTTGTTTTTTTTTTTTGTTTTGAAAACTGACGTGGACACTTGTCGTACACACCAGATACAAAGACGGCTTACTCATTCCCTCTCACAAGCACCCCGGGGCCCCGAGTGGCCGTGTGTCTGTAAAGAAAGATGTAAATATTGGTATTCTAATGCTACAATAAGTCATACTGTAATTTCCATATGAACTTTCAAACAACACAATATTTGCGTTGTGTCTCTTTCTGAGTTTCTTGTCGTCTACTACTACTACTATACTAATACGATTCGCCTCCCTCTACTTTCTCTCTCTACCTCTTCATCTCCTGGACCTCCTCCATCCATCCATCATCCAGGACCAGCAAAATAGCATGCGCCCCCTCCCCCCCCCCCCCCCAAAAAAAAAAAAAAAAACAAATAAATAAAAAGAAAAGAAATAATGTCCCCATCATCATCCTTACCATATCTAAAATACTATTATTATTATTACTACTACTACTGGCCTCACCAATCATTCATTTTCCTCACCCGCCCAAAGCAACTCCTCCTCTTCTTCTTCTCTCTCTCTCTCTCCTCAACCCACAATTCCATCTCTCTATATCCCCATTATCATCAAAACCCTAACCCCCAATTTTGCCTTCCCACATACAGATGCATATATAGTTTTTGTAGCTTTAAATAATTGTACCACGAACAATGACTAGTCTTTTCCGATCCAAGTCTTGCGGACTCGGACGGACTACCAATAATTCAATGTTCAACTCGGCCCCTCCTAGTCCCTCACTCTATCTCACCAATGAAGAAGACGACGACGACGAAGAAGAAGAAGAAGAAGAAGAAGAAGAAGAAGAAGAAGAGGACGATGATGGAGTGTATTTCGTCAACAATCCGGTTACGACGCCGTTTATAAGCCCCGAAAGTCGACAGAACCATCACCTTTATCATCCGCAACAGAATAATAATCAGAGTCATCAGTTTCCGATACTTACTATTCTGGTGGCGGCGCTTAGGAAGTCTCTTATCACTTGCAGTGTTGAAACTGAGGATGTGTCTTCCATGGACATTGGCTGGCCGACCAATGTCAGGCACGTTTCTCACGTCACCTTCGACCGTTTCAATGGATTTCTCGGCTTGCCGGTTGAGCTCGAGCCGGACCTCCCACCCAAAGTTCCCAGCGCTAGGTAATTAATTGTCTTTCACTTTGCTTTTTTTCAGTTTCAATTTTTGATTCTCATACATACAGTATTATTAACTATCTATTATGGATTTTGGAATAATCTAACGCCTTGTACATGGCCCCTGTTCATTGCTGATTGTAGTAGTCCGTAAAGCTGATCAGCTGAAACAATTTGGGTTGCGCTAATGTGTAAAGTGATAGGAAATGGGTATTAGCCAAATTTTTTTTTTGAATGTGTTGGATTACAATTAGCCTACTGTACTATTTTATATATATATATATAGTTTTCTTTTTTCAATTTTTTTTTTTTTTTTTTTTTAAATGTGATTGACACTCTTAGAAGTTAGAATCAATCTGTGCTCCTGTTTAAAAAGTTGTTGATGTGCTGAACAGACTACTTGCTTCGAAGTAATTAATCATATCTCATTCAATTTCATAAAGGAAAATGGAATTTTTCATAGAAACATTTATGGAGATGTTGGGGCTGCGTCCTGATTAGAGCGGGCAGTCATTGATTGCGTTTGTGACAGTTAGGTAATTATCATGAGGAAGTGCCGAAGTGGTCACAGCCAAATTTTAATGTTGAGTCTTGTTGATTGGAAAGTTGTATCATGTGTGTACTCATATTTAATTTAAGAGACTGGGGTAGAGGATTGTGAAAGCTTTTAATTTTCACCTTCCTGCCAAATTAAACTGAAAATTGTCCTTTATTTAATTTTCAAAGGATATGTTGATTACTAATCAAGTGAGGTTTTGTGAATGAAAGATATTCTGCACCACAAAGGGGGAAAGAGAAGCTAAACTTGGAAGTATATACCACTATAATTTTGTTTTATATTATCGGGTTTATATGGGAAAGTGGGGATCAGTGATTCTTTTTCTTGTTCGGATATTATTAGTAATTATCTGGGGCTGGTATGAGTTGGCAAAGTCATTTTCATCTGTGAAAAGGTTTCCTCATGTAAAGAGGGTCTTCTATTAAATTTGACTCCCTGTCTCCATGCTTTATATATTTATTTATTTATTTTTATTTTTATTTTTATTTTTTTTTTATGTAAATACGGACCATGAGGAGATTTGGTGCAAATTTTTATATCCTAGCATGGAATTAATTGACTCTCTCACATATTTGATTTTCAAGGGGAATATGAGAGGATAAGTGATGATTTGAAGAAACTTTAGAAATGGATGTGGTTGTGATATATTGATATTTCCTTCTTATTCAGCTAGTTACAAAATGACACTGATGTTGTACTCTTCATGTGCTTATCAAATTTAAACTATCAAAGCTGTTCTTTTCTCTTCATGTTGCTTTAATACTTATATTAAGGGCTTACTTTCTGATTAGTGATGAATTATTTGAGTCATAGTGATTAGCTTGGTTTCAGAGTCAATTGACGGAGGAACGGTTTTTAAGATCCTTTATTATGCATTTGATGGTTGCCTATTTGAGTATGGCTTCAGGGAAGTGATATAGGAGCCAAGGAAGATAACTATAGAATGTTGTAATATTTATTATTGTTTTCCAGTTTGAATTAGGAAAATACAATTGACTCCCTCTTCCTGATTCTACATTTCTTCGTTACCTTACTTGGAACGCTCGATACATCATACTTTTCTCCTTTTTTTTTTTCCAGCATCCGTGTGTTCGGAGTTTCTGCCCAGTCAATGCAGTGTTCCTATGATCAAAGAGGGAACAGTGTTCCCACAATTCTTCTCCTGGTACAGGAGAGATTATATTCGGAAGGAGGCCTTCTAGTAAGTTTTTGGTTGTATTTATTGGCTTTGCACTTCTTTTTCTTGCGTGCATTCTATATCTTCACTGCCTGTTACTGTTATTTAAACTTTGATATTCGTTTCCTGTTTTGTTTTAAGGCAGAAGGAATATTCCGAATAAATGCTGAGAATAGTCAAGAAGAATATGTTCGAAGCCAGCTTAATAGAGGTGTTGTGCCACGTGGGATTGACATTCATTGCTTGGCTGGATTAATAAAGGTAAGTGTCTTCTTATTCTCGAAAATTGCCAAAGCAAATATAGATCTTCACCATCATCATCATCTTTATAGTTCATGTGCTAAGTACTGGTGATTTTTTAGTTGTTGTCAGTGCTGGTGTATTCTGTGACTTCTCCTAGATATTCGGAATCTTCTCCTAGATATTTGGAATCCCTAAATGTCGAGGCTCATGTGTTTTCCTTAAGCTTTTAATTTATAAATCAACTGATTGTCCCTTGTTTTGGATTTTCTTTTGACTCCATTGTCTTGTAGATGCTTGGAGATGTGTTCTTTCATTTTTCTTGCGCAAACCTTGACTTAAGATTGCTTTCTTCAGAGAATACACCTTTAGATTTTGTCTAAAGTGATAATAGGTTTCTTAACATGACGGATTGAATAGAGCATTTCTAAATCAGCAAAAAATTAAGATGCCTACACATGTCATACTTCAATAAAATCTTATGCCTTCCAACAATAATTTGTATACGTTTTTTCATAATTTGCCATTTAGCATCAAAAGGAGCTCCTAACCATCCACAAAAAACAGTTGTGTGTGTTGGTGAGTTCAGTCATTTTTGCTTTAAGGTGAGTTGAGTTGATCTGCTATGAAGTCTATCTGGTTGTGGCTTTTAATGGGCCAGATTTAGTGCGAACTTGACAAACCCAAAGTGGCATCTTACCTTATGTTATGGGATCTGAGTTCGAATATGGTTTCAAAATATCCTTTAGTATACCATCGGAGTTTAATTCCATAGAATATCAAGGAAAAAAATTACTCAATTCGAATCTAAGACAGAGATAAAACTGGGGGTATAGCATTAAAATGGTGTTGTAAGCCATTATTAAGTTTTTTCTGGTAATGGAAACGCTGCAGGTGGCTTGCACCTCGAACGGCTAAATCTCACCAGTCCCCATCCCAAAAACGCTTTCACATCGTTGAGCTGAATGCATAGGCCCTCTGGGTAGTTCACTCATAGATAAATATTAATTTATCCTTGCATAATAAATTAGAATATCATAGATTCTTATATTTCTCAGAATATGATTTTGCATAAATTTGAGTTCCATCCATTTGTATTTAGATTGATTCGTACCACCGGATATCAATTTAGAGGATATAAGACTTTTAAATTGGGTCAAAAGGCTCAAAACTGGATTTTAATCTACCCTGCGAGAGTGAAATGTACTAAATTCAAAGCTTGATCAGTCATCAGACTACAGTTGAGTTGTTAAACTAGATTCAGATTCAGCAGATCGATCTTATCTGGTATTAATAAGAATTTAGTCAGGTTGGTTTCGGGTTTTGAAACCACCAGTGGGCATCACTGCCTCTCTAGTGCACCCAATTTTAGTTTATCCTCCCATGGTTTTATGTATTGATTCCAACAATCTATGAGATAAGTTGAAAGTAAAGAAACCTACATTGAATGGGTTGTGAAGCAGTGAGCCGTTGGTAGTGGGAGTATAGTTGTGTGTGAGATTTATTCCAATAGATTGGATGATTTGAAGTAGAAGCTTGTCAGCTTATTAGATCATTTTCTTCATTCCTTTTTTTATAGATGTTTATCTACATACGCATCATTTGTCATAAAGGATATTTTTATTGGTATCATTTTTTACCTTGCTACTTTGCTAGTGGCATCGGGTGTCATAACCACGGTTTAAAATCCCTGATTCTACTTCATCAGTTAACTTTGGACATGGATTTGTTGAGTTGAGTTTACTTCATCAGTTAAAACTGTGAGTGTGATTTTATATCTTCGAATATTGAGAGTTGGTGAAGCTCCCTGAATTAGATTAACATTATTTTTCAGCTGACCAAGATTGTTGGAACTCGGGCTTTGTCAATTTAAGCTGAATTTATATGCATGTAATCCTATTTCCCAACATCCTTAAACCCCACTTCTCAACTTAAGGATTTTGTTAGAATGGTTACCAGATTCTTTATTCAGCTCCCAGTATGTTTACGTGTTGGCAGGCATGGTTCAGAGAGCTTCCGACTGGGGTTCTAGATTCCTTGACCCCAGAGCAGGTGATGCACTGCAACACTGAAGATGAGTGCACCGAACTTGTGAAGTTACTTCATCCAACTGAAGCTGCACTCCTTGACTGGGCCATTAATTTGATGGCCGACGTTGTGCAATATGAACATCAAAACAAGATGAATGCTCGTAACATCGCTATGGTTTTTGCACCCAACATGACTCAGGTTGCTTTATAATTCCATCATCGTTTCATTTCTTGTTCTTTTAGGCTTTGTTTGGTTCATGGATTTCATGAGGGAAAAGAGGGGGGAAATGAAAACAAGATGGAAAACTAGTTCATTTTACCTTATGGATGGGACTACCTTTCTATCTTGTTTTCCCTTCCCCTCTCTTTTCCCTCTAGAAATCCATGAACCAAACAAAGCCCTATTGTCGAGATATCTCCAGTTACCCTTTTTTGGTGCAGAGAGACCCTACTCTTTAAGCTTTTGAATTTTGATGGGTCTTGGCTTTAAAGTTATTGTGTCATAAATTAACATCTCCCTTAACTTTTATTTGTTGACCAATCAAGGAAATATGAAGATGTTTCTTAGTTGGTTGATGTATGGAAAGGACACAGCACCAATATCCTTTGGTTAGTATGAAACGAGGGGTGGGAAGGAAATGAGGGGAGGGAAGAGAATTATATCCTTTGTTTGATAGAGTGGAAGAGGGGAGGGAGGGGAAGGGAAGGAAGACGAGGAGGGAAGATGCATCTTCCAGTCCACCATTTCCCCCTGGTCCACCATTTATCCTCGTTCCAAAAGTGGATGGATTGGGAGAGAGAAGAATCTTCCTTCCTTTTATTGACTTTTTTGTCCTTAAAAAATATCATATCCTTGCCAAACACAAGAGTGTGGGTGAATTTCTGTGTTTTATTCTTTTTGATATTCTGATACCGGCCGTTTACATAAATTACATCCCTCTAAATAGGGTGAAGATTGAATCAGCTAGATATAAAAACCAGGATACGAGGATATTAGAAATTAATCACTAAATATTTCCATATATTTCGTGATCCACAAAATCATGGCATGATTAGGAAATATTGTCATTTAACAACCAACATGGAAATATCTATTTTATGTATGGATGTAATATACTAGAGTGATGCATACAAGTGTATGTAACGATTTTATTCCTAATGGATGCAGATGGCCGATCCTTTGACTGCATTAATCCATGCAGTTCAAGTTATGAACTTACTTAAGACATTGATAATGAAGACTCATCGAGAAAGAGAAGAATCAGCTGCAATATCTAGGATTTTCTCATTCTGCAGAGAATCTCCAAGCATTGAAGGAAACCCCAATTTATCAGACTCGAATAGAGGAGTACCGAGTGAGCAAAGATTTGAGGGTTTTGCCCACGACGGACCCGCCATGGGTAACTTTCTGAGGTGTGCTACTTTAGACAGACTTGAATCCGATTCAGAGGAGAAATTCTGGAGCTTCAAAAGTAAGAGCGATGGTGGGGAGGAATACGATTCCATCTCAAGTCGCAGCTCACCGGGATTGTGCAAACAGGGAAGTTTCGAAAATGGTTGTAGAGGTGGGTCATCTGAAAATACAGAAGCGGAGGGTATATTAGAACGTCTCGGTTTGAGAAAAGGTGTGAGAAAGCTATGTAGCCACCCTGTGCTTCAGCTGAGTAAGCCGGTGAAGAAGAATGAAAGTCTTGGGATTGTAAATACTGGGGAAGGAGGTGGAGAAGCTAGAGCATGATGTGGATTCAACTTAGGTTCAGCCTTGTAATTTTTTTTTTTTTTTTTCTTTTTTGTTTGTGAGTTCTTTAATGGCAATGGGTTGCATTGTAATAATACAGTATATACTTCAGTGTAATGTGTTGATTTTCTAGTGAGTGAGAGAGAGAGAGAGAGAGAGATAGCATTTGATGTTTCTAAAATGTTTTTCTCTGGTACTAACTGAAGTTCTTGCCTAATGAATGTAAATTTCTGATGGCTATGCCTTGCCTTTGTCTTGTACAATTTGTTGCATCACTTTGTGCGCTATTGAAATAACAGTGTGGGAGATTTTACAATAACTACTGCGGCCCGGGATTTATGGGTGTCTTTGGTTGTGAGCTATGTAGTATGGACACCTCACTTTGGGTCTTGTGTGTTTATGATGGACATGCGTCAAATAGTGATACGCATTGGACACTCGTTGACACGCAAAATTAAGTCTTTAGGGTGTGTTTGAAAAAATTGAAAATTGAGTGTTGAATTTTTAGTGCTTGAAAATTTTAAGTAATTGAATTTGCAATACTGAAGGCATCATTCAACTAATGAAATAGGTTGCATGCAATGATTTTTTTTCAGTAGAAATTTTTAGTTTAAAGTTTTCAGTGGTTTTTTGGATGCTTTTTCAATTAAGTGCTACACTGGTACGTTATCAAACGCATTGAAAAATATTAAGTCCTGAAAATTTTCATTTTCAGTAATTAATTGGGATATCAAACACACCCTTACAATAGACAAGTACACAGCGGCTATTTGCAATTTTTTTTTTTTAAAGTTTTGACGTAAAGGTTTTTGTCACACCATTCCAAAAAATCATTTGTTTTAAAATGCATAATTGACTTTTTAAGAATTATCAAGCTTATTTGATAACTAGAAATTACCCGTGCCTAAAGGCACTGCACTATATATTAACTCTCTCGGCAGCCTAATTTAATAAGGAGGTTTAATTTTGAAATTATGGTTGGTTATCCGAATTTTATTGGAAGCTTTTGTTTTTGAATTTTTTTTTAGTTGATCCAAAGTTGAACTCAGAGTTTATTTTTGTGAATGCATTTTTGCTCACTCAAAAATTGTTCACCAAATCCTCACTCAACTCTCTTATTGGCTAATGTAGTGGGACCCAATATTAAATGAGAATTAATTAATAGTGTAAAATTCTGGACCCCACTGCATTGGCAAATGAAAGAATTGAGTGAACAATTTTTGAATGAGCAAAAATACTTGCTATTTTTGTATGCTGTGATTCTAATGCCACACACTCTCCCACATTCACGTACACGGACAGGAACACTCACACACACTGTCATTTAAAATAAAAATTCAAACCTTTAAAAAGCAGATGCAAAAATAAAACGTGACTATGTTTATGTTTTTTTTTTTTTTTTTCCCTCCTAGAATTTAATTGTTTTGTTTTTTTTGTGAAACCACAAATGGATACCCAACCAAAAGCTGAAAAAGGACACCTAAGGTCTTATAGTGTCTAGAATCCCTAAGGTTAAGTATACTAAACATACCTTTTAATTAATTGGATACTCAAAGAGAAATTAAAAATTAAGATTAGGATTTTGTCTTTATAAGTAAATTGCTATCATTATCCAAATCCTAATTTAATTGCAATTTTTTATTTTGTGAATTACGGTTGGGAATCCTAATTTAATTGGAAGCATTATTCGTTGTGCTATAATTTTGGGATTTGAATTTTTACTATTTGTTGCATTCCTAATATAAATTGGAAGTAATTTTTTAGATTTTAAAGTTAGTTATGGATGAGAAATCCTAATCATAATCTTAATTTAGTTTGAAGTTTCTACTATTTATTACATTTCTAATATAATTTGGAAGTACTTTATTGGAATTTAATGTTAGTCACGGGTGGGTAATCTAAATCCTAATCCTAAGTATTATTTAATTGGAATTGCGATTAGGCATCCTAAAGAAATTTTTTATTTTTGAAAGTAAGGTTGGGCATCCTAAATTAAGGTTGGAAGTGAGTAATCTAAATCCTAATCTTAAGTCTTATTTAATTGGAATTGCGGTTACATCCTAATATAATTGAAAGTTTTATTGTTCCTAATATAATTGAAATTTTTATTTTTGAAATTAAGGCTGGACATCCTAATTTATATAAGGTTGGAAGATTTTATTTTGTGGTATAATTTTGGGATTCCAGTTTGAAAAAATGCTAGACCCACACACTTTTTCGCATACTTTTCCACATCCTATGCTTTAAATGCATGTACATTAGGGCAAATTACACTTTAGTCCATTAAACTATAATGTGTTTTCAATTGGGTCCATAAACTTTTTTTTTTTGCAATTGGGTCCTTGAACTTCAAAAATTCATTCAATTAGACCCAAATTCTGACACTGTTAGCTTAAACTATTAGAAATTGAAACGTACGTTGCACGTAATGCTTACCTGTCACATGTTAGGTTAAGACAAACACGGGAGAATGTGAACAGTGCAAAAGATTGCATTCAATCAGATCTGAAATCACGTTCAATCAAATTCAAAAACACATTCGACTAGATCCAAAATTGCATTCAATTATACCCAAAATCACATAATTTTTTAGCCACTCACAGTCTCCCGTGTTTGTCTTAACCTAACATGTGACAGGTAAGCATTACCTGCAACGTACGTGACAATTTCTAATAATTTAAGCTAATAGAATCAGAATTTGGGTTTGATTGAATGAATTTTTGAAGTTCATGGACCCAGTTGCAAAAAAAAAAAGTTTATGGACCCAATTGAAAACAGGTGTATAGTTTAATGGACTAAAGTGTAATTTGGCCTGTACATTACGCTATTTGAATTTTTATACTTTTTTGTGCACTATTTATACAACACATGATACATACATTTAAAGCTAGGTGTGAAAAATTGTGGGTGTAGTAGTGCTCATTGAATTTTACTACCATGAGCTAAAAGTAGAATCATTAAACAGTTAGTAATCTTCCAAACAAATTGGAAGCCAATGAAAAAACAAAAAAACCTTGACACAAAAAATCCGGAGGAAATTTAAGAAACATTAATTTAGCACATAAAAACCACACAATTTTAGCCGTTTCCAAATACAATTATTATGGAAACACAGTGTGTGAATCTAATTAAGGGCCCCTTGTTTTGAGGAAAAAAAGATTACTCCTACATGGAAAAAGGGAAAAACACATAAAATTAAATGTACTAAATGTAACGGGAGAATTAAAAATCAGTCAACATTTTGTTGACAATTTAAAAGTCAGTCATGCGCGTTTTAAAAATTAAAAAGACATCAAATTATGTGTAAAATGTTAAAATTGCCCTCCCTCTTTGATCACTTCTCTCTCTTCTCACTAGCCCACTACCGCCACCTGCCGCCGTACAACCACCATTTGCCACCACCACCACCTCCACCTTCAAAGGGCAACCACTACCACAACCACCACCACCACCTGCCGCCGCCACCACCATCCTCAAAGGGCAACCACCACCATCACCACCACCACCACCACCAAACCCCAACCCCTCTCTCTTTGATCTCTTATTTTCCCTCACATGGCCACCACCTCCACCACCATCTGCCGCCACCACCTACCGCCGCCGCCTGCAACTGCCACCACCTGCGACTACCACCACCACCACCACCACCACCTGTCGCCGCCACCACCACTACCACTATCCTTAAAGGCCTACAACCACCACCAAACTCAAATCCAAACCCCACCACCACCCTCAAAGGACCGCCACCACCAAACTCAAACCAAACCCCAACCTCTTTCTCACTCTCTCTCTCTCTCTAGGAGGAAGAGAAAGACATAGACGGCCACCACCACCATTAACCGCCACCATTGTAGGGAAAAAAAAGTTACAGGTTTTGGAGCAACTGGCCAAACATAAGGAGCAACTCACCAAATGTTATTGAGAGCAACTATCCAAACGTAAAGAGCAACTCACCAAACAGTATCGAGAGCAACTTTCTAAATGCAAGGAGCAACTTCCCAAACGTTATCGGGAGCAACTTACCAAACGGCATCGGGAACAACTAACCAAACTGCATTGGGAACAACTCCCCAAACCGTTTGGACAGTTGCTCCTTACGTTTGAAGAGTTGCTCCTTAAGTTTGAAAAGTTGCTCCCAATACCGTTTGGTGAGTTGCTCATTACATTTGGATAGTTTCTCCCAATAACGTTTGGTGAGTTGCTCCTTATGTTTCGCCAGTTGCTCCAAAACCTGCAACTTGTTTTTTCCCCCTACAATGGCGGTGGTCAATGGTTGTGGTGGCCGTCTATGACTTTTTCTTACTACTAGAGAGAGAGAGAGATGAGATCAAAGAGAGAGAGAGAGAGAGAGAGAGAGAGATATATAGAGGTTGGAGTTTGGTGGTGGTAGCGGTGGTGGTGGTGGCGGCGGCGACGGCAGGTGGTGGTGGAGTTACTATGTGAGGAGAGAGAGGAGATCTAAGAGAGAGAGGTTGGGGCTTGGTGGTGGTGGGTTTGGGTTAGGTTGGTGGTGGTGGCCCTTTAAGGGTAGTGGTGGTGGTGGTGGTGTGTTACACCCCAACCCACTCTCGCGAGCTAGGATATGTGTAACAAAGCCAACAAACCAGACAATTATTTATAATGTTCCAAAATAATATTTTAGAACTGAAATACCAAGGGTAAAATACTTTTTATCAAATGAAATAATAAAAGAAATAAAATAAAGTTTTAAACCATCGAATGGTACTTAGACAGAGTTCCTCCTATTACAACACCATTCCCCCTGTTAAACAAGAATTTAAAATACCAACCAGCACCAAAACACTTGAAAATACTTTCAAAACTTCAATCCACAATTTATATTACAAAGATTAATATAAAACCAAATCATAAACTTATCTCTAAAAACCAAACACTAAGAATATAATTACTCGTCTAAACTCAATTACATATGAACATATTAAACATTAACTATTACTCTCGAGTTATCCTAAAATTCCCACAGCTCAACGCTTCTCACTGTGATGCTCTTCCGTACATGCGTGGTCATTAGCTACAAAAATTGAATAAGCTTTCGCTTAGTGAGTACGCGGTACTAATCATGCAATTGGAGTATTTAATGAATCATACCACCAATTATGCAATCACAATAATAAATGGTCGCAGACATATCAAGTAAGCAACCACCATCGTTCTGGACCATTGATTCTGGGCCATTATCACTTTTTCTGTCGCATATAGCGAAATCACACTCATTCATTTGTGACCGTAGTCAATTCGTTCATGTGGTCGTCACCACTATCCCTTTTTCTCTGAGGATTTCAACATCTCTCTGCCTCTTATATATGGGCTAACTAATGGTGATTATCACTTGAGACCCTTGAACCCAAATAAGCACATAAGCAACTCAACAAGTTAATATGGCAATTTCAACATTTTAGACATGTCAAATACAAACTAATCAATCACATGCTTTTCTACTTAACCAATAATTAAGCATTTAATAACAAATAAATAACATTAAATATCAAATTTTGGGATTATGACACTCACCTCACAAATAGGTCCAAATAAGCCTAGAAATCTCAAATTCCTTCGCGAGACTAGCTCTAGGTATTCCCAATAATATTCCTACATATATAGATCACATATATGTATCACCCCTTAAAATGGGTCACAGAAAAACGTTACCAAAACTGCAAAAAGAAAGATATAGAAATAATCCTGTTACCTTCACGAGTCTGAATATGACTTCGGTTCGCGAAATAGAGGTCGAACGGTGAAATTACGGTGACAGAATGGCCAACAAAACACGTTTTTTTTTTTTTTTTTTCGTTCAAGAGCTCTCTGCAACTCTTTGATTCTTTTTTTTTTATTTTTTATTTTTTATTTTTTTTTATGTTAGTATTATTATACTAACTAGGTGACTTAACATATACGATATGTTACAATTTTATCATATTTCCATTTATACTCCTATAAATTTCTAAAGTCTATTATGAAACCCCTTAAACTTTATATTAACTAACAAATGTCTAAGTGAGTATGTGTTTAGGTCACATATGAGTCCCAAAAGTAGTCCTAATTAGCTTATGAAATTGCTAATTACCCTACTGATTATGGACCATATTCCTATTCATTCTCACTAAGGTACCCAAACTGGTACCCTAAAAGGTCATAACTAACAATAAAATATTCAAAACAATTACACAATTATTCATTTAATCACATAAATGCAACTAAATACAATTTATCCAATCTGGACCTCCCGTGGGTCCCATGTCACATCTATCAAACTGTGCCCTTTATCAAAGCACTTATTACATCGGGGTAACTAGAACTTACCCAAATATCACATGCAATTAATTATACTAATTAATGCATGAAAAATAAATATTACTTCCACTTTCTGGGTACGGGTATTACATGATGGCAGTGACAGGTAGTGGTGGCGGCGACGGCAAGTGGTGGCGGTAGGTGGTGGTGGTGGTGGTGTTGTTGGTGGCCATGTGAGGAGAGAGAAGAGACCAAAGGGAGGGAGGGAGGGAGGGAGGGAGAGAGAGGGGTAGTTTAGACATTTTAAAAAAATAGTTGATTGATTTTTAATTTATACACTTTAAATAGATTTTCTTTTTTTTTTCTTCAAAAAAGCACATGACTGAATTTTAAATCGTCAATAAATTATTGACTGATTTTTAATTTTCCTCAACACCCCAAAATAATATGTACTATATTGTCCCAAATGTAATTCAACCTTCCTTAAATATTGGTCCCATTATATTCTCTTTATTTGTCAACTTAGTCCAGCCCATATTTCTCTTCATTTGACAAATTACAAATCAAAACATAGCGAAAGAAAAGAAATTGGGATTTTTTTTTTTTTAAATTTAAGATAAGAAACGAAGGCAATAAAACTTGTTATATCATTTCCCCAGTCCTAAATAATAAATAACCTTAGTCTATTCATATATAGAGAAGTTAAAAAAAAAAGTATGAAAGTCATTGGATAAAAATAAAAAGAAAAAAGTATGGAAGTCCTGTTACTTGTGAATAAGACTTCGTACAGTGCAATTACAACAGTAAATGGATTTCAAATTCTTAGTCAAGAAAATGTCATAAAGGCTGGGAAAGCCGAAATTTAGGAACAAATTGCTGATGGACATAAGGTACAGCCATGGAAAATGAAAAATGAATTAAAAAGTGAAGAAAATGAAAATTGAACACATGCAATTTTTTTGGCCTCAATTTCATGTTAAAAAGTAATATAAAAAAACTAATATAGCCTGAAGCTTAAAAAGCTAACAAACATAGAAATCATCTACACGTGCATAAAATTTGAATGATATTAAGTAATAAAATTTAGCGCTTTTTTGCAACGCCCAACAAATCATTAGACTATCAACATTTGAACTAAAAAAAAATATTTTGACTATCAAAAGTCTTTACATAGCACCAGACTTTCAGCGTTTAGATGAGATGCAGAAAAGGCAAATCACTGCTCCAGCGTCAATGAGGACTTCTCCGACGAACATTGACATTCTAACCAAGGATTAATGAGAAGAAAACCCTCAAATCACAAAAAGAAAAATAAGATCAAATTGAAAATCAAAATCCAAAATCCAAACTACAATTTCAACCTGTTTACCTTCTCCAAGTGAAAAATCTGACAGAGTGTGAGGAGGAGGAGGAAGACGGAGTGGTCAACGGTGATGGACGTGGTCGGTGATTTGGGCCTTCAGTTTCAGATGGATTGTATGACTAGGGGTATTTCGGCGATTCTGTAACACCCGTACCCAGAGAACGGGTTAATTATCATGATATATGCATTAATTAATATAATTAGTGTATAAAACGGATTAAGGGGAGGCTTTGGACTCGCCCATAAAAAGTGTTCAGAAGAGGGACACTAGTTGGAAAAGTCCCCAGTGAGGAGGGACAGGTTTGGAAGTGGGACCCAGTGAAGGGCTTAAATAAAATTTGCATTTTACGTGATTAGATGCATTTATGTGATTACTTGAATATTTGCTTAAACGCTTTTATATTATATGATGATACATGTGTTAGCAACTTATATTAGTTTGGATATCCAAATAAGGGTATAAATGAAAAGAATTTATAATTGATAGGTGCGATAGCAACTTCACAAAATATATGGAACCCACGTTGGGACCCATACGGAACTTAGTCAAATCCTCATTGGATAATTGGGTAGTTAATGGAATATTTGGGGGATTTCATAATGAGAACTTAATAAATTCAGGGGGTGTAAGTAAAAATAATGAAAATGAGGTCAAGACACCTCATGCCTTAGCATGTGTAGGTGTCTTGATGAGAGGAAGACTCTCTTTTACTGAAATTAAAAAGAAGAGAAGAAGAAGAGAGCTCCAAGAGAGAAGACGGACCGTCAACGACGACGTTTTTCGCCGTACTGTCGCCGTCGTTTGCCAGATTCACGATTCGAGACCACTTTTGGACTCGTGGAGGTAAGAGGATCACATACAGGTAAATTGTTTTCATTTTCGGCAACGTTTTTCCAGTAGCCGTTCTTGATAAATGATATTTGTTGAACCAAAACCATGTAGGATGTACTTTGGGTAAGAATTGAGCAAGATTTGTGAAGGATTTCTTCATTTCTAGCTTGAATTTGGGTAGATCTTGCTAAGGAGAGATTTATAGCCTAAAGAATGGATGTGTTGAACTATGTTCAAGGCATCAATGATGTAGAGATGCAGAGAATGATCTTATTGTGTTGATTATTCATGTTTAGAATGCATGTAGTTACTAAATTGTGAATTGCATGTTAGCTTTATGAAGATTATATGTGCCTACATGGTTATGTGCTTATATGTTTATGTGGTATTCAATGAGCACCGGGAAAATGATTCATTAGTTGGGAGTAATAAGGGTGGTGAAGAGGAAGAATCCGAGAAATACGGAAGTCCAAGGAATAGAAGTGGCCACGGGACCAAGGGAGGTCCCGGGTCTGAATGAATCATTGAACCGGTGACTCGGCGATTACAAAGATATGATTTATGTGTTTATTGTTGCATTGCACATGTTTAAACATTCAGCCATGTTTAGAATTCTCATTAAGCGTAATGCTTAAGAAAACCGTTTTCTGTTTCTGTTGTGGTAAATAACAACCACCGTAGGTATGGAGCCATACCCAGAGAGGTAGTGACGTGCTTGGGATTGGGGGAGAGATTTGGTTTTTGTAAATATGTTTATAACTTGTAATATAGTTCAACTTGTGGGATAGTATCCTTAACTTGTGGCTTGAAGCCTCGACTCGTGGTTGTAGAGTTGGAGAGATTGAGAACTAATTGGGATTCTATAACTTATGTGTTTAATGTATATTTGGGAGAACTTGTGTAATTCTCTATGTTAGTAGTTAGTAATGGGTAAGAAGTTGGAGGATTTGAAGGTTGTTTGTAAATTCTATATATGTATCCTTAAGTTTCAACTATGAATATATGTGAGATGGATTGGAAATGAACCTTTTCGGCAATTCCGGATATGCGTCACAACTCTTTTGTGTACCTATTTGTAACTATATGGTTTGAATGGTTTTGGAATCCTTTTCGGAAAGTTTCATGTATATGGTTGTTCTTGAAAGAATTTTGGTTGTAATCACTTGTTTTGATCCAAATGAGATCATGATAGTGTTTTGAATGCTTGAAATAACTTGGATTTGTGGTTGGAAATGTTTAACCGTATTTATAAATGGTTTTGAAATGATTTCTTAAGGTTTCATGAGGTTTGATGAAGTTTTGGATGTGTTTGATCTGGTTTAGCAGCAATTTTTTGTCAAAAAAAATGGGTTCTGCAGGAACCGGATCGATCCAGGCCTTGAGCGGATCGATTCGGAGCTTCTGGAGGAGCCAGAGATGACAATCTGCTAGATCCGGATCGATCTGCTTTTGGGCGGATCGATCCGCTGGTCCAGATTAAGCACCGACAGCTTTTACGGAAACGAGCATAACTCACTCTAGAAAACTCGAATTTGCGCGCCATTTTTTGCGTTGGAACTGGGACTCAAAGACCTATCTTTTGGTATAAAATTTTCTATACCTTATTAATCACCATTTTACCCTTGGGGGATGTTTTGTAACAATAGAGTTGTTTAATGTTGCTAAACACATGCGATTCTTAGTAATTTGAATGTTTCCTTGCAAAATAATGTACATAGACTCTTGTAGCATTGTTATACGTGTCCTAATTTGCACGAGGAGGGTTGGGGTGTGACAATTTTTGGTATCAAAGCAATAGGCTAGAGCCTTTGGGGACGAGAGACGTATACGACGCGTAGTGTGCACACGACAACACGTAGTTGCATAAACATTTATACACGTTTACTTAGCATGCTTTTAAATGTCGATTAGCATGTCATGTGTTTCTTAAAAGTAACATGCATGTGTGAACTATATGTGGGTGCCAGGCATTATGTCTGGAGGTGACACCTCAAACCGAATGGAACGGGTTGAAAGAGCAATCGAAGGGTTGGTACGAGTAGCAGAAACTCATATGGTCGAAGAGAGACCGGTACAACCGAATCCGAATACGAGGGAAGATATTGTTACCATTTCAAAATTCCACAAACAAAAGCCGACCATATTCCACGGGAAAGCTGATCCGATGGAGGCAAATTTTTGGATCTCAAATATGGAGAAAATCTTCAGGGTATTACCATATACAGAGGAACAAAAGGTGTTGTTTGTAGCCGATACATTGAAGGACGAAGCGCAATATTGGTGGCGTACTAAGCTAGGTCCGAGTCAACCGACTTCTTGGGATCAATTCCTTGAAATTTTTAATGAGCAATACTTTCCGGAATCATTTGGGGATCAGAAGGCTCAAGAATTCATGGAGTTAGTGCAAGGGGGAAAGTCAGTGCGTGAATATTCAAACAATTTACAAGTTTGGCAAGGTTTGCTAGGGATATCGTAACAACCGAGAAAGTAAAGGCACGAAAGTTTGTAGCGGGACTCCGGGGAGATATCCGAGGGCGAGTGATTGTATTCCGGCCAGAGACCTATGCTAAGGCACTGGATATAGCCTCTATTGCTGAGAGAGACCTTGGGTATACTTCAAACTTGCCACCACCACCGAGTCAACAAAGTAAACGATCGGGATCAAGTCAGTTCAGTGGTCAAGGGAGTGCAAAAAGGCAGAATTCATGAGGATCATCAACTAGTATTGGTAGTGGTTCTGGTGGAAATAAACCAAGGTGTCAGACTTGTCAGAAATTTCATTGGGGCTGATGCAATCAACTTTCAAATCCAATCATTTGTAATATTTGCCGACAACCGGGACACATCGCTAGAAACTGTCTAAATCAGAATATAGATCTGAGGGGTCGATGCTTCACTTGTAAGGAATTGGGACATCAAGCTAAGGATTGTCCAACCAAGCGTCAGGGAGCTTCTGGTTCCGGTTCACATACAGCTAGTGCCATTACACCGAGGACTACTCAACAACCTCCGAGGAGAGAGCAGCAGGAGGTAAGATCATATCAGCTCAGGCCAGGAGAGACCGCTTCTACCGATACTATTGTTTCAGGTATGGTTCCCATTTGCTCACACCTAGCAAATGTACTTGTAGATTCGGAATCCACACACTCGTTCGTATCACATCACTTTGCTAAGTATCTAGATAAACCATTAGAGTTTCTGGATTACGATTTATCTGTTGCAATACCATTGGGGGTTCCGTTGATTAGTTCAGGGGTGTTTAGAAACTATGAGATAAATATAGGTGGTAAAGTTTAACAGTCGATTTAGTACCGTTAATCGTTCAACACTTTGATGTTATATTGGGTATGGATTGGTTAGCGGCAAACTATGCAAATATCGATTGTAATAACAAAGGGGTCATATTCCGTATTCCTAGTCAAGATACGTTCTATTTCTAAGGCAAGGGTGTTGTGTCACCACCGTATATAGTGTCGGCTATTGAAGCATGTTGTTTGTTGAAGAAAGGTTGTCGAGGGTTCTTGTGTAGTATTCTGGATACTAGGGGTAATGGTTTAAAACTTGAGGATATTATGATAGTTAGAGAATTTTCGGATGTGTTTCCAGAAGAATTAACCAGTGTGTTAATTGATCGAGAAATTGAGTTTGGTATCGATGTTATGTCGGGAACTCAACCAATTTTGCGAGCACCATATCGAATGGCACCGGTTGAGTTGAAAGAGCTGAAGATACAGTTGCAAGAGTTGCTAGACAAGTGTTTTATCTGACCTAGTGTATCCCCGTGGGGTGCACCGGTATTATTTGTGAAAAAGAAGGACGGTACAATGCGGATGTGCATTGACTACCGGGAGATCAACAAGGTAACCATCAAGAACAAATACCCGTTGCCACGCATTGACGACTTATTCGATCAACTTCAAGGGGCTCAGGTATTCTTGAAGGTAGACTTGAGATCGGGATACCACCAATTGAAAGTCAAAGCAGAGGATGTAGAGAAGACTGCCTTTAGGACTCGCTACGGGCACTATGAATTTCTAGTGATGCCATTTGGGGTTACTAATGCGCCTGCCGCCTTCATGGATTTGATGAACCGTGTGTTCAAGTCGTACTTGGATGAGTTCGTGATAGTATTCATTGATGACATTCTCATTTACTCGAAGAATTTAGAGGAGCATGAACAACATTTGAGACTAGTCTTACAGTGACTTCGAGAGAAACAGTTATTTGGAAAATTAAAGAAGAGTGAGTTTTGGTTGACAAGTATCACTTTTTTAGGGCACGTGATTTCTAAAGAGGGTATTTCTGTTGACCCACAGAAGATTGAAGCCGTTATGAATTGGTCAAGGCCGACTAATGTGTTTAAAATTTGAAGTTTCTTGCGGTTGGCCAGATACTACAGAAGGTTTGTCAAAGATTTCTCTAGAATTGCGACTCCGATGACAAGGTTGATGAGAAAGGACGTACCGTTTGAATGGAACAAAGAATGTGAAGATTGTTTTGTAGCATTGAAGAAAAAGTTGACTACGACACCAATACTTACAATTCCAACAGGTACTGGGAATTTTAGAATTTTTAGCGATGCTTCGCACCAAGGCTTGGGATGTGTGCTAACACAAGATGACAAGGTAATAGCCTATGCTTCACGATAGTTGAGGTCTCATGAAAAGAACTATCCAACTCACGATTTGGCATTAGTAGTGGTAATCTTCGCCCTAAAAATTTGGAGACATTATCTATACGGGGAAACTTGTGAAATCTTCACCTATCACAAAACTTTAAAATATCTGTTCACTCAGAGAGATCTTAACATGCGACAACGAAGGTGGTTGGAACTAATGAAAGACTATGACTTGAAGATTCAATATCACCCAGGAAGGGCTAATGTAGTGGCCGATGCCTTGAGCCGAAAGTCGTCGAAAAACTTAGCTTATGCCTTGACGGGACAAGAAAAATTGGTGAAAGAATTTGAACAACTAAAACTTGAAGTGGTTCCCAGAATTGAAGGTGGGTTAATGGCTGCAATTATGGCACAGCCAAGTCTTGTTGGTGAGATAAAGTCTAATCAACTACTAGATCCAGATTTCAAGAGGATTGTGGATGAATTACCTAAACGTAAAAGGCCAGAATTTAGTTTCTATGATGGTGTCTTAAAGTATACAAATCGTTTATGTGTACCTAAAGTTGGTGATTTGAGAGATAGGGTTATGGAAGAAGCTCATAATACCAGATATTCGATAAATTCGGGAAGTACCAAAATGTACCGAGACTTGCGAGAAATTTATTGGTGGAGTGGTATGAAACGAGAAGTCGCAGAATTTGTGTCTAAATGTATGACTTGCCAAAAGGTAAAACTGGAACATCAATGACCTGGGGGAGAACTACACCCGTTGGAGATACTGAAGTGGAAATGGGAACATATTACGATGGATTTTGTATTGGGATTTTCAAAATCTACGAAGTTGAATGATAGCATTTGGGTTATTGTCGACCGGTTGACTAAGTCAGTCTATTTCTTACCTATCAAGACCAAAGATCCATCAAAACTTGCAGAGATTTATATCAGAGAGATTGTACGGCTTCATGGAGCACCGGTTTCGATAGTATCGAACTGTGATACACGATTGTGTCAAGATTTTGGGAGAGCTTGCAAAGAGCTATGGGAACATCTTTACATTTTAGTACTGCGTTTCATCCCCAGACTGATAGTCAATCCGAGAGGGTGATTCAGATTTTGAAAGATATGTTGAGGGTATGTGTTATGGATTTTAAGGCCGATTGGGAGACCCATTTGCCTTTAATCGAGTTCTCTTACAATAACAGTTTCCAAACCAGCATTGGAATGGCGCCTTACAAGGCATTGTACGGAAGAAAGTGTAGATCGCTAGTTTGTTGGACAGAAGTTGGTAAAAAACAACTTTTGGGGTCGGAGATAGTTTAAATCAAAACTGATAAGATTCGATTGATTAAACAGCGGTTACAAATGGCTCAGAGTCGTTATAAAAGTTATGCGGATACGGGTAGAAGACCGTAAGAGTTT